>CM053599.1:78925157-78943412 GCA_028646575.1 Pseudocheirus occidentalis
TCAGCCCCTTCCTGTTAAGGTGTGAACTACTCCCAAGGAGTTAACTGGAAGTAAGGAGCTAAGCCTTTCCTAGGTGCTAAGTGCCTTTACTAGGTGCCAATAGAAAGGGGCATGGAAGATCTTCTGATTTCATTAACAATACAGGCCCTCAGCAGCTGCCCAGAGTCTCATCTGGCCACATTATACAACTCTTCCCAAAATGAGCCCTAAAGCCAAACCTCATATCAGGGTATCTGTAGCCTTCTCCAGGGTCAGAGAATATCACAACTCTCTTGACTCACTGCCCAATCACAAAGTAATAAGTCATGGGCATTCCTGATGAACGAGCCTCCCACCACAGGCTCCATGTTACCACATTCAGCCTATTAGGGGGCAGAGCGTATTTTCAAATTAGGGAAGTTTCTCACATTCACCTAAGCCTATCAAGGGGCCAAGGGCCAGAGAAGATCTTCATATTCCCATTACACTCTACTACTGCCAGGTCTTCTTCTAGCTAGACACTAGAAATAGTCTCAGCCCTCTAGGAATTTACTTGGTGAAGACAACACACATATTTAAATATGTACAAAATAAATATAAAGGCACTTTTTTGAGATAGTATTCCAGCTGCTGGAATGATGAGGAAAGACTACATGAAAAGATGGTGTTTGTGGTACATTTTGAAGGAAACCAAAGTATTCTAAGGAAGAATGGTATTTCAAGCCGAGCTACAACTATGCTCTCTACTCACAGTGAAAATCTGTGCAACATATTAAATAGGAAAGATGATAACTGATTGATTATGGGGGGAGGAGAAGGAAAAGTAATCAACTGTCTTTTTGTTAATTCTCATAAATCAATGACATACAACATCAGAGATTTATATGTGCCCATTTCCAAGTCCCAGAAATTAAACTTCCTGGCTGCCAGAATAACTAGTAACACTTTAATTACCATAATAGGAAAAATAAGCTAGACAGATTGTGGAGGATCTTTAACAGCATTTCCGAGGTAGTATTGGGAATCATCACTTTTCATTATAGATCTGAAAGATGTTTTGATCTAATCTCAAGTTGCATTTCTTGTTTTCTTTATTTTCACTGAAGATGTGCATGCTATCACTGCCTTATCTTTCTGTATCTCAAAAAAAATCTTTTATACTTTCTTTGGTAGTAGACAGGTAGGCAGATTCTTACAAGCTGTGTGACCCTGGGCATGTCACTTCATCCTGTTTACCTCAGTTCCTCATCTATAAAAGATGTTAGAGAAAGAAATGGGGATGATACTTTAAAAGGTGAAATTCTGAGGTGGGGAGAACTAGAATGAGAGGAGACAGGGAGAGACAAAATGGGGTTATTAATCATCCCATATAGAAGACACAAGAGATAACTGTCACAACTTTATTTTTGTTTACTCTCATTGAATTTGACTTAGGGAAGGAAAGAAATAAACTCTAAACTGGGTATCTTGCCACACAGGAGAGTAGGGGGATGGGGATGAGAGGCGAGATGACAGAGAGGAGGGCAAGGTAGGGGGGAGGGTTGCTGGGAGCACACACTTCAGTAAAGGGACAGGGACAGAGTAGAGAATAGAACAAGGAGGGTCGGGATAGGAAGGAGGGACATATAATCAGTCTCTCACAATATGTCCACTGTGGAGATGTCCTGCATAATTACACATGTATAACCTGTATTGAATTACTTGTCCTTCTAGTGGGGGTGGGTGATGAGGGAGGAACTGAAAGAATCTAGTATTTAAAGTTCTACAATCAAATGTTCAAATATGTATAATAATAATTATTATTAACTACATGCAACTGGGAATTAAGATATACAGGCACTGGGGTACGGAGACCCACCCTGCCCTACCAGAAAGTTAGAGGGGTGTTGGAGGAGGACATATAAGAGAGCAGATTGGGGAGGGGACATGCAGTGGGAGTGCTGTTTTGGGGTTGTGGGTAGGGGAAATACAGGGAGAAAATTTGTAACTCAAAAATCTCGTGGAAATGAATGATGTAAACAAAAAATAAATAAATAAAATAATTGATTATTTGAAAAGAAAAGAAAAGAAAAGAAAGAAATGGCAAATAACTCTAATACTGTTGCCAAGAAAATCCCAAATGGGGTCACAGACAGACAAGACTGAAATATCTTAACAATAACAATAACAACAAAACAACAACTTTCTATGGTATATTCCATTACCCATAACTAGAATTTTATGCGAACCTAGATAAATTCATTAACAATGGCATATTTTAAAAATGTAATCAGGTAGCATCAGCCATCAAAAAGGAAAAAATTAATTTTGAACTTTTGCATTCTAAAGCTGAGAAGCACTTTAGTAGGGCATGTTAAGATGGAGGGCAATATGTCAGGAATGGAGTTGCTCTTCCTAGGGAGAAGACTCCAGAATACACCATGTTCTAGATTCTATCGCTATGGAAGACATGTGTGGCAGAAACTAACACAACCTAACTGCTTCATGAATGTATATGCTTTCAGGATCATGGTAAATTATATATTTGCTTCATCCCTTTGCTCTGTGATGGAAGGCTAATGAGGAACAATATTCTAACAGATGACAGGAATTAAATATGTCCCAGAAACAGGGACAGGGAAGTTGGGAAAAGAGAAAAGATTCAGAACCTGTTTTATTGTTTAGCTCAATAGGTCTTTTAATGTAAATGATTTGCAGACTAAATGTGATTTCAAAAATGTTGTATTCAAATATTTAATATCCTATCAGAATTGGAGACAATGTTATAAATGTTGAAGGAAGTGGAGATGTTTAGCTCATTGAAGACTAGGCTGAGAAGGGACTTGATAGCTGTCTTCAAGCATCTGAAGGGTTGTTTAAATGGAGAAATATTACCACTTATTCTGTGCTGTGCCATAGGCAAATAGGATAGATGTGCTGAACTTCTACACAGTCAGATTTTGATTCAGCATAAATCAGGAATCCTTTGTAAAATCTAGAGTAGAATTGCTTGAAATGCTTTGTGAGAGAGTTGGATTTTTTTTATTTTATTTTTATTTTTTGGCACTAGTAGCAATCAAGTAAAGGTAAACTGGCCAACAGTCACAGAATGTTGAAGAGAGAATTCAAAAGTCAGTTAGGAGGATAGATCTGGATGACCTTCCAAGTTCCTTTCCAGTGCTAAGAATCCATGAATCTATGAAACTAAAGAAATATAACCTGGTCTACAGTGCTACGTGTTTGGAAGTCTTTATGAAAGGTATTCACTCACTAACACTTATTAATGTATTTTATGTCCATATAAAGTATGTGGTAGACAAAAGATTCCATAATACAGTTTTAGAACATAGTCTATTGCTTCAAATTTGGTACATCTTTTCGAGTTCCTTCACAAGTACCAGAGAAATACATTATGTGTTACGTAAATTTCTGTTGGTTGCTTTTAGTAGATCCTGGCCTTAACAAGTGAGAAGAAGACAGTGATCAGTCATTCTTTCAGAGGACTGGATGCAGGACTTTTTGAAGGACAATGTCATTAGGACCTTTACCTATCTGTCAATGCCCCATCTACTTGAATGGAACTCAGAATTGGGTTGATTTGAATCCCTACTCACGCAGATTCCTTAGTGACTGTCCTCATGAAAGATTTGCAAAGAAAACCAGACACCCCCTTTGTGGACAAAGTTGTCATTCTTTCTCCCAATCTTCTAGATTTGGGAGTGACACCAAGAAGCAAGAACAGTATCTTTTAGGCAATGACATCCTCGTACTGCCTGAAGACAGTAAGAGTTATGTTGATTCTTTTCCAAACTGTCAGCCTGGCTCTGAGGAAGATTCATTGTCAGCCGATAACTCTAGTCAGGTCAGTCCTTTCAGATATCATGCTGTCCAAGAACTACTGGAACAGTTTTCTGGGAACAAGAAAGATCATCCAGATGAAGTGTCTTCAGGATACTTTAAGGAGCAGGTGGTTATTAAATTCAGAAGAGCTCTTTATTTTTCTGGGCTTCAGGTACTATATGTCAGAGGTAGTGGATTCCATAGGCACATTTCAGCAGATTACTTCATGAGAAATCCAGACTGTCTACAGCGATTAATCCCATGGTTGAAACGTGAACTGATAGCTATTTATGGTGACTATGGATACACAGCAAAAAATACCCTCACTATCATCCTCCAAAATATGACCAAGCATGATTTAGATAGCCAGACGTTTTCTGAAATCTTGGGACCGTATCTCTTGCAATACACTGAACATTTTTTACACGAGTTTATCAGTTTTGCTCAGTCACCTTTTGGCATGAAAAAGTATGACCAGCGAGCCATGTATGAGTGTCCTTCTCCGTCAAATGGAAGAGGAAATCTATTCACTATCTCACCTACTAATGACAAATGGGCTTTACCAGCATTGGAAAATTATGCAGAGATGGCCAAAAACATTCATGACTCGTGGAATAAAGGAGTATTGCCTCTCTCAAGCTCAAAGAATAACATGACATTTGATTCATCTTCTTTGTCACCTGAAGGAAATCTAGAAGAGCCTACTAGAACCAGAAATAAACACTACCTTAACACCCAAACTCTGTCAGGGTCAGGAGACAGCAAAGGTGTGATTTCATCACAAAGTTGCACCCACGTTGCTCATCTTAAATCAATGAATGGGGATGTCACAGGATTGCTAGAACCACCAGCTGACAGCAAGAGATACACTTCTGAAGGAAATGCAGAAGGGGAGAAGCTACAACTTGAACAGGACAAGTGTTTAGGAGATAATAGAGCTAATTACTCCGCATTTGATATTTCGGCCACCTCAAATTCTAACTCAAGAGAAAAAAAATTGTTGGCCCTTTTTCAGTCAATGAAGACTCAGGAGAAAGAACCAGAAAAGAACAAAAACTCAGATTCCTTTGATAAGATCTTGCAAAGAAGCCCATCTTTGATGAAGGAAACACAACAGCCCTTATTCAGTAACTCATTCCAAAAGAAAGACCAAACTTGGAGTTGCAATTCAGAGAATGTCTATTCTCAGAGAAGGCACATTGAGAAAGACCAGAGAGAACAGAGCTTCAGAAAGGAGATATCGAAGAGTCAACCATCCTGCCAAGGTGGAGAACTAAGTTCACAACCCTACAGAAGACTGGAAAGTTCACAGATCAGGGACTATAAGAACTGTCTTCCACAAAGGCTACCTCAAAGCAATGAAAACAAACCATGTTTGTCCCATCACCCTAAAAAGAGAAGGTCAAGAAGCAGAAATCGCAGTGATAGGGGCTTGAGAAATAGTTATACAAATGAACCTTTATTGACTATAACCTGTGAAGCTCAGAAAGGTGAAACAGGAGAGGATAATTACCTACCTCGAAGGAGAGTTGTTATAGCTAGTACGAGAGAGTTTATTAGTACTAGGGGGAGAGCCCAGCATCTCTGCAACAGAGAAAAAGCTTTTAGAGTAAAAAGTCCCAACATCTGTCTCCATCCAGAGAATCACAGACCAAACTGTCAGTGTATGAGGAAGTCAGGGACAGTGCATGTAGGAAGTATCTCATCACACCATGAAAAGATGGGTAAGAAAAGAAGATTTAACTGCAAATGTTCAGATAAGGAAAATAATGAAATACTATCTAACTCATTGCCTGCTTTAATTAAGGTGCACTAAATATGGCAGTCTACATCCTGCTACAGACTGGGGCTTTGTAAACAATTGGTCAGCCCTATATCCCAAGCTTCCAAAGATATCACATCTAATATTATGAAGAGACAGGAACAATGTGACCAGAAAGTTGAAGGCAGAGATTATTTTGGTAGCAGAATCTGAGAGCACAAACAGTTCTTAGGAAGAGAATATGTAAAACAACAGAATAAGAATGACTGAAGGGACCTACTACATCATTCTGTTGTTGGAATTAACCCCATTTTATTTAGTTTAAATAAAAAAAATACATAACATGTGTTTTGTTTAAAAATTACCCTTAAGAAATGTGTGATATATTTAAATTTTAATTGGTTAAACAAGTAGAGGATTAAACAATAAATATTGACTGAGTCTTCTACTTTGATTAATAAGAATATTTACTGGCCAAACAGAAAGCCAGAGGAAATGTAACAAGAAGAATTTTACGTGCTTGTTAAAATAAGAATTATGATTACACAGCTCGATATAATAATCATAGTCATCTATATAATGAAGTATGAGAAGTGTATGATTGTGGTAGTAGTGATGGTGATGATTATGGTAAGGATAATAGCAAGACAGGATTTTGTGCCAGGATTATCTGAACCCCAATGGAAGGGAAAAATAAGGAAAACCAAAAAGATGGTGATCTTGACATTTATATAGTATTTTAAAGTTTGTAAAATGGCTTTTCTTAAAAGCTAGCGGGATAGCCAGATCCCATGAGGGAGCTAGAAGATAAGGCTTATTGGTAGGAGTATGTTTGATCCTGAGCATTAATGATTTGTTATATTTAGAAAACTTTTATTTTTTTGAGTGCCACCGTCATCATCATCACCATTATCATTATTTCAACTGAAGATACATATAGAACTTTAATTTTCTTAAAAATGCTTTTATAGATATCTCCATCTTACTCGAAATTCAGGAAGTTTTAATAACATTACTTCTAATAATTTTCAGAGATGGGATTTGAACTTCTATCTTCCTAAATCTAAGGAAAGCACTAGATCCACTAAGCCAAGGTGCATAATTTATAAAACTCCCTTCAAATATAGCATTCCTATACTAAATGTTCTTTTAGGCCTCAGAAAGAATGTTCCTTCTCAATCATCTTGTTAGTACTAAGGACATGATTAAGGACCAAGCAAAATAAAGTGCCCTGACATTTCTAAGGAGAGGCACATGTCAGTAGTTTTATTTTCTCTGAAAAAAGATAAAAAAAAAGATGGCCTCTGATTTATCAAATGTACCTCAAGAAGGGTTACCATGGCCAACAGTTGCTTGACAACATCTGTCCTGACCTATTTCGTGAAACTGTTGAAACTTTTTCTTGGTATTCTTGGATCTTCCATACGTGCCTCTTATTTCCTGATACCTTCAATTCTAAGTCCACTTTGTGTTCCATTCTTGCTTTCAGGCAACTAACAAGCAGTACCAAGTAAGATTAGGATAAATTATTAGCTGACATGGTTTAAATTGTGATCCCTCCCCAGTGGATTTGTATTTTTATAATGGGATACTGAAAGAGACTTTCTTTCTAAAAGATCACTTCTTCTAAAATATCACAATAAGAAGATATTTGGTGTACTCCCTCAAGAAGGCATGTACTCGATTACAGGATGAAAAACAGTATAATCACTACTAAAAGTCATGCAATCACATGATCAAAAGTAAAAATATAGGCATTTTCATGCAAACAGTAACAAAACTTAATGTGACCTAGAAATAAGCAAAGGTCCAGTCATGTTGAAGCATTTGCAAAGATAGATATTAAATATATAGCGTTTTCAAATATTTCTATTTCTAAAAAAATTACTGCAAACTAAAGATTTGTTCATTTGAAAGCCAAAGTGAAGAATCATGCTTATAGATTATCTTTCATTTTAACTACATTTATTTTTAATAAAAGTTTTTATGAGGTGATTTTAAAAAGTGAAGATTTTGTAGGAGGGTCCTCTGACCTCAAAGTTAAGTATAAGAATCCATAGAACAGAGACATTTCTTATATAATGACATGATTCAAATCAGTTTTCTGTATTATAGAGCTAATTGTGCCTTTCCAAATATACCCTGGCATAATCTGATGACTGGTATGTTGGATGTCAGTCCTCTCAATATGAGTTCTAAAAAGGGATTCTTCAGAAGTTCAATAAATTTCTCAGTGAACTAAAAAATTTGTTAATTTACTCCTTCCAGAATAATGCAATTAAAATTTTGGTGGGTGTGCGTTGTTTAATGAAAGTTGTAATTCGATTTAGGTCCCTTTCCCACCTCTCAGTATTGAGACAAAGGCCAGTCAGTCTTAAAATCTAGAGTCTGATGGGCCAGATTTCTACTTGTGAAAGCAATCTGGTTAAAAATTCTGCTTTAAAATAAAACATAGGGGGCAGAAGCAGTATAGTAGAGTAAAAGCAGTGATTGCTTGAGCTCTCCCTCAAACTCCTCTAAATACCTATAAAATAACTTTAAACAAATTCTAGACCAGTGGAGCTTACAAAAACATAGAGTAAAACAAGTTTCCAGCCCAAGACAACTTGGATGATTGACAAGAAAGGTCTGTTGCATCAGGCTGGGAGAGAAACCAGTCACAGGCTGCCCCACCATAGACTATGCCCCAGCCAATTTGTAATAGGCCTCAGGGGACTGAATGACTGGCAACGGAGGTAGTTTCCAGACTTCTCAGCCCACAAATACAAAAGACTCCTTAGAAGGTGAGTGGGAAAGGCCTGTAGGAGTTGGGTGAGAGAGGGGCACAGACCAGCGCGGGCCCCAGTGCAGCCTGGGGGCAGTGTCTGCATTTGCTGTTTCCAAAGCTCTCAGCCCACAGGCAGGAAGGGAATAAATAGCACAGATGATCAGAAAGAGATTATAAGGATCTCTTTTCTTCCACTGAGGCAGAATTCTGTTGCTTTTCCCATACTTGGATCTGGGTCACAGTCTTGGGTGGTAGTCCTGTGGTAAAGAAGAGCACGTTCATAGCAGTGTTTGGGGCAGGAGAAGGGACTCTCCATTCCAGAGCAGAAAAGAGTGGTTGTAGTCACTCACTGAGCAGACCAGAAGCCGGGAGAGGAGTAAACATCTCTCCTTAGAACATACCACCACAGAACTGAAAATTTACAGGTCCTTAGAAGTATCTCTGAAAATAAGATGAAGGAAGGAAAATTAAAAAAACAACAACAACAACCTCCTGCAAGACTAATAAACTCCATATATTATAATCTTGGACAATTAAAAATAATTTTCTCTCTTTTTTGGTTATGTTTTGAGTTTTTTGTGGGTTTTTTTTCCTTTTTGGAGGGAGGAAAGCAGGGCAGTTGGGGTTAAGTGACTTGCCCAAGGTCACACGACTAACAAGTGTTAAGTATCTGAGGCCACATTTGAACTCAGGTCCTCCTGACTCACAGGCACGTGTTCTATTCACTGTGCCACCTAGCTGTCACACATTTTGAGATTTGAGCTACTTCCTTCCTTCCTTTCTTCCCAACTCTGTACTAGAGAAGGCCAACATTTAATACACATGCACACACATTCACACGCATATACATACATATACATATGTACAGACATATATAATACATGCTTCCATATATCAGTTCTTTCTCTGGAGGTGGATAGCATCTTCCTTAACAGGTCATTTGTATTTGATCTAAATCTTCATATCACTCAGAATAGCTTAGTCATTCACAGTTACCCTTCAAACAATGTTGCTGTTACTGTAGACAACATCCTCTTATCAATTTTCCTTTCACTCTGCAGGCTTGGGCAACATTAAAGAAACATGTTGTGGCAAAAATATTCTGAGCATTCAGGAATTCATGGTTTGCTTTAAGCAGGCATTGAGGTAGGAAGAACTGAAGAATGAGCTGTTCTTTACAAAAAGTGGAAACCAGTATTCTCCACTGAAGTTATATATTTTGTTTGAAGTAGTTTATCCAGCAAAAAACAAAACCAGATCCTTTTTGGAGCTGTGGAAAATTACAAAATTGAAAGGAAAAATTAAAGCAAATTCAGAGGAAGCCAACAGGATAAGAACTAGGATCAAGAGATAAATTCATAGGAATACATAAAACCAGTTTATAAAACTATACACACATGACAATGCCTTTATACCTGTATTGGATATGTATGTGTGCGTGTGTGTATGCACGTATGTATGTGTGCATATCTCTCTCTCTCTATCTCTCTCTTTATCTATCTATATTAGAAAGGGGAGGGTGGAATATTTTAAATTATTTCACCATGTGCTATTATTTTAAACAAAGGCAAATCCAGACCATTGGAAAGAAAGGAGAGACCTTGATAAATATAACTCTGTGTGTGTGTGTGTGTGTGTGTGTGTGTGTGTGTGTGTGTGTATGAATTAAATATCTTTTGGTTGGAATAAGAGATAATTAAGATTTCTAAGTAACCATTTTGAATGAAGGAACAATGATTTCTATTTTACATAAAGCTTTTGATCTTTAGAAACTATGATTATTCATTCCCCTGGCATACAACATATGCTAACTTCTATTGGACATGAAGAAAAGCTATAGAATATTTTTGTTTCTTTTCATTTCATTCTATCTTGGCATCTAGTTTTGTGATTGATCATCCCCTCATATTCTTAGAGAACCAGTGGACAAACTGGAAGATTGGTCTATAGGATACAAGTTATCTCTTACATAAAGATATGAAAAGCTTTCTCTTAAATGAAAAATGTAAAATTATTTCCTCTCATCAATTGGTTCCATTCCCCACAGAGACTCCTCAAATTTCTGAACAATAATAAATTTGGAGGACCATGGTTCCTGTAGGGAGAGTTTCCAAATGAAAATTTCAAAGAATAGTAGCACACATACCATGGAAACTCATGAATTTTCTGCAATGCTATCATTCTAAAAGGTAGAATATTCCAGGTGAGGAAGATAAAATACTTTTCATTTGACTAGAGGGCAGTTGAAGTAATTTCCTGGTAATGGTACAAGACCCTCTTGAGTGTGTTATCTCATTTTCTCTTTGAAATAACTTTTATTACTTTCCAATGCCACAATATTACATTTAAAAAAAGTTAACCATATGTCCACACATTGGATTTTCTTGTTTATATATCTTGACTGAGGTTATTTCTCTAAGTAACCAATGATAATAAATTCCTCTTATTTCTAGAATATAAGATCAATTTTGCCCTTAAAAACAGTATTATGTTGAGTGGGAAAATAGCTCCTGCCTATTGAATCAATTATTTTAAAAATCAGAGGATATAAAATGAAATATTATATTAAGTTAGGTTAAGAAAGATAAGATCTAAATATGGTTGAGCGCTGGAAGGAAGAGAAGAATGAAGAAAATGAATGAAGAAAAGAAATAATGGAAATGGAGAACAAACAAGATTAAGTCATTGCCCAAAGTCACCCAGCTAGTGAATAGCAAAGCTGGAATTTTATCATTTCATTCTGTGTAGCCCTCATTCCCAGTCAGATAATTGATCTTCAATCAAAAGTAAGGAAGTAAAAATACAAGGACTGTTATAAGAGGTCAGAACCAAGTCCATATAAACCAACAATCTGTTACCTCCAAGAAAGGCATGTTTATCCTAAGTATTAGCTGTAAAAATGTGACACATTGCAATTTCTCCTAATAATAATTTGTGGCTGTTAACATTCAAAGAGTAATAGAATTTCAGAATTAAAATTGACTCCAGCAATTATTGCATACCTGAACAAGAATCCCCAATAGGACACATCAAAAAATTTTTCTTTTCACATCTTTTTAAAGATCTCTAGTAGGGTGAAGGTGATTTCACCAAATAGCTTTCATTGTTAGGAATCCACCTACTCCAATATCAAGCTTAAATTTACTTATTTCTTTTACTTATCATCTTCTTAATTCTGTCCTCTGGTCTAAGAGAACAAGTCTGATAATCCTTCTTTCAAATAATAGCATTTCATATACTTGAAAACAGTTGTCATTTCTTATCCCTTCCCCCAACTCCGAGCCTTCTCTTCTCCAGGCTAATTATCCCAAATTCCTTTAAATATTCTACTATGAAATGAGACCATTTACCATTCTGTTTACCTTCCAACTCATCAATGTCTGTCTTTAAAAATGGTGGTTGTAACTGAACACAATACTGGTGTATTTTAGTGTTATCAGAGAGAAGTACATTGGATCTATCATCTCCTTATTTCTGGAAGCCATGTCAATTATAGTTTTGCCTAAACCACTTTTGAATTTGTGAATGTTATTTGTCAAAATCTGAGCAATTTTTTTCTGTCTGAAGAGATATCTCATTTTATCCTCAAAGTCTTCATGGGATATAGTTGCTATTAGTATCCTCACTTTATAGATAATATAGTGACGGACAGAAGTTATGTGAATTGCCCAGGGTCACACAGCTAGTAAGTGTGTGAGGCAGGATTTGAATTGTGGTCTTTCTGACCCCAGGTCCAGCCCTTGGCCACTTATATGCAAACATAAATAAGAACATGCTCTTCCTCGAATTTCATCCTTACCTTCCTTGTCTTCTCCTTTTCTTTATCCATATTTTCTTTCTCTTTACTGAATTCCTACCTTTCCTTCAATCTCAAGTGGTACCTTGTCTTTCTTTCCCCAGTCTCTCTTCATTCCTTATTCCATGGTCAGTGCTTTTCTCCTCATGAACTACAATGCATGAATTCAATATAACTTCTTTCAAGGGCAAGTCTACATCTTCTTTTCTGGAGCTAAAGGAAGTGATATCTTTTTCTGCCCAATAGCAATTGAATTATGTGACCTCTAAGGGCACTTTTGATTTTATGATCCTTTGAAGTTGCGCAGATATTTGCTGTATTTGAAAGCAATGTGATGCAGGTATACTTAGAATTAATAGAGCATACTCCATCTTTAAGGATTTTTTTTTCAAATCTAACACAGATGTTTTCCCTGCTCTTAATTGTTAACTTAGTTCTTTCTCTATTGACTGATAGTGCTATGAATTTCCAAGCCAGGATGCTAATATAACTATCTATAAAAGATAATATATTAAGGAGTCATTTTTATTTAAAGGGAGGGGAAGACAATTTCTCATTTACGTGTTCACCCTGAATTGCCCTTTCAATACAGATGGGGCTTGTCTGTGCCAGCTGGGAGCAAGCAGGTGACTGATTTTCAATATATGCTTCAGTACACACATTTTTCCCTTTAAGAATGATGTGATGAATGGAGCTGCAGACAGGGATCCAGGAATCCCAAACTGTCTTTTCAGTCCTGACCTTGAGACTCCGGGGCACCTTGGGTAATTGACAAACTCCCTGTGGCCCAGTTTAAATATGAGATGAGCAGGTAAGAATAAGTAATATGTCAGAAACTTTGGGACTTTTTTAGATGGTAGGAGTTTATTAAAATTGGGTCACCTCTACCCTTCTGAACTTATAATTTCATTGCTATATGGAACTATCAGTGTAGAAATTTACTCGACCAACATGGATAGTCAATTCATCTGTGATTTAGAATCTAATTGCCTGAAGAACAGAGATATTAAGGGGTTAGACCAATGGTGACCCTGTTGGCATGAACCAGAGGAAATACTTGGATCTTGGTCGTTCAAAGTTTTCCATCCAGTGCCTATCTTCTATTAAGTATGATATTAATAAATAACTGACATTTACATAGGGCTTTATGGCTTGCCAAATGTTTTACACACATATTCTTAGTATCCTCATATCTTAGTGAGGTAGACTGTAATACATATTATAATCTCCATTGAATCAAAGAGCTCATTGTGGGTCATTGAGGCTAAGTGTAAAAGGCAGGTCTCTTTGACCCAAGTTTAGAACTCTTTTGACTAGGCCAGGCTATACCTCTGATTCATTCTTATGTCTTCACATCTTGCACATTCTAATTAATTCCCAAAGAGTATTCAGAGACAAAATAATGTCTAGACAATGCAGCTTATTTTTATCAGTCTTGATTTCCTCATGAGTAAAATGAAGGAAATGATGTCTATTATACCTACCTCTCTGCACTGTTGGAAAGACCAAATGAGATAATAATATATAGAGTACTTTATAACATACACATGAAAGTGCTTTATAAATATCAACTATTTTTTCTATTTACTCTGTGCCTCACAAACTGAATTGTAAGAGTAAGGGACTTAGTAAATGTTTGGTAACCTGAACTGAACTTTTTGAGCTTCTATTAATAAGTAAGACATGTGACACTTGCTGTCAAGGATCCAATTATCCTACCTCCTATCACTCTTGAGTGAGAAAATTCTCAGATCTTGACTTTCCCGACTACAAAAGCATGTTTTCCCATCAGGTACCTTCACTCTGTCACTTTCTGTTCTGTGTGTGTTCTCCCCATTAGAATGTGACCTCACTAAAGTTAAAATCAATTCCCTCCCTTCTTCCTTCCTTCCTTCCTTCCTTCCTTCCTTCCTTCCTTCCTTCCTTCCTTCCTTCCTTTCTTCCTTTCCTTTTTCCTTCTTCCTGTTCCTGAGGTGAGGTCAGTCATATAGGTTTAGAATTCTACAACCAATTGTGCTCTATTGTGCTATGCCTTCAATTTGACACCAGATTACAGTAATTCTTTCTTCTTAACATCTCTTCTGCTCGTTCTTTCTATTTCTACTCCCAAATACTCTAGTTAAACAAATAGATAATCTTTGACAGGTCCCTTTCATACTTTGCATCTCAGTGTCCTCATCTGAACAAATGAGATAGCATTTGTACTGTGGCAAGTATACTGGATTTGGTGTCAGAGGACCTGGGTTCAAATTCTCCATGTTCAACTTATTATTTGGGTGGCTTTGGGCAATTCATTTAGCCTTCTTATGTCTCAGTTTCTCTGTAAAATGGGAGAATTGATTAGATGGATTGTATAGATCCCCTCAACTCTAAATCCAGAATCCTAGGAGGGAATTCAAATAGATGATTTCTAAGGTTCCTGCCAGCTGTGACATTCTGTGATTCTATATTTGTTGATGAATTGGTTTAAACCGCTGAGACCTTTAAGTGATAGCTAACAGAGTCAAACAAAAACAGCAGGGTGCTAAATCCTTTTCATGGATTTCCTCACTTTGTGTTCAAGCTGCAGCAATCATTTACAGGGCATTTCTTGGGAATTGTTGCAATCGTTTTAAAAGCTGACCTGTGCATATGGCCATTAAGATGGTCTTGGAAAAGAAAGGAAGAAAAAGCAATAGAGAGGAAGACACATCTACCACTGGCTATTCAAGACAGACATTAGGGGAGGTACTACCTCCATGGGACCTCTGCACATCCACTATTTCTCAGATCTACTCAAGCCAGTTAATAAAGATTTATTAAGCATCCATCATGTACCAGGCATTGTGCTCACCACTGGATTACCAAAAAAAAAAAAAAAAAAAAAGAAAAGAAAAAAGAAAATCCTTGCTCTCAAGCAGCTTTTTTTTTTCCTCAAGAAGTTTAATGCGAGTGGAGGTAGTGGCTGCTCACAGATTTAATCAGTTCCACCAGGGTGATCAGGTAGCAGGGACCTAATTGATTCACACTAAATAAATTCACCAGTGACCTCTTTGTAGTGTGAAATGCCGATTTGGTCAGAGAATGATAAATGATAACTGAACCTAGTCTCTCATGCAGTATTACTCTTTCTCTCAGGGTAAATATATGTAAAAGACCATTTGACAAATTAGAAGTTATCAAACCCATTTCTTCTACACTAGCCAAACAGAAGGACAGCTCATATGAGAAATTAACAACAGTTTATTTTTAGGGAGTGAAGGTCAAACTAAACTAAATAAGCAGATCCTTTTATATTTGAAGTCCATTTGTAAGAGGGCCAAAGGATGTTGGGACTCCTATCTCATTCCCAAACAGAATAAGAAGTGCACGTTGAACTTCATTATTTTCTCAGTACCACATATTAGGAGGCATTATTAAACTATATAGCAAGATGAAAGGAGTGGGATTAGAGTGGTGAAGAGGCTCTTGGGTCAATCAAAATAACTAGTGATTTTTAATCTAGAGAAGAGATTAATTTGAGCATCAATTATTTGAAAGGCTGTTATGTGGAAGAGAAGATTTGATCTGCTTGTATGCGGAGGGAAGAGTTAGGGGTAATAAGCAGAGATCGGACTAAGAAAGTTTTATATTCAATATAAATAAAATTTCCAAACAAAACTATGCAAAAGTGTAATGGACTGCCTCTGGAGGTCATAGTTTTTTTTTAAAGGTTCTCAAAAGGACAATGGATGATTACTTGTCAAAGATTCTCTTAGGGACGGCCTTTTGATTCACTTATGGATGGAACAAGATGACATTCGAGGTACCCTTCAAATCTGGAATTCCATGATTTTTGAGAAAAGTTGAGTTATAACATTAAACAGGAACTTTGAGATAAGAACATAGATTAAGATTAGCTTCTGACAGAATCATCAAGTAAAGTTAGGACCCATTTATTTTGTCAGGATCAGAACATAGATTAATTGACCCCCCTCAATTTCCTCTACCCAAATTTTCATCTTGCAGTGAGGTGTTTATGCTCCCACCTCAATGAAAAATTGCAGCCATCTCGTTTCAAATGATAGATCACATCCACATTTATGACCAAGTGATTTAATCCTGATTAGTGCTGTCTGGAACCATGTCAAATGGATTAGTGATAGATCACATATTTCAGAAGGTTACCATTCTGTCTTTTGAGAATTAATATGGTAAAATCATAATCTAGTTTTATTGCTTTATCATCTGGGGTTAACTGCAAAAGCAAGTCGATTCATTTCTCACATGCTTACCAAAGTGAAGTCATATTTTTTTCCTCAACTAGTAATTAACCTTTATGGCTTTATTAAGTGCTTTATTAAATTTAAATGAAGTGTTTATTGGAGAGAGTTCATAGGAAGTGTAAACCATGTTACAGTGTGGCCTGAGTGGCTTTGTGTCTTTGTAGAACTTTGCCAGTAAAACACATCATATACAAGTAAGTACAACTTGCCTCAATAAAACTCAAAAGAAATTTGCATTTTACATTTTATTTTTAAATGTACTACTGAAACACTATATCAAGGTGAGTCTTCAAGCTCCTCTTTCTCTCCCACAGTTCAGTAAAACTGTCACCCACGAAAGTGTTATTCAGGGACCTAATAGTTGAGGTGTTGCTATACTCCTTAGCCTCTGGCCTCCAGATGGCCACAGGTCTAAAACAGCCCAGCATGAGTGCCTGCTTATGTTCTACTAGAATTAAATTATCAGGCAAAAAAAAAACCCTCAGGAAGCTCTTTCAAGTGGTTATGGAGACATATTTATCACAGTACTGTATTATAATAAGGAGATAAGAGGCACTTTTCCCTCATTACTTCAAAGCAGCTTTAACTAAGTCAACATACTTAAAACTCCCCAACAGAAAATAATTAAAAGTAATTGGGGTCAAGTTGTTCTGGAGGAGGGAAATAGTGCAATTGGAAAGGAAGCTTTAGGGATGATGAAGTTGCCAAGTTTTTGCCCATTCTACCTTCACAACAGAGCTTACATCTGTCCTCTTCATTCTCATGGACAACAGATTAATTTAGATCCTTTTCACCTCTTGACTGGACTGTTGATGATGATCATCATAATCTTAATTATTGACAAGTGATTTAAAGTTTACAAAACTATATGTGTGTATGTATATGTATATATATATGTGTGTATATATAAATATATACATATATGCATATACATATATAATATATATAGCATATACACACATATACATATATATATATATATATATATATATAATTTAAGTATAGGAGCATGAGTATAGAAGGAATATGAAGTCATTTAGTCCAAGTCTTCATTTTATGAGTGAGGAAGTTGAGGTACAGGGAGGTTTAAGTGGCTTATCTAGGATCATATAGATATTAAATGCAGAGCCCAGATTTGAACTCAGGTCTACATGATTCTGTGTTCATCTCTCTATCCATTATACCATACTGCCTTTTCTAATGGTGTAATGCCATGCATAAGCAGCTTCCCAAAAGGATGCTACTGTGAACAGCTTTTAACTTTCTGATTACACAGTGTAGTGAACACTCCATTTATTTCATAACAAATCAAGGCAAACATTCACAAGAAATTACAATATAATATTCACAGCATTACATCTTATTACAGAAAATCATACTATAGTGTTCATGAAGGCTTGACGTTAGAATGGCCACATAGTTTTCACCGAAGTGTTCACAGTATTAAGAACAAAGAACAAAAGAATAATCATCTGGTTTTCCTAAGGAGGTTTGCCTCCTCAGTCATTCAGTCATCTCACAATATAATGGTCAATCTTCCACTCATGGGGCAATTATAGATTAACTTAAACAGTCACTTATCCAGATTCACAATTAATAAGTATCATTAATCACTAAATACAATCATTAGAAAATTACACAAACCCTCCACCCCTCAGTGTTTAGTAAACTTCAATTTCATCACACGTTCTATTTCCAAGGACAGGCCTTTTCTTCATTTTGATTCAGGGTGGTCTCTCAGATTCCCTGGATCCCCTTCCATGGTCCAAGCTCCTACCTGAATCCACCAAACAGTTACCTGGATTCAGAGGCAGACGCTCCCAGGTTCTTGTCCAGTCATCTGGGCCATTCTTGTTACACACTGAAGTTCACAGGGTCCAGCACATCT
>CM053599.1:78943912-78962937 GCA_028646575.1 Pseudocheirus occidentalis
AAAAAAAAAGATTACTAGACCAAATCAGCATAAAATTACTCAATTCCTAGTGGAAACAACTGTTTCCTTTCTTCAAATTATTATTAAAGGAAGAATGGATTTATGTATACAATATTCCAAAATGGATTCATTTATTAGCCTCAGATATAACTAGAAAATAGAAATCCTACAGCTTTGTTTTGATGATGTCTGTATACAGTGCACCTGATTCTCCCCAAACTGTTACCTTCAGTGCCCAATCATTTAATTATTTTACACTTTATCAAAAGCAGCATAGAGGAATGTTAAATAGCCACCATTCTTCCTAAGACTAACTAGTGTTTAATCTCTGAGATGAATCACCTACTTCAAATATAACCTTTTTAGCTTCTTGTTTTAATAAGTTTTTCTTCCTTTCTAGATTTTGTTTTTTTTTGTTTGTTTGTTTTTGCCTAGAACTTGGTGATTAGTGATTGCTACTAACCTGCTTTCTCCAAGGATGTATTTTCCTGAGTGGACATTTATTCTCACCTTGCTTACCCACTGAGAGTTCACTGGTAAAGAAAAATCCACTTTAACTCCTCAGCTATTAAGAATTTGGCAGCTGAGGCTTCTTCCTTTCTTTTTTAAACACTATCTTCTTAATTAGCCCAGGCTGGAAGTACAGGGGCTACTCACTGACTCATTCTCACCCTGATCAGCAAAATAGTTTTCACCTGCTGAATTTCTGATTTGGGTTGGTTTGCCCCTCTTTAGGCAACCTATTGGCCACCTGAACCTAAGACTCACTATATTAATTCTGAACTAAATGGAGACACCTACCATCCATCAGAACTCCCCGTTCAAACAATGTGCCAGCTTCATCCTCCTAGTAACTGAGATGAGTGGTTTGTGCCACTATGATGAAGTTAAGCATGAGTTTATAATATATTATAGAGAATTCTTATAGCACATGCATTCTGATCCTTTATTAGTACATATATTAAAGAGACCACCTGGGTAGCCCAGTGGATAAAATGCTAGGCCTGGAGTTAGAAAGACTTGAGTTCAAATCCAGACTCAGATACTTGCTAGCTGTGTGAACCTGAGCAAGTAACTTAACCTCATTTGCTTCACTTTCCTCATTTGTCAAATGATCTGGAGAAGGAAATGACAAACCACTCTATTATCTTTGCCAAGAAAACCCCAAATGAGGTCATGAAGAACTGGACATGACTGAAACAAATGCATAACAATATTAAAGAGGGAAAAGAAAAAAAATGCTAAATCATTAAACATTTGTGAGGTGCTTCCCACATAGGCAGCCTTGTATTGTGAATTGCAGAGGAGGGATGATACTGAAGTGTAAGATGTGATTCCTGATGACAATGACTGTATAATGTAGCTGGTAATGTAAATGCATTAGACATAAATTAATTATAGACCAATCAGTGATTAACTGTGAGATGATGATCAAGTACCATCGGAGTTCAGAGGAAAGTGAGATCAATGTGAATTGAAATGATCAGAGAAAGGGTTGGCCAAGGAAGACATAGGACAGGTGCCCAGGTGCTAAAGGATAGCTAATATAGATAGAATACAGGAAGTGGGGTAAGAAGAGGATTTTATCCAGTGGAAATAATGTGTTCAAACTCAAAAGTGAGGTGATAGTATCTCAAAGTTCCCAGGAGAAATGTCTTACCTAATTAATTTGGAAGGGCATATTGGCAAATGGAGGCAAATACATTTGAAAAGGTGACATGGGTCCAAATTAGACAACACAAAGGAGTTTAACTTGATGGAGATAACAATAGAGAAGAAAGGTGGAAGAAAGTAAAATCACTGACTTGTAAACTTTAATGAACAAAGCGGGTTTTATAGCAATGAGAGGACTTTAAGTCTACTTTCATCCACTGAATATTTGACAAAAAATGCTCCCTTCTAGAAAATATTAAATGGTTTCCTTTCAGTCTAACAATCTGAAGATAATGAAGAGTGATTCTAATTGAGTTGCAAAGCTCCAGGACTAACACCAGGAGCTCCAAATAAACATTAAATGCCAATTTAAATATTCACAGTTACAAGAATGGAAATTGGAAGCACATGTGGTTGATTAGCCAGAGATTTAAATCCTAGGTCTGATCACACCTTGAAAATGAACAGGATGAACTATTAATCTGATGTTGACAGCTAAAGAAATGAAAGAGAGATACAGAGAGAGAAAAAGAGAGAGGAAAGAAAGACAGAGATAGAGATGGAGACACAGAGACAGAGGGAGACAGAGATGAAGACAGAGAGAAAATTCAGCATATGGAAAATTAAGTCTAGCTTTCTCAATCCTTTCCAATCTCCATATAGCTTTGTGTAATTTCTGACAATTTCTTTCCCCTTAAAGTTGACTTCATTTACTTACTTGAAATGGCCATCACTTCATTTCTTTGGGCCATGTTTTATGTTTTTTTCTACCCTTAATTTACAGAGCCCCTACATGAACTCCAGTACTTGGGAGTAATAAGTTCTTCAGGGATGCTGACTAGAATTATATGAGATCTCGTGCATTACATGTCGGTGTTAAATCTACACATAGTTATTGAAGTATTAAAGTGACTATCTGGGCATAGGGAAAAAATGGTAAGGAACAGACTGAGAAGAGCTAGGACTAAGAATCCATTAAAAACTCAGCATTTCAGGATTACTGGTCTACATTGTTGTTTGCTCATTGACTGATTGAGATAGTTCCAGAAGGTCCATAATGAACAATTCTCAAAGGGTGAGTGGAATGACAGGGGAACGTGGCAGAAATTAGAGTCAGAAAGGAAACTGGTCTCAGAATTCTAGGAGGCAGTAGGCAGCAATTCCAGAAGGAAGGTGGGCCCTAAAAAAGTTTTCAAAGAATTCTCCCTACAGATAGTTGATCCAAAACTGTGATTTGGGTCAGGGCTCTAATCCCTGGAAGGAACATGGGAAATAAGAAAGCTTCTTACTCTCAAGGCTTAGAGCAGGACCCTATATGAATATGAATGGAATGCATTACAGGGATTGGGAGCAAGGTTGATAGGTGAAGGTTTAGTAGAGAGCTAAGTATCCATTAATATAAGTATCCACTTAGCTTCAGAGAGCTAAGTATCCATTACAATATGTTGCGCAATTTTTTTGTACAATATTAAAACATAACACACAACATATTCATGTGTGTGTGTATGAGTGGAGGATACAGAAGTAGATAAGAAATTATATTGACTCAATTACTGAGGAGCTTGCAATTTAATAGGTGATTTACACTAGGTAGAAGAATCAGTTAGATACAAGGTAGAATATGATAGGAGTAAAGGAGAGATGTAGACAGAGTGGACTCAGAAAATCTGGGGAGAGATGGATCATGATCAGCTAGAGTGGACTTTAGAAAGCTCCATGAAGAAGGGGGTGCCTTGAAGGATGAGAAAGATTTCAACAACTGGAGCTGAGAAGGGAGTACATTTCAGATTGTGAAGATGATCTAGAGGTGCAAGAGACAATAAACTAAGGAATTCTGATGAAAAGATCTCCAAGATTTTTTCTTCTATATTAGAGATAGGGAGGATAACCTCGGTTACATTCAGATAGGAGTTAAGCTTGACTGACCTGCTGCTAATTTTAATCAAATGCCAAACATGAATAAGAATGCTTGGTTTGGGAAACAAAAGGAGCTTGAGGAATTATTTCTAGTGCATCCTTCATACAATTAGTTCTAGATCTTTTGTCCTTTAAAAGTGATTATGAGTCCTTGAAACTTGGAGGAATGGTAATTCTCTCAGGAGAAACACAGAAACTATGAAGATGAATGGAGTTGAGGGGAAGGAGGTAAGTTCAGTTTTTGACATATTGAGTATGAAGTATCCAAGAAGATTCTGGAAAGACGGCAGAGTAGGTCCGAAAATATCAAACCCTCAAGATTTTCCTCCACAACAAAGATAAAATAGCAACTCTAGGCAAACATAGAACCACGAAAACAAATAAGAGTAAAGGCAGAACAGGGGCCCTCTTGGGAAAATTGGAGAAGACCTGCAGAAAAAATCCCAGAACTGAATTTCCTCTGGATGAAGAGTAAACACCTCCAGGCTGGGGTCTGCTTTAAAAAGAAGTGTCAAGCTGCTTACACAACAAGCAGCAAGCCCTTGGGGTTAGTTGGATTGGGAGGTTGCCTTGGCCTGCCACAGGAACTTTTATCCCTGGGACAGTGAGGTGAGTTGCGCTGACCTGGGGAAGATCTAGGAAATCTCTGTTGACAAGGAACGCCGAACTCAGCTGAGCTGCTGAGAGGCAGGATTGTGCTGGTGAGAAAGAACCAGCACAATCCTGGTGAGTGCAGAAGCAGTGGGGTGGGTATGCCTCTTGCTGTGGGCACTTGCTGGAGGCTGGAAGTCTTGATTTGAGTTCAGGGTCAGACAGGAGAACTGAAGATAATCAGAGACCAGAGGCATCATCCTCCATCCCCCAGGACTAGAGGCAATTATAAAATGAAATTATTTAAAAAATCACAGGCAAAGGAGAAAGAATTCAACCGGACAGAGCTACTATGGGAAAAGAGAAGACTGGGGTTAATCTTCAGATGAGGATACTGAAGCAAAGAAATCTTCTTCTACCCCAAAGAGTAATGTCAAATGGTCACCTGCCTAAAAATAGTTGATTGAAAAACAAAAAAAGATGTTAAAAATCAAATGAAAGAGATTGAGGAAAAATAAAAATATAAGAATATAAGAAAAACAAGATTGTGACACACTCAACCAATTAGAAAAGGGATATCCAGAATCTTAAGGAAGAAAAGTGAACAAGGAAAAAAAATTATGTATGATGGTACAACAATTAGAATTACATAAGACCTAGCTTTGGTGACACTAAAAGACTGTAGGTCTTGGAACACTATATCTCAAAGAGCAGAAGAACTGGGGCTCTGGCTAAAAACATCATACCCAGCAAAGTTAAATATATTTCTGAATTACATTAAAAAAAATACATTTGGTGAACTGTCAGAATTTCAGGACTTTATTAAAAAAAAAAAAAGAAAAAACAGAACTCAATAGATTTGACATACAAGAGCCAAGAAAAATATAAGGCATGTACTAATGACCAGTTACAAGGGACTCAATAAGAATAGAATGTTTACCTTTTATGTATTGAAAATGTAAAACCTACATCTAAGATTGCCACTTGTCATTAGGTAGCTTATAAGAAAGACTGGGGTAGATCTGAGTATGATAGGTCTTTGAAGAGTAAAACTTTTCAAAAACAGCTAAAAGAGTAAGTATCTTATGCAAATGAGGTGAAAGAGAAAGAACCAATACAGAAGAATTAGAAGGGGGAACAGGGCTCAGTTTTGGAAATGTACCTTAATCAGGAATAGGTTTAAGAGGTGAAAATGCATAAAAATATACAAGAATATAAAAGTCTTCTAAATTTAAAAAGAAATAAAACTCTAAGAGGATAGGGAAGAGGGAGATGATAAAGGAGTAGGATCTTTAGAATGGAGGGTGAGGGAACAGGTTAAAAGGAGAGGTATAGACATGTGTTTAGATTTAGGAGAATGGGAGAATAAGTTTTAGAAGGGAGGAGAACTCAATAGGGTGAGTAAGTTGTAGAGGAGATTCTTACTCAGATATGTATTGGATTGGAAGGCTTTTTATTGTTTGGTCATTTTTCAGGTGTGCCTGACTCTTCATGACTCCATTTGAGGTTACTTGGCAAAAATACTGGAGTGGTTTGCCATTTCCTTCTCCAGTCTATTTTACAGATGAGGAAACTGAGGCAAATAGGGTTAAGTGACTTTCTCAGGGTCATATAGCTGGTAAATGTCTGAGGCCAGATTTAGACTCAGGGAAATGAGTCTTCCTGACTCTAGGGCCCTCACTTTATCTACCACACCACTTAGCTGCCCCAGTCAACTAGAAGGCTGCTGAGTTGTATTATAACTCTGAATTTCCCTTTCCTCTTTTGTTGGTGGCAACCTTACTTTGTCATTCTGAGAAAGAAACTACCTCCTCAAGAATATCATCTGAATTCTATATGAGGGAGAAAACAAGGCTGAGCCCCCAAGACTTTTCTACTCCAGATGCCAGTCACTTTAAGTGAGCATTGTTGTCACAGAGGACAATTAGAGGTTGCTTCTTATGTGAGACAAGAGTTTCATGATACCATTTTGAAAAACTAGCATAGGAATTAGATTTGCATAGGCAGCAGATAACCTATTCACAGAGTATTGTCTCTTCCATTGGTATGTAAGCTCTTTGAGGACAGGAATGGTCTTTTTGCCTTCCTTTATAACCCCAATTCTTTGCATAGTCCTGAAATAGAGTAAGCATTTAATAATGCTTGTTGACTTCATTTGGCAGTAGTGATCAATAATTTATTGCATTGTTTCATCTTCAGAAACATCTGAAAAGTTCATTGTTAACTTGAATATTTGGTCTTTACCTCAACATCATGTGAATATACATTGAATAGCACACATTTTGTTTTCTAGTTTTCAAAATCAGATAAATTGGAGAATAAGAATACTAATTCATGTTAATTCTATATTTTAGATTTCTTTTCAACTGAAAATTTACCAGTTATAGATAAAACTTTAATGGTTTGGCAGACACTTCTTACAGATTTCCAAGTGAATATCTATAGTTTTGTTTTTTTTAAACATATTCAGAGTTGAGAACCAGCTCAGTATTCTATCTCGAACTGGTGACAGTAGGAATCTGTCGCATATATTCTGAATGCCCTTTTGCATCAGGCAAGCTACATTGGAGATGAATAATTTTGCAGAGTTTTCAAGGAATAAACATAACAAAAGCAAATGTCCAGTTTCTTTTGCCAAAATAATGTCAACACAATTTAAGAGAAAGTGTTAAAACTGGCGAAAACCCATGAACTTCAGGAATAGGTTTACTATAAAAATTATTTGTATCAATCTTAACCCAAATAACAAATAACAATAATTCTAATTATTTTTTCTCTCAAAAAAACAGCTTATCTAGAGAAAAAGGGAAAAAAGTTAGATTAAAAAAGTTGATTCACTAACTGTTGTACTACATTTTCAAAATGATGGCAAATATCAAACTGATCAAGTGCACTAAGTATGAAATTACAAAAGAATGTCAGGTAAAGGAATGTGGCAACAATGAAATATGATTAAAGTAGTTCATAAAACAGGAAAAATATCTTCATAATTTTTGGGGGGCAAAAAACGCTTCTGCATCTAAACCTACTATTTATGTAATTTATGTTCATTATCATTCACATCATTTTTTTAATTTAGTAAGAAAATGCTAGTTATCTTGTAGGGATCGTCAATAGCAGATATTAGATTCCCTTGAGAAAATATCAAATGATAGTCATGACAGTGGAGAAGTAATTATTTTTAATCATTATATAAACTTTGGTTTGGAAACTCATCCCCATGTCTAACAAACTTCAATGGCAAATTGATTGTATTTGCTCAATTTCCCTCCTACTCTACTAAATTGAACAAACACACACACACACACACACATTTTAAGCACCTATTATCTGCAAGCCACTGTGCCAATTATTAGCAAAACCTACATAGTAGCTGCTCTCAAGGAGTTTATGTCCTACTTGGAAGATATTGATAAATGTAATGAGGTAATCTGAGAAAGGAAAGCAGTGGCTCTCTTTTGCTTCCTGCTTGTCCCCATCATGGGTTGCATGCACCATCCCAGGAAGGGCCTGTCCTGGTTGGCTCTGTGGTGCAGCAGCAGCATGCCTACGTGAAGCAGCAGATCTACAAGCTGGCCAACAGGGCCTTACCCCCTCGCAGATCGGTGTGATACTGAGGGATTCTCATGGCATGGCACAAGTAAGGTTTGTAACTGGCAACAAAATTTTGAGAATTGTAAAGTCCGAGGGACTTGCTCCTGTTCTTCCTAAAGATCTTTATCACATGATCGAGAAAGCTGTTGCTGTTAGCAAGCATCTTGAGAGAAACATAAAGGATAAGGACTCTAAATTCCATCTGATTCTGAATGAGAGCCAAATTCACCTGCTGGGTCGGTGCTACAAGACCAAGAGAGTGCTGCCACAATTGGAAATATGAGTCATCCACAGCCTTTGCTCGGGTTGCATAAATTTTGGTTTATGTACTAAAGTAATAAAGTCAAGTCTAACTGGAAAAGAAAGAAAAAAAAAAAAGGAAAGCACCGGCAATCTTGAAGGTTCAGGGAAGTTTTTAAAGAAGTGGTTACCGAGACTTGAAGTAACATAAGAACTGTTAGCAAGACAGAGGGAAAAAGAGAGAGACAGACAGATACAAACACAGACACATAGACAGAGAATGTGACAGAGACAGAGAGAGACGAACAAGGACACAAAGGACAGAGAGACATAGACAAACAGCCACAGAGAGAAAGACACACACACAGAGACAGAGAGATTTTTCATATATACATATACATATGTGTATGTATTTATTTGAGTAGATATATAGGTATCCATCAGTAAATATATAGGCATAGGAAGACTAGATAAATATCAATAGCTAGAGGTTAAGATAGCTAGATATCCAATATACATATATAGGTACTTTTCTATAGCTATCTGTATGTATAGATATATAGGTATCTCTTGATAGATATCTCTATCTTTACCTGTAAATCTATGGATATCTGTCCATAGATATATCTATATTCATAAATCTATATTTATCCTTAGATGGGAGCAGCTAGGTGGTGCTATGTGACCCTTGGCAAGGAAATTCACCCTGTTTGCCTATTTCCTCCTCTCTAAAACAAGATGGAGAAGGAAATGCAAATAATTCTAGGTTCTTTGCCAAGAAAACTCAAAATGACATAACAAAGAGTCAGAAACAACTGAAAGCAACTGAAACATAGATATAAATATAGATAAACATGTATGTATTCATATATATTTATATAGGCACAGACATCTGTATAAATGTGTGTACATGCATACATATATACATACACATACTTAAATATGTATAGGAAAATGATGCTCATATGTTTTTTGTTATATATTTCTCAAATATGTATATAATTTCTATTGATTTGTTAAATATTCACTTACATCAGGCCTGCCAACCTTTAGTTTGTGAGCCACTTGCAGCATATGGATGAGCCAAAAGATTTCAGGTGAATCCTATGAAAAATGTAGAGGATGTTTTCCATCTATGTTTTTCACAAACCACCCAAAATCCTTTGGCAGGCTACAGGTTGTGCAAGCCTGACTTATATTTATATGTTTATCTATATCAGTATATTCTATATTGTATATAATATCTATATGTATGTGCATATATGTCTACATACATACTCCTATACTTTTTAATTAGAGTGTAGAGAATACCATTGTGCATAAAATTGCATATAAATACACATTTAAATATTTTTATAATCACATGGACTATTTTATAGATGAATATTTACTTTGAATGCAAGAAGGTTCTTAGGTATGTCAAAGTGGGAGGAATGTCAGAGATCATCTACTCCAATAATTCCTCAAATCCTTAATACTATCTAAAACATTCTAAATAAATCATAATTCAGTTTCTATTTGAATATCCCAAACTGATGGGGAACTCACTACTTTATCTCCTAAATCAGGCCATTCTTTTTTTTTTAATCTCTCTAATTGCTAGGAAGTGTTTATTCCATCAAGCCAAAATCTCCCTTCCATCCATTGTTCATGGTTCTGTTAATGGCAAAGCTATAATCTAACTTCTATTAGACATCTTTGTTCTTCAAATACTTGAAAACTGGTATCATTCCCTAACCAGAGCCTTAAATCTTCTCTTGTGCCAAGTAACCCCCTAATCCTTCAGCCCATCTTGCTCTCTACCTCACAAGCCAGAGAGGCATATATCTCCCCTCAGCACTCAGGGTAAGCTAATGGGCTTGTAAGTTTCTTTTCTCTACATAAAAGTAGCCTAAATCTCCACTAACTGCATTCTTCCTATCTCCACAGACTATGACTAGCACTCCAGTTGCATTTATTCACTTAATATTGGGTAACTTTTTACAAAAGAATTTTCACTTCAAAAGAATAGCAAGAACAAACACAAAGTGTTTCTTTGATACCTCCAGGGGATTTTCTTCCCTCTACCAACTTGATGTCTAGAGTAGCAAGCTCAAAACTTAGTACAGTTCCTACATATGCTCACCAATTTTATATGGCATGACTACCAGATGAATTCCCCTGATGGAATAGGATTATTCCCCTATATATATGTATATATATATACACACACACACACATATATATATTCTTCTCAGGTCAATAATTCACTGATGGATAAAGAAAAAATAAATCTGGCCTGAATTCTTGTGGCTTGCTCTCCAGAGAAAGGTCAGTAAGTCCACTGACTTCACTTAGAACAGAAAATAACAAATGAAAAGGACAAGAATAAAGACCTATTTTTCTTGGTCCATGTAATCCGGGATGAAATGGTATGGAGAATTCTTAAGGCCCTTCCTCTTATAACATGGGCTTTTACTAGATTCCATGAAGGAAAAAGTTACAGACCATGTCAACAAATGTACCAATAAAGAGAGGAAATAGACCTGACTTCTTATTAAACACGTAGGGTTCACTGAGACAAGAACAAAAATCTCAGTGTAGCCAGCATGTGGATTTTCTGTTACATGCATACTACTCCACAGGGACTAATGCCAATGTCCTTTTATACCTAATTTACTGATATCTGGGCAGAAGCCATACCTCCCTATTGATTTGTGTTTTGGTGTCTTTAAAGACAGGGAAACTTCAGGAACTCACAACCAGTACATCTCTTGGCAAAGAAAGAAGTTAAAGGAAACTATCACCTTGCTGCAACTTCTGCTCACAAGTGCATTGAAATAAAAATTAAATTCCTAAGTTCATTATCAATGCTTTCCACAAAATGATAGCTTTGTTGAGAAATCTTGGTGGTCATGGGACACAAAAGTTATCAGATTGTTGGAAAACTACTCTATACTTGGTAGTGGAGAGCCTGGGCAACTTTCCTGCTTACAAAACAGTCCCAGAGGCTGGAGGAGGACCTGCAAAGAGAATCCACTGCCATCACATATTGCCAGTAGGTGAATTAGTTGGATTCCCTGATGAGCAAATTGAGACAGATGGACATTCATCTCAGTGGACTCTTGCCAAATCAATGGCCAACCAATTATACCAAGTGTGCGTGATCATGGCAATGATTCAAACAGATGTTTCATATGGAAAAGACTTTGCATAGTCTGTCTCAAGAATTAATACTGCTAGATGCACTGAGTCCTCTATAAAATCTAATTTGGTTGGTTAGGTGGTTAGGTTAGGATTATCAGCCAGTACCCTTAACAAGGTCTGATATAAGAGCAAATATATCATCAGGTCCCTGAAGAGCAAGAACTATCTAACTAGTAATTAACCTAAATTACAATGTCCCTAGTGAGACTAGGCAAACAGTTATATACATTAACAGGTGATAAAACCAACTTTTACTCATGATCTGTACCTTGCATTAAATTACATCTATTCAGGGATGCATCTATTAATTTGTTCTTGTTCTTGTTTCATCATTTTCTCTATTGTACATATATTTGTTTTGTATTAGCGTCATGTGTGTTTCAATTATACTGTATTTTTTATTAAAGAATTAGTTTTGGACTATCTTCCTTTAAAAGGTTTCCTATGTTTCTGAAGACACTAAGAATTGTATTTCTCCCAAGTTCCGGAAAAGAGAAAGCCATCTCAGTATACAGAGCAATGTGATTTCCATTACTGTGGAACTTTAAATCTTGTGGAAATAGAAAAATATTAATTACTGAATTCAATTATGAACTGTGTCACAAAGATTATTCTTCAAATCACATAATGCAGAAACTTGATAGATCACTAAAGAGCTATCCAAGATTTGACATGCCAAACTCTAGTAGATTCTTTAAAGACAGCAAATATTAACGTGGGTAGAGTGTAAAAGTGGGGTCAAAACTGCCTCCTTTAGCTCTGGTGTCTTGACTAGGTGCACTTCGTTGTTTTTTGTTTGTTTTAACAAACTTCCTTTTTAGAATCAGAACTAAGTTTGAATCAACTTTTGCACAACTCTTTGAATCAATCAGTCATCTGATGAGAGAGCAGTTCACATCCTGCTTACTCTGTATGAAAGGAAAGAAGCTGTCTCAGAATCTGAGAAGAAGAGATTATGAACTTCTGGATTCAAACCCTTGGAGTAAGCATGGAGTAAAGATAGGATTGAGATATGGTGGGAAAGGGAGATATTGGGAAGAGTCTCTAAGTCATCATAAAGAATAACACCTTTCCTGAGGGAAGCCCCAAGAAAAGGTCCAACCCTATGCTTAAATTCTCTTCTGATACCTGTGTGACCACAGACATGATAATATATTCTGCTGTTTCATTTTCAAAATATTTCCTGAAAACTAAATTTTTTCCTAAAACATTAACAAGCCAAGGATAATTACAGCTAGATATAGATGTAAGATTAGGCAGAAATTCCCACCTCTACCTAGGTGTTCAGAATTTCTCTTAACTGGAGCGCAGTGATTGTGACTCAGCTCACAACTGTTTATTTGAAATAAACTCCCTAAAACTGAAGAAAAGGAAACCAATTCAACCTCAGGGGTTGTTAAATAGCCCTCTAGGCTTAAAATCAATGAATTATTATTCTTTAAAATATGTTTTAAACTCTTATAAAATAGCCTGGTAAAATGAAATATCCTTGATTGCAGGATTGTTTTTTTCTGTTTTTACTTTTTCCATGCTAATGCCTAGCACTGTACATTGAAAATACTAGATGTTTAACATTTTTTAAAATTACATATTAAATTTTTCAAAATTTTGGTTGAAATATGATTTTTCCCCAGTCTTCCCTGGCCATCTTGCTCAACTTTCTTCCTGTAGAACTTTATTTGATTTGGTTAATAGCACTTCTAAAAGAAATAGGCTTCCATTATACTATTTTTTTCTTAATGTTTCATTGACACCTTTTAGTTTTCATATCATTCACTTCCACATATATCACTTCCATTCCCCCAGTGAGCTTTCCTTTGTAACAAAGATAAGTTAAGCCAGAATATCTGACACAGCCACAATGTCTGACAGCATATCCATCATTCTGCCCTCAGACTCCCCCACTGCTCTAAGAAATGGAAGACAGTCTAGTTATCCCGTAAGAAAGATCTATGGCAGTGCAACTCCATGTGTCAAACTTGGTGGTAAGCTAACTTTCCTTATTTATTCTCTGGGATCAGCATTGGCCAGTAAAATCTCAAAGCATTTTGCTTCCTTTTAGGACTCTTTTCATTTGCATTATTGCAGTTATTGTAATAGTGTTCTTGCTCCTTTCTATTTCACTTTGCATCAGTTCATATGTCTACCTGTGTTTCTCTGGATTTTCTATATCTGTCATTTTATAGCACAATATATGTTACATTCTTAAAGCATAACTTGCTCAGTCATTTGTGAAGTCTATACTTTAAAAAAAGTTTCCAAATACTTTCAGAATTGATTATTATAAAGGTGATAGAGAGGCCTCGTATGAGTTCTGACAGAAATTGCCACATTGCATTAACACTATGGCTATATCCATGAAACATACTCCATCCTGACACCTCTATGACTGTATTTCTTTTCCACCTTTAATCTAGATATTTTGGCAAGTTGGCATATCATCAGCATCCCCTTCACTTGAACTCCCAGACACCTAAGGCAGACAACCTCCAGCTGAATCTTGTCCTTTATTGCTGCCTTTTATTATGTTACAAAGGTCTTTTAATTAGTAAAGACATCACATGGAGTCTTCATCTTCTAATTACTTCGAATATGTCAAAAGACTAGAGGGAAAGCAGGCCTGCCTGCTCATAAATGAGGTTTATGAATTAACAATGACGTGGAAATGCTAAAGCACAGCAGGTTTTGCCTTCAATATTTCAGAAGACCTGGAATATGATGATGGCCTTATGGAGGCCAAATTCTATGGAATAATGAAGAGAAATCATTACATTTAAATGATTTGTAGTCAATAATTACTAATAATCAAGTAAGGAACTGTCAGTTGACCTTAGCACAAAAGGATTTATATCTTGGAGAAGCTCATTTATAGTCCAATCTCCTCATTTTATATACAAATAGAATTAGGCTTAGGAAAAAGAAGTGTTTTATACAACTTCACATCAGAAACTATGATTTTCTAAAATATAGTCTACTACACCATATAGTGCTATTCTGATGCCTGAAAACCCCAAACTAGCTTTGAAACAGTCCTCAAATTTTTGTGACTCTGCAAACAAAGTAAAGAGAAAAATTCAGACCACATATGGGGAATTAGATGAATGCAAACAATGTATCTAATTAGAAATAGGTAAGGAACACTACAAGGAATATTATCCCTAATGTATAGATTAAGACGCTAAGGTTCAGAGAAGCTAAATATGCTTTTAGTTATATAGCTAGTAAATGAAAAGGTGAAAATTACGACCTAAGCACAAATACCCTGAGTTTCCAAGCTCTCATCAGCTCTGCCCCTCATGCCTCCATGACATATTGCATAATCATTCCCTCTAATAATGAGGTATATTATGCAAAGGCACTAGGTTTGAACCCTTGGCTACAATCATAGCACAGGTTGATTATTAGCTCCATATGGAGCCTTGAGTTAGTTAATAGGAAGACTGGACTTTAAGAATACCTTGAAAGACCAAGCTGCCTCAATTGATGCAGTGCAGTATTATCTAAGCATCTAGAGAGAAAGTGAGAAAAAGAGAGAGATGAGGAGGAAGGGAAAAAGAGAAAGAGAAAGAGACTGAATAAAAATATTTTTGAAATAAAATTATAATATTTTGTGTCAATTGTCACGTCTCATCCTTGTAGAGTTAATTAACCTCTATACTCCTCCATTTGCAAATTGAAATCATAATCCTGCCAACATACATGGCTGTTATACAACAGAACTAATTATAACAATATTGACTTCACATGTAAAAGGACGCAGATATACGATACTAAAAAAGATTTATCAAAGTCTAATATCTAGTATGTTTAATTTTGCCAAGTTAAACAAAATTTAATGAATTGTTTAGCGATCCCCTGCTGTGTAAGTAATGAGCTAGTCATAAATCCATTCTAATAATGGGCATAATTCAAATTTCAAACATCTTGCATTTCATGAATATATTAGATCATGTGCATACTGCATTTGTCTATGAACATAATATATTTTCAATTGTTCATTCATTAGTCCCTTTGGATTCCTTGATTCACTTCTAGGTTGTTTCACTGGCAAAACCAAACAATATCATTAGCAGTCTTTTTCTTGAGTCCCATCAGGCTCCCTTCATCCTTTACAATTTTAGCATATAAGCATCTAACTGCCAATAATGTCTTCAACGTCCTATAGAAAGCATAAATGAACAGAAAAAAATCAGTGCTCCTGCTATGTATGTATAATACCTGATTCATGTCAAATGGAAATAATTTTCTTTTAATGTATCCCTTCCTAAAAAAACCAACAAATCACACCTATTTAAATCAGTTCAGTGCTTTGTACAATTTCTGACATGTAGTAGGTGCTCATTGATTGATTTTTCAAAATTTTAAGCAATTTACAAGCACTTATTAAATGTATACTATGTTTCACATCTTATTTCTGGACACCAGTGATGAAAAATGAAGGCAAATATATGTTCTCTGCCTTCAAAAAGCTCAGTTCTAATAAGGTAGAAAACATGCAAATAACTGTGTAAACATAAAATATGTAGAAAATAGAGGGAAAGTAGTCTTCACTGTCAGTGGAGGTAAGGAGAACAATGACAAGCTTTATATAGAATGTAGGATTTGAGCTGAGTGTTGAGGTAATTCAGAGATGCCAGTAGGTTGAATAACAAGTAAAAAGTCAGTGAAAAGGTATGATGGAGTCATGGATAGAGGATCATGTGGGGAAACAGCCAGCTGGTCAAAGGCATGATATCATGCAGTAAAAAGATGAGCATAAACCATATGAGGCCTAGAAAGCTGGTAAAGGGAAAGATGGTGGAAGGATTTAAATGCCACAAGATTTTGCATTTTACGCTGCAGGTAAATAGAGAGTTGTCAGATATAAAGACCTGCTCTTTTAAGAATATCACTTCATTTCTAAGTGGGAGATGGATTGGAATGGGGAAATACTTGAGGCTGGGAGACCAACCATAAGAATATTAGAATGGTCTAAGCATGAGGCAATGGGAGTTTTCACCAGTATTGTGACTGGAAGTATGGAAAGAAGGGAAAATGTATGAGACATATAACAGAAATGTCAAGAGTTAGCAACACAATAGATGTGAAAGTATGAGAGGATTGAAGGATGGTAACAAGAGTATAAGCCTGAGTAACTGATAACAGGAGGAGAAACATAGAAGAAGTTGGATTCAGACTCTTCCATGATGACCAAAAGTCTTAGTGAAGTTTTTTATTATTAAAATCTTAAAATGGTACTAAGACTTTGGGGATACTCTATGTGTACGTGTGTGTGTATACATACATACACACAGGCATGCAGGCATGCATACATACATACATACATATAGTAACTATTCAAAATAATTTCTCTCAACACTCCATTACATGAACCTGACAGATAACAGAATGTATTTTGTTTTTATAAATTCACGACTGCAACTTGTAGAAAGTATCCTAAAATCCTATCCAGATTTCCATTGGCCATACTTTCTCTTATTCCTGCCTATTGGAAGGCAAGACTCCTGGGCCTCACAGGAAACAGCACCACCTGCTGTGAGCTTGAACTTGCAGGAGAATTCTTGAACAGTCTAATGACTTGCATCCTTTGACAGACCTTTCTCTAGCCACTGAAATTCTGACTAGACTAATTTCTTAGTAATTAATTATTATATTATAATATGATATGCATATACATATATATTACTGCTACTCCCTCCTACTCTCCACATCCAAATGGATTAAAAACTCTATACCCAATTATCATCAACCCTATCCCCTAAACATTCTACTCCAGATTTATCTGTCAACTCCACTGTGTCCAATGGGATGTCTGCTTTATAATTGAATGGTTTTCTTCTTAAACTTAAAAAATTGTGCAAACATACATACTTAGCTTAGTGGGTACATATATGTACAATTTCACATATATATGTATATACAAACATACAAATTTGCACTTATATTACACACAGACATACACACACATTAGAATGCAAGAAATGCAAGGAACATTAAAATTGTAGTAAACAAAATTGAACATTTTTTGATTGCTTAGAGTCCTCCAGAAGTTCTAGTACATGATTTAATTTAGCCTGTCATTTGGGAGGAAGGTGGAAAACCCAAACCATCACAATCCTAAAAATAAGGGTATTTTAAGAGTGTTTTTTAAATTTAAGACACGATTTTAAGTGCTATAAAATCCTACTGTATGGTTATAAGTATAGATAACTTTCTTGAGTAGTAATTTTCCTTAAAAAATTATCCCGTCCTTTCTGAAAGACTTAGGAAATGAATCAACACAATGACCAGTTAAGATTGTAGAAGACTTTCTGTCCATCTGTAGATAGAAAGGTGATGGACTGAGAATACAGAATGAAGCATATACTGTTTACACATCAAGGAAAAGAATGAAAAATTAAGAATGAAAAGAGGAAACAAGTATATTGATTTTAAATTGCTATAAAGGAGTAATTACAAAAAGTTTATATTAGCTAAAATGTGGAAAAGTAAATTACTAGAACAGACTAGATAAGAATCAGAAGCAATAAAAATGCTAATACTTCAGTTTGATTTTGTTAATAAATTGTTTTTGTTAATAAATTATTAGGTAAACAATCCTTTTTTAATAAGGACTGCTGAGAAAACAGAAAAGTAGTTAGGCATAAATTAAATTTTCAACAGTATATTAAACCACATAACACAAAGAGGTCTTAAAAGATACATAACCTGTATAGAAAAAGGTCAGGTCAAAGGGTCATAGTGGTGGTGGGTAGTACCTTTATTTTCACAGCTATGGAAAAAATATTATTCTTATCCAAATAAAAAAGAGTGATGATCCTAGAAGACAAAATAGACAATTTAATTATTTCTAATTGTAATTACATAATTTTCTTTAAAAATTAAAAAAAATCAAAATGACATCAAGTCTGGAAACAACTGAGTGGAATTTTTTAAGCTTTGCATAAAATATTGCTGATAAAATCTGGTATTCAAAATACAGGTGGGATTTCAATCAATACTTAAAACTAAAAGCCATTCCTCAAGAGAAAATCAGCCAAAAGATATGAATAAATTGTTTTCAAAAGAAGTAATACAAACTATCAACAGCATTCTTTTTCACTTTCTTCTCTCTCTCTTTTTTGGCAACACCCACTGAAGAGGCTACCATATCTTTGTGATCATCATTTCTGTCCTGAGACCTCTCATGAAGACTAAAATAGTCAAAAAGAGAAACAAAATATCCATTTGTCATGACCAGTCAGATCAATATGGCAAAGTCAGGCAAAACTGACATAAACAAAGTAGTACTGAGAAAAGAGTATAAAGAAGGTTCAAGAGCCAGATCTCTATGCACAGTGTTGTTTAAGAAAGTAAAAAGAAGACATATTCCATGCCACTAAGTGATTTCAGGAAATTTTCAGAATACATTTCAAAAAGCTAGAAGGTGTATTAATGTGCAACAAATCTTACTGTGCACACACCTCAGTAAAGGGACAGGGACAGGGTAGAGAACAAAACAAGGGGGTGGTGCAGGATAGAAAGGAGGGACATACAATCAGCCTCTCACAATAAGCCCACCATGGAGATGTCCTGGGTAATTACATATGTACAGCCTGTATTGAATTGCTGCTCCTTCCAGTGGGAGTGGGTGCCAAAGGAGGAACCAGAAAAATCTAGAATTTAAAGCTATACAATCAAATGTTAAAACAAACAAATTAAAAATATATATATATATATATATGTATGTATGTATATATTATTATTATTAACCACATGCAACTGGGAAATAAGACATACAGGGACTGGGGTATGGAGACCCTCCCTGCCCTACTAGAAAGTTAGAGGGGTGTTGGAGGAGGACA
>CM053599.1:78963437-79019341 GCA_028646575.1 Pseudocheirus occidentalis
AGAGAGAGAGAGAGAGAGAGAGTTTCTCTCCCAGCATCTGGAAGCTGAAGAACTGAGTTAGAGTTTTTCTTCAGACCAGAATCTGGTAAAGGCCTAAGTGGGTGTTACTGCTGACTGGAAGGACAGTGTTGCTGCTGCTGCCTGGAAGGCTGAGCTTTCTACTGAGTTCTAGGGCCAGCTGAACTGCTGGAGGACTGAAGAAGCATGACCAGGATAAGATTTTGTTTGTTCATGGCCTGGCTGATCTTTGAGTTCCTGACAACAGAAGTGGCAAAAGGTCTGAGATGTGTCAGATCCTGTGAACTTCACTGTATACCAGGGACAGCCTGGAGGACTGGACAAGGACCTCGGAGCTGCATACCCCTGAAGACTGGATGAGAACCTGGGAGCTGTGTGCCTCTGAATCCAGCTGACTGTTTGATGGATTCAGGTGGGATCTGGGACCATGGAAAGGGATCCATGGAATCTGAGAGACCACCCCAAATCGATATGAAGAAAAAGTCTCTCCTTGGATGTTGAATGAGTTTAATAGACACCAAAGGTTTGTGTAATTTTCTAATGATTGTATCTTGTGATTAATGATTGTACTTTGTGACTGACTGCTAGATGAGTGATTGATTAAGTGAAAATTGCCCCAAGATTGGAAGATTGATTATTGTATTGGGAATTGATTGAATGATTAAATAAAGGAGGGTTTTCCCCTTAGGGAAAACAGATGATTATTCTTTTGTTTCTCGTTCTAAATATTGTGGCCACTGTAGTGAAAACTGTGTGTCTATTCTAATGTTAAGCTGTTATGAACACAATATTGTAATTTTCTGTGATAAGATGTAATGTTGTGAATATTATATTATGATTTGTTGTGAATGTTTGCCCTGATTTGTAATGGAATAATGGAGTATTCACTATATTGTATAATCTGAACCTTAACACCTATTCACAGTAATATTCTTTTGGTAATCTGCTTGTGCATGGCATTACATCCTTCCATTCCCCATATTCACTCAGTTGTCAAATCTTGCTATGTCTAACTTTACAGCATCTCTTATAGTCAATTCTTTATCTCATACAATCATGACATTATTCTCTTAGATTATTACAACTGCCTCTTAAATGGTCTTCCTGCTTCAAGTCTTTCTCCATTCTAGTCTCTTCTCCATATAGCTGCTAAAAGTGATTTTTCCATAAGTGCATGTCTCACCATGTAGCTCCCCTACTCAACCATTTCCAATAGCTCTATATTGCCTTTGAGAGAAAAAAAAATCCAGTTTCATTTTGGAAGTCCTTAATAACCTGGCACTAACCTGTCTTCCAATCCTCTGTATACAATAGTCTCCTTTGCATATTCTACAGAAGTGGGGTCAAACTCAAATGGAAATCATGCACACTAATCATCCCTCTAAGATGCATATTTACTTAGTTCTAAAATATAGTTTTCTATGTTTTATAGTTTTTTAAAATTAATTTTGTTAAAATTTTCCTAATTACATTTGAATGTGATTCAGTAGTGTTATCTATGCCCCCATGCTTGACACCTCTGCTTCACAGTATAGCCTAATTAGGCCTTTTTTTCCTTTCCTCACAAAAAACTACATTTCCTGTACCCAGGCCTTTGCATTGGATGTTCCTCATGGGTAGAATGCTATCTTTCCTCATTTCTGTCTCAAAGAATTCTTTTCTTCCTTCTCCTTGAGATGCATCTCTTTGAGAGGGATCTTGAGGGCTACTTTCTACATATCTACATGAAAATTTCCCTGATTCCACACTTCATCAAATACTTTATTCTAACCTACCCATTTTACAGGTGTGGAAATGAAAGACCAGAGGATAGAAGACAGTGACCAGATTGAGACAGATAAATAAGTAGCAGAGTAAAGATGTGAAGGCATGACTTCTGAGCCCCAATCAGATCAAACTCTCAATCTGAAATTAGGATTTTCTGAAATGCAATGTGATTTGATTGTGCTTATTACTTGATGAAAGTTAGAGTTTAATATGTACAACTACAATCTATTTAAGATCACTAACCAGTTCTACCAAAAAGTGACATAAAAAGAATAATAGCATTTTAGAATTGGAAAGAAATCTAAATTAGTCATTCATTTTATAACTAAGCAAAGTTAGGCCAAGAGAGATTCCTCAAAATCATATAGTTAGTCATTGGCAGAGTTGAAATTAGAACTCTTCTTATCCCCTACCTTCTAGTGTTCAACTATATTCCATTATACCATTCTGCCTTAAAATGACAGTAATTAATTGCATGAAAACATTGTTATAAAAAAAAGAATGAATGGCATCATTCCTGAAAGGATACTTCAATTTTTCCATGGAACTTGGTTGTAGTGTTGTACAACAATGTTGATAACACAACCACTTAAAATGGTTTTTGTTGTTCAGTAATGTCTGACTCTTCGAGACTCCATTTGGTGTATCTTGGCAAACATACTGAAGTTGTTTGCTATTTCCTTCTCCAGCTCATTTTACAGATGAGTAAACTGAGGCAAAGTTAAGCGACCTACAGAAGGTCACAGAGCTAATAAGTATTTGAAGGAAGATTTTAACTCAGAAAGATGACTCTTCCTGAATCCAGACCTGGTACTCTGTTCACTCTATCAACTAGTTGCCTCTTTCAGTTGCTAGAAGTGTATAATAATTTCATTTTTTCTTGATACTGCTATAATATAGGTCAACTATTTACAATCAATGATGTGATATCACATTTCTATAATACTTAAGGCATGTTATATATCACTTAAAGGCTTTCTGTAAAAGTATTAGTGTCCCCATTTCACAGGTGAGGAAACCAAAGCTCACACACATACACAAAAAGACCTGTAATAGGCATGCAGTTACACTGTATGGAAATTTGAACCCAAGCCCCCTTATTCCACTTTAGCCCTTTTCCCACTTTGACAAAGGTTCTTTACCAGGTAGGCAAAGACCCATTTCAGGGAGTCCATTAATTTTATGGAGGACAAAAAATGCATCTTTTATCAATTTCTAAATGAATCATAACATTTCTTTCAATTAAATAAAAAAATGTTCCAAAAAGGAGCCCAAAGGTCTCATCAGATTGCTAAAGGGGTCTGTGGGACACAATAAGGTTAAGATCCTTTATAATATGGTGATGTTAGTTTTTGATGACTGTGAAATTAAAAATAAGAAAAGTGAGCACAAACCAGTCAAAGACAGGGAGTTATTCTGAAGGCTAGGATTTCAATAGGGACCATAGCTAGTAAAACCAGTGTCTAGGGACATTTAGAATCTAGTGGATTGTGTACCATAAAAACCAATCATGTCAGGATTCCTAAAGCCTCCAAATGGAACAGGTATCTGGGTATTTCGAAGTCTGACTCATTCTGCTCTAAATGCAATTTCCAACGAAGCTAAGACCACAGTGTGATCACTGGTTCATTCAGGTCCCTAAATTTCAGGATTGCTTAGGAGGGATTGTACAGGCATAGAAATATCTTGCATTCCCTTTCCATGTACCCTAGAGGCTCAGTTTTCTCTTGAAGGTCAAGAGTTAGGAAAAATAAAAAATAAAGTCACATCTCATTACTAGAAATTCCCTAGTTACTCCAGTGCATGAACTTATACTAAAATAGGAAAACCCAAAAATGTTTAATGGTTTTTGTTGTGTTATTCTTCTATCAGACTTTTAAAATATCTGTGTATGCTTTACAGGAGGGTCAGCAGGCTGATATAAAAAGGTTTATGACCCTATGGAAAGTTTCATATTGTCTCTTAAGAAGATGATGGTTTCTTTATGCAACAAGAATACAATAAAAGCCATTGTTTTGTCAATGGAACATAATTACAATTTTTATAGCTGCTTTTTAAGTCTTCTGCTAATTCTGTCTGTAAGCTTGGCATTAGTTATCCACTATAAAGCATTTCCCAGCCTTTCAATTTGAGTTCTCTGGACTCCTGCCCACTTTGCTCCAAAGACAGAATATGTGATTATTGATGGAGTAAGTTTCAGTTATATATAAAAGCCTCAAAAAAAATCTAAATACAACAAACAGTAGTGAAAAACAAGGAGTATATTGTAGGTGGGATAACTGATGCTAAAGAAAAGTTTATATTGCTTTCAAATGCCATTTATCTTTGATAGTTTCCATGTCTCCTTAGGAAGACTTAGTTAAATAAGGAATGTTTCTCTAGTCATTGGTTTAGCAGCTAACTACTCCTTTGCTTCTTTAAGCCTACCTTAAAACCTTCTTTACACTAATAATTTGTTTAACAAAACCTTTTATCAGTTTTATCTCAGCCCTGGAAGATTGGCTACTGTGTGATAATTTTTCTGAGAGGATCAAGACAGTATCTGATGTATGCTAGTAAAAATTTTATAACCAACTCCCTGAGGAGGACATAACGGAATGCACATTTGACACATTTTTAGTTTAATCTGCTGTATCAACGTTTTCTCCAATGCTTTCATTAGTCTGGACAATCACCATGCCCTGATTTGTAGTGTCTGATGATTTCTGAAGTATAATTGCTCCCGCTAAATATTTTGATAGCTTCCTTTCCTAAGCTATGGTTCCAACATAACAATGAGTGAGACACAGTAACTCAGTGCCTACTAAACCTGAGCTGGGATAGGATTTACATTAGTGGAAATAAAATTAGAGAGAGAGAGAGAGAGAGAGAGAGAGAGAGAGAGAGATACACACCCACATACCAAATTTGAGTTCTCTGGATTTCTAAGTGCCAAACCTAGAGTCAAGTCAGACACCTTCTAGCTTTGTGACTCTGGGCAAATCATTTAACCTCTGTTTTCTTCAGTTTCTTCATCTGTAATATGGGGATAATCATAGCACCTACTTCTCAGGGTCGTTATGAAAGCCAAATGAGATAGCAATTATAAAGCACTTAGCACAGTGACTGGAATATAGTAACTGTTAGGTAAATATTAGCTGTTGTTGTTGTTACAGAAACAAAGTGAAATATTCCTTTCCCTTCTCTGTCTTGGTGATATATTCCCCAGTTTTCCTCTAAGATTTGTAAATTGTTTCTAGAAGGATAAATCAGTCAAATAAGTTATCAATATGAAATCAATAATCAATCAAACTGATAAATAAAAAGTTGACCTCACACATAAATGAAGGAGGACATTTCATCTTTTTGTAATGGGGTGGGGGGAGAACTTATAGAAGCTAAGGAGAGAGATGTTTCAATTACACAAATCTCTGAAAAGAAAAAAAAGGATAATATTTTTGCTTAGGGAAGTTATTAAGTTAAATTCTTACTAAGATGTAAATAATTAAAATCATATTTTGGAGGAGTGAGTTTTGAAGAAAGGATACTGGGTGGTGGCGAGAGAAGAGGAAAAACACTGTGTGTGTGTGTGTGTGTGTGTGTTTATGTGTGTGTGTGTGTGTGTGTGTGTGTGTGTGTGTGTGTGTGTGTGCCTGTTTGAGCGCCTTACCGGAAAAGAGTTATAGAATTTCTAAAAGACTAATTTCTCTTACGTAATGGTATTGGGAATTTGAAGATCTTTCCTGCCCCTTAATAAATCTAAGGGAATTTGAAGACCTTCCCTGCTTTCAAAATATACTCTGTCCCCTAATAGGCTGAATGTGATCACATGGAGCCTGTGGTGGGAGGAGTTTGCTGAAGGGTGGAGCAAAGCTACAGGAAGCTGGGAGTCGGAGCAGATAGACACAGTTGGGAGGAGAGGGCACACCCAGGGAGTCAGGTTTGTGAGTAAATGTTGGTTTATGGGAAGGCTAAAAGATGTTGTGGGTCTCTGTGCCGTGTTGTGGCTTATTAACGTCTTTGCTATTATGATGGCATTGGCTTACTGGTTTGGGGATTTGGTTTTCTGGTGTCTTAAATGTTTTGCTTCTGTCTTCTATAGGGAGAGTATGTTATATTTTGGGATTGAGCACTATGCATGTATATTTATAGTGACTGTTTGGAGCTGTGAATATCGAATTGGCATTACAGCTTACAACTTTTTGCTTTGGTGAAGGGAAGGCTGCCCCAGATATACCGTATGCTTATCTTATGCTGTATTCTCTAATATGATGTTTTGGATTTTTTATAATACTTTGGGAATTTTGTAACTACACATGAAGTTAGAACTTTGGGTCCTCTAGGACTGTAGCCAAGAAGGATAACTGCACTCAGGACCACCTTAAAATTTCCATAGTTCAATAACCTATTGGTTTCTCTATTTAAGTTTCTCAAGGGAAAGTCTGCACTCTTTCCAGATTCTGAAGTACTAACTTTGCTATATGATATGCTAAGAGAATATGACTATGTACAAGGAAGGGGGGATAGATTTGTTTTTCTTTGATAAGTCTTTTGGCTTTCAAGGCAAATTTACCACTAAGCACTACACCACCACCCCAACTGAAGTACTTGGAACTCTTTACTAAAAGAATAACTGTCTCTCCAGATTTCTCCCCCAGTGTTTTTTTTTAATAGACAAATCTTCTGTAATTAAACATGAGCCTTCCCCTTTACCCCTAGAATGCCATATACCCACAAAAAGGCCAGTTCTGGGGCTGAGCTCCTCCTTAAAGAGCTAAGCCTAATTAACTTGTAATTGAGGGTAAGAACCCAAGAGGAGTTTATCAACTAGCATTTACTCATTTGGAAACTGCAGCCTGATGTTTAATCTCGGCGGGGTGCACTGCTTATTTTTAGCATTCTCACTTGCGAGCACATCACAAATTCTCAGCAAATTGGGTTCCAAGGCTGGGGAACAGGAAATCCTTTGGGTGTTGCAGTTTGTCATTTTAATTTGCTTTTTTTTCAACAGCTACTATACAAATAACGATACACTACTTTGTCTTGACTTTAACTTCCATAGACACTTTCCTTTTAAAAAATTCATGAAGGGAGAGCCTGGGTATTAAGGAGATTTTGTCCCATGCTTAAAAAAGTCACTGGAAGACCTGGATGATTCACTTTCTCATTTAATTTAAATTTGAAAACATTTTTTATGGGAAAAGTTCAATAAGACAAAATACCTCATCAACTGGGAAGTCTGATGGGACTGAGTTATGTCTTCCTAATATAGATATAAATATAGATTGATTAAACTGACAGTTTGGAAAATGCATTTGGGTCACATTGCTAACACTGTTCTCAACCATGGGCATTTGTTCACCAAAAGCCTATTTGAATGCAAAGAAGGAAAGTTAGCCAAGGAGAAAGTAAAGGTGCATAATGAACTCAAAGTCACACCTAGCACTTGTTGATGATTCTTGATTCCTGATGCGCATTGAGAAAAACTGGGCATATCTAAACTCTGTAGTCTTTGGTACAAAGGAACCCACAAAATGCCAGTGCTTTCCCCAGTTGATAAATGATCAAAGGGTATGAACAGGCAGTTTTCAGATGAAGAAATTAAAGCTATGTATAGTCATATAAAATGCTCTAAATCACTATTGATTAAGGAAATGCAAAGTAAAACAACTCTGAGGTAACACATCACACCTGTCAGATTGATTAACATGACAGAAAAGGAAAATGATAAATGTTGGAGATATGGAAAAATTGGAACACTAATGCATTTTTTGGTGGAATTGTGAACTGATTCAACCATTCTGGAGAGCAATTTGGAACTATGTATGAAGGGGTATAAAACTGTGCATGCCCTTTGATCCAGCAATACCACTACTAGGTCTGTATACCAAAAAGATCATAAAAAAGGAAGGACTCACGTGTACAAAAATATTTGTATCAACTCTTTTTGTATTGGCAAAGATTTTGAAATTGTGGGGATGCCCATCAGTTTGGGAATGATTGAATGAGTTGTAGTGTATGAATATCATGAAACACTATTTTCCTATAAAAAATGAACAGGCAGATTTCAGAAAAACCTTGAAAGACTTATATGAACTGATGCTGAATGAAGTGAGCAGAATTAGGAGAATATTGTACACAATCACAGCCACATTGTGTGATGATCAACTATGATAGACTTAGCTCTTCTCAGCAGTACAGTGATTGAAGACCATTCCAAAAGACTCATGATGGAAAATGCTATGCACACCTAGAGAAAGAACAATGTAATATGAATGCAGATTGAAGCAGACTGCTTCCACTTTACTGTTTTTTTTTCTTTCTCATGGAAAGAAAATGTCTCTCATTTTGTCTCTCTCCCTTTTGTTCTGTTCTTTCACAACATGACTAATGTAGAAATATATTTAACATAATTTTACATGTATAATCTGTATCAGATTGCTTGCACTCTAGGGGAAGGAGAAGGAGAGAGAGGAGGTATAAAAATTTAGAATTCAAAATCTTACAAAAATGAATGCTAAAAATAATCTTTACATGTAAATGGAAAAAATTAAATACTTATTAAGTGCAAAAAAAAAATGACAGTGCTCCCTGAACCGTGCGTGATAGAAGAGGAAAACCTTAAAAGAAGATTCAGGAGGCCTAGCCTTTGGAAGAACTTTCAAATATATATTTATGGAGAAATGATATAGGAAGCTCCACGATTAGAGGAAGGTTAATGTAATGTAGATAGTACTGGCTCTAAAGTTTGAGGATTTGGTTTCAAAGTTCACATCTGGCACTAACAACTCATTTGACCACAGACAAGTCTAGGCCTTAACCACTCTAGGCCTCAGGTTTCTTATCTGTAAAATGAGAGAGTTAGAGCAGATGACTTCTGAGATCCCTCCCAGGACAATCTACAACCCTGGGGTTTGCTGCCTTACTCTTGAGATTCCTACTAATACAATTCCTTCCTCTTCCACGCTTTCATGGAAATGTTCTTTTTGTTTTTTGTTTTTGGAGGGGAGAAGGCAGGGTAATTGGTGTTAAGTGACATACAGCTAGTAAGTGTTAAGTGTCTGAGGCTTGATTTGAATTTAGGTCCTCCTGACTCCAGGGCCAGGGCTCTATTCACTACACCACCTAACCACCCCTCATGGAGCTACTCTGCCTATGTCCAAGACCCACTGCTGCTAGGTTCAGCTCCCTAGGGGCCATGAAGGACTAGCAGCTCTTCTGTCCGGGCTCCTATGTCCCAAGGAACATAGGCTGTAGTTATGTCCAGTTTTTTCTAAATGTGCATCAGAAATCAGGAATCATGAAGGGCGTAGCATGCAGAGACTATCCAAATTTATTCATGCTCAGTATTTCCCTAATAGACAGGTAAGAAGACATGTGGTGTTCTATGATGAATGAGCATACCATGGAGTTACTCTGTTGCCTCCTGCAACTTCCTCCCAAAGAGGGAGGAACTCCATTTTTATGACTGTAGACCATGGAATTAACATAAACAATTTATATTATTCTATTTCTACTGATAAAATACAAACACTGGCAGATAATGTTTCTATACAGACACAATAACCTGATGTTCAGATAGCATATGCTACTTACAGCAGTTTCCTTATGGCCTTGAGACACCCTATGTCCCAGACCAGCAAGAGCACAACTGTTACAACTAGATTTTGTCATTTACTCTCCTTGCACTCTAAATCTTATTACATATTCAGGATCATAACAATTAGAACTGAAAGACACCTTAACTATATTCTCTGATGTAAACATCTCATTTCACAGATGAAGTAACTGAGGGAGATCTGGAGGTGAAGTGACTTGCCTAAGGCCCTTCAAATAATAAGAGGTGATCAACTTGATAACTCCACTCCAAATCCAATGGTGGGTTTTTTGATGTGGTTTTATCATTGTTGTTTATTTGTTTTTTGGTTTGTGTTCATCAGTCATTGAGTGATTTCCACTCCAGAAGTCCTCATTCTCAGAGAAGTCTCTTATTCCTTTCAGCTTTATAAAGGGTAGTTATTACAGGATTAGATGCATAAGAACATTGATTTATAGCTAGAAGGAACCTCAGGCAATATATAGTCTAACCTCTCATATTTTACAGGAAAAGAAACTGAGACCCAGAAAAGTGAAATAATTCACTCAAATTTAGACAGATAAAAAGTGCTGGACATAGAATTGTAACCCAGGTCAGAAGATTAAACACAGAGTCATGTTTTAAACTGAGACTATTCTTAGGTAACAAGGACTCATGAATCTTGCCTAGAAATGTATGAAGAGTTATTGATTAGGAGTTAGGATTCTGTTCCCTTGGTGCACCACTATTCGCGGTGTGATTTTTATCAAGTCATTTCCCCACATAGGAACTCAATTCACTGATTTGACAATTAAGGGGTTACACTTGATTAACGCTATAGGTTCCTTCTACCCCAAACATTTTATAAAATGTGAGATAATCACTGTATTAATGGTATCTTTCCAAAATGGAAAAAAAAAGTTTTTTCTTTGTCATGGGGATAACAAGTTGTTAAGTCCAGATCAAAGAATCCCTTTTGAGATTCAGGAATGAAATTCTTGTCTAGAATTGGCAGCATTAGAACCTGAGAGCTATAAAATGAGCATGGCCTTAATGTAAGGGGATTCATAAAAGAAATGTACAATCTAAAAAGAAGAGCGGGTCATGAAGCAAGAATGAGAGATAACTGGTAGAATACTAACGTGTCTTCAGAGTGACAAGACAACTTATCTCAAGGGGTGGGAGCAAGATGGTGGCATAGAAGCAGCAAGGTTTCACAGCTCCCACACAGCCACCTTAAATACCCATAAAATATGACTCTAAACATATTATAGGTCTCCAAAACTCACAAAAAATACAGAAAACACCTCTCTTGCTGAAGTCAGCTCAGAACAAAGGGCTCATCACAGCAGGCTGGGAGCCAAAACCAGCCCCCCCCCCTCCTGAAACCACCACATGGCCACAGAGTTGACAGGAGGAGCCACATCTGGCGTGTTCAGGAGTGCAGATTGGCAGCACCTGTGGCAATTTCCAGATTTATCGAGCCAGGAGAAATAAGGCTAACAGAAGGGTCAGTGGAATTCAACTAAATTTGGGGGAGAAAAGTGGTCTGCCTGAACTGACCCCAGGGCAAGGAAGCAGTGGAAGCAACAGTAGTGGCAGAAATGGCTGCAAGCAGCAGCCACCTCCACCAGAGTTCCACAGAGCTAAAAAAAAAAAAAACCCAACCAATTAATTGACTGGTCAAAATGAGCAGGCAAAGTAAGAATAGCAAACAAACTCTAGAATCCCTTTTTGAGGACAAAAACGATCAAAGCATGGAATGGAAGACCAACACAGTCAGAACTCCCACACCAAATGCTTCCAAGAAACATGAAGATTGCCTACAAGCCATAGATTGACTTAAAAAGGACTTTGAAAACCAAATGAGAGAAGTGGAAGAAAAATTGGGAAGAAAAATGAGAATGATGTGAGAAAATCATGAAAACAGAGTCAACAACCTGACTGAAGAAAACAACGCCTTAAAGAACAAATTAACTCAAATGGCAAAAGAGGCACAAAAAGCCAATGAGGTGAAGAATGCCTTAAAAGGTCAAATTTTCCAGATGGAAAAAGAGTCTCAAAAGCATTCTGAAAAGAATAATTCCTTTAGAGTGGAGCAAATGGAAGCAAATGACTTTATGAGAAACTAAGATACTATTAAACAGATGAAAAAATACTATTAAACAAATGAAAAAAAAATCTCCTTGAAAAAACCACTGACCTGGAAGATAGATCCAGGAGAGACAATTCAGAAATTATTGGACTACCTGAAAGCCATGATAAAAAAAAGAACTTAGAAAGCATCCTTCAAGAAATTCTCAAGGAAAATTGCGCTCATATTTTAGAATCAGAGGGCAAAATAGAACTTAAAGAATTCACCTATCACCTTTTGAAAAGATCCCCAAAAGAAAACTCCTAGAAATGTTATTGCCAGGTTCTGGAATCCCCAGACCAAGGAGGAAATATTACAGGCTGCCAAGAGGAAATAATTTGAATACTGTGGAAACACAATTAGGACAATCCAGGATCTGGTACCTTCTACACTGAGGGATTGAAGTGCCTGGAATACAATATTCCGGAGATCCAGGGAGCTAGGATTAAAACTAAGAATTACCTACCCAGCAAAATTGAGTGCAATGTTCCAGGGGAAAATATGGTCATTCAGTGAGGTGGAGGACTTTCAAGCATTCTTGCTGAAAAAACCAGAACTGAACAGAAAATTTGACAAACGCAAGAAGCATGAGAAAGTAAACATGGGAAAGAAATCGTAAGGAACTTATCCAAGTTGAACTATTTACATGCCAATATGGAAAAAGGATAATAGTAACTTATGAAACTTTTCTCAGTATGAGGATTCTTATATATATGTATGTATGTATGTATGTATGTATGTATACCTACACATATGTCTATATAGGAGGGAATATATGCATATGAATACATATTGGAGCATGTGTATATGTGTACATAGAGGGTACAGGATCAATTGAATAGGAAGGGATGACACTTTAAAAGGTGAAATTCTGAGGTGGGAGAGGACTAGAATGAGAGGAGACAGGGAGAGACAGACTGGGGTTAATCATTCCATATAACACAGGCAAGGGATAACTGTTCCACCTTTACTTTTATTAACTATCATTGAATTTGGCTTAGGGAAGGAATGACACAAACTCTAAGCTGGATATCTTGTCACACAGGAGTGTAGGCGGATGGGGATGAGAGGAGGGATGACGGACTGGAGGGCAGGGTCGGGGGAAGGGTTCCTGGAAACACACGCTTCAGTAAAGGGACAGAAATAGGGTATAGAATAGAACAAGGGTGGGGCGGGATAGGAAGGAGGCACATATAATCAGCCTCTCACAATATGTCCACTGTGGAGATGCCCTGTGTAATTACACATGTACAGCCTGTATTGAATTGCTTGTCTTTCCAGTGGGGATGGGTGATGAGGGAGGAACCAAAAGAATCTAGAATTTAGAGTTCTACAATCAAATATTTAAAAATAAGTTCATAAATATAATAATAATAATTATTTTTGTTGTTATTATTATTATTATTAACTACATTCAACTGGGAATTATGATATACAGGCACAGGGGTAGGGAGACCCACACTACCCTACCAGAAAGTTAGAGGGGTGTTGGAGGAGGACATGAAAGAGAGCAGATTGGGGGAGGGACTTTACAGTGGAATTGCTGTTTTGGGGTTGGGGTAGGGGAAAGATGGGGAGAAAATTTGTAACTCAAAATCTCTTGGAAATGAATTATGTAAACAAGAAAACACATAAAATAATTAATTTTAAAAAGAGGGAGAACTTATCTTCCATCACATTGGGTAGACCCCCTAAGGTGAACTGATTGTATATCATTGCCATGAATTATACAAAAAGAGATGGATAGTGATCTGTAACTTTGGACCAAATATACACTTTTATGAAATTACTGATCCATTAGAAAAGCGCTGTATCATGACATATTTGAATTTTAAAGGAATAATAAATGAAAAAAGTTAAATTCCCATTTAGAATATCCAGTATGGAAAGTTTGTTAATAGAATCATATGTAGGCTATACATGTATAATCTTATTAGATATATTTCCACATTAGTCCTTTTTGAAAGAAGAATCAGAACAAAAGGGAAAAAAGAGAGAATATAGTATGCTTTGATCTGCATTTAGATTTCATCGTTCTTTCTCTGGATGTGGATAGCATTTTCCATCTTGAGTCTTTTGAAATTGTCTTATATCATTGTACTGCTGAAAAGAGCTAAGTCTACCAAAGTTGATCATCTCACAGTGTTGTGTTACTGTGTACAGTGTTCTGGTTCTACTCACTTCACTTAGCATCAGTTCATGTAAGTCGTTCCAGAAAACCTGGACTCATTTAGACAGTTCACTGTATATCTGTACTGGTTTTTGTAGACACCCTCTCTTTTTTCTTCTTTATTAATATTATTTTTGACTATTTTACTAGAATTTTGATTCCCTATTGAGCTATCTTCTCTTTATGAGTTTCTGGCCACAAAGTCCCCCCCCACCAAATATCTGAACATTTTTTTTTAATCTACTGTAATGGTAATGGGAATTTGAAGATCTCCCCTGCTCCTTAATAAGCCAAGGAGAATTTGAAGATCTTTCCTGCTTTAAAAATAAACTGCCCCTTAATAGGCTGAATGTACACACTTGGAGTCTGTGATAGAAGGAGTTTGCTGAAGGGTGGGGCAAAGCCCACAGGAAGCTGGGAGTCAGAGCTAGACTAAATGAGGAGGGTATGCCCAGGCAAGGAGTCAGGCTCATGAGTAAATATTGGTTTGTATTAGTTTGTGGGAAGGCTAAAGGATGGCGTGGTTCTCTGCTATGTTGTGCTGCATTAACTTCTATGTTGCTTTGATGGATTCTGTTTCCTGGTGTTGCGATTTGGTTTTCTGGTGTCTGAATAAATGTTTTGCTTCTGTCCTCTATATGGAGACTTCGTTATATTTTGTGATCCAGCACTATGCGGGAATATTCATATTCATGGTTGGTATATTTATTGAGATCATGGGTGCTGTAAATATTGCATTGGCATCACATCTACCTTCTTAAAGTCCAAGATCAAACATTTTTTTCTTATCTACTACAGAATCTGTTGTGTATTCCTCCTAAAGTTCCTACTAGTTTCATTATACCAAATATATATTTTTCCTTATTGGTTAGAACTTTACCATCAATATTTATTTATTAAACACTTTCTGTTTTAACAAACACCTTGACTATATTTGAAACTCTGGGAGATACAAAATCTAGAAAAAACAAGGTTTCTGCTTACATGAAGGGCAGTAAATAAGCTTTCCTTCCAGCAGTACAGGGGACTAGTACAGTACATATACATATATACATATATATATATATACATATATATATATATACATATATATATATTTTATATGTGTGTGTGCATGTGTGTATAGATTAATTTCTTTAAAATATATATTCATGGAACCCAGACTAAAGGGATTATTTTTAGCAGAATGATACTTCCAACATATATCTGGATAAATCAAGTCCCACAGAATTATCTTATCATAACTCTAGACTAGTTTTGTTAGGTCAGTCAGGAAGAAAAAAAAAATCTGTCAGATCCCCACATTACTAGAAAATATGTAGTAAATTCTCCCAATTACATAATTTCTATTTCTCCTCCCTCTTCCTAAAACTCAAATGCTTTCTGTCAGTGGTTCTGCTTCCAAGTTTGTGCATTTTAATGCAGGTATATATCTTCTGGACATACAGTCCTTCTTCTGTGATTTTATATCAGATTTGATTATAGTTGTTTTATTTTTCCTCTCAAGGTATTGATCTTGGGATAAGATGATTAATGGGTATTCTGTCCCCTTTGGGCTAATGCTACAATTCTCTTTCTTTGTACCACTTGACTGACTTTTTCTTTTAATCCGAAATTTTACTGTAAGACATGGGTATGTGTGACTAGTGCCTATTAAAAACATTTTTTAAACTTTAGATTCCTTAGTTCACTTTGTGGCTGTGGGGTTTTGTGACAGTGAACTTAGAATAAAAAAATTGAAGGCGAAAGCTTATTGCTGACATGAGCTATAGTCTGCATCCTTCAACCATAGCTGCCTCAAGTAGTTTATTGTAATGATGCTTGAACCTTCAAGTCCAATGGTAAATGAGTTCCGTTGGGATGTCACACCCCTGAAATATGACTGGAAGTGTGAGGTGAGATTCCAAGGCTCCAAATAAACATTTCTTTGGTATCACTCCCCCTCATCACCAGATTTCTTCAGTGATAGTAGATTGCCTCTCCAGTGTGTCAAAACTTCCTCACTTTAAGGGAATTAATTTAAATTCTACCAGTGGGTCCTTTTATTAAAAAGTTTCAGCAGCTACTTCCCCTTGTCATGTTTCTGCTCTGTGAAGTGATAGATAGCAACATGAGGGATTGCAATGAAATTTCAGAAAGCCATGTGCTCTCAAGGACTATGAATAAAAATTAGGTTTTTTTCCAAATTTAAGAAAATATGTAATTGCTGCATGCAAATATATGGGAATTTGGTTGTAAGTGGTAAATAGATATGAAGGGACAGAAGTTTCAATAGGTTTTATACTGAAGTACTTTGATTTTTCCAGACCTTATTTCATTAACCAGTTATTTAGATGACTGCTTCATTTATCCAACTCACTTTGCGTGTATAGACACAACCAATAATTGAATAAAGTAGGTCCATGTTTGTTTCTATAGACCATATTTCCACCTGTTAAGCAGGTACAATAAAGCAGGGACCAGAAATAGGCAACCTACATCACTGTCTAAAGGATAAAATGCATTGAGCGGCAGCAAATTGTACTTTTGCCTAAATCTAATCCAAACACTTCTACATTGTGTTCCGGGGGTCCTCTACAATTACGGATCATGTTCACTTTCAAACCTCATCTCATATTATTCTCACTTAGGGTTCCAATCAAAATGGACTGCTCACTATATCACAAGTGTATGTGTGTATATATATATCTGTGTATACGCACACACATCTATCTACTAGTGTATATACACACATATAAACATAAGTGTGTATAAACACATATCTATATATGTATATATACACATATAAATATGTGTGTGTATTTTCATGCTATCATGTTTTCTTGATTTTTTCTTTGAATGTCTACCCATTCTTTAAGTGAACTCTCATACCACATCCTTCAGTAAGTTTTCCCTGATCCCCACAACTGTGATATACAGTAGCACACGTTAGAAATGAATGATCTCTTCTCGGTGGAACACCCACAGATGGATAGGAACAAATAACACAGGAAAAGAAGGCGTTTTCAAAAATCTACAGAGATGAAGTAATATCCAAATTGATAAAAAGCATACATCCAATAATATCTTGGCAAAAAAATTGTATTGCAACAGAAATCATGCCATGAACATCAAACATTTTAAAGCAAGATGTTATGTAATGTTTGCATTAACAACAGGCAAACTTCATTAAGAAAAATGTCATTAGAACAATGGGAGCTATAATTTCCTGAATTAGATGTTTTCATTTTTACTCAATGGAAAAGATTTACATGATAATAACTAGCAATAATGGGATTTACTTAATGCTTTTCATTTCCAAAGCATTCTAAAGGTATTAACTAAAAGCCATCATTGTAATTGTGAATGAAATGAAAACATTACTATTAGTGAAAAATGAACTTCCCCTCAAATTATCCTCATTAGTCCTGAAATTTAATCAACGGTTGTTTATTTTGCAATTATCATTTTTAGTCCTTTTCCTCTGTCACTCTAATTTAATAGGGCATGTCATTTGCTACAGGAAATTTAGCATTCTTGAAAAGTAACAGGAAAGTAAACTTTTTAAGAAATAAAAATGTTGAGGCAGTGAATAGAGCACTGGCCCTGGAGTCAGGAGGACCTGAGTTCAAATTCGGCCTCAGACACTTAACACAAAACCAGCCATGTGACCTTGGCCAAGTCACTTAACCCCAACTGCCCTCCAAAAAGCAAAAAATCAAAATAAAAATGTAATTCAAAGATACAAAAAAGCCCTATTCTTGTGTAGTTAATCTCTAACGAATACTTTTGTAAAAAGAATTCTGTAACATCAATATTCATACCCTAAATGGATTTTTAAAATCAGATTTCCATATAAGCACCTTGTTTTTTTTTTTTATAGCTTCTTGGACTAGTATTTCTGAACTTTATTTTGTATTTTACTTGACTTCCTAAGCTGAAAGCAAGACAGGAAAACAAATGAGGGCAGTTTCTTAAGTCAAGAAACCTTTCCACACTTTGTTCTTGTAGCATCTTTCAGATACTTTTGAAATGATGATAAAGAGACATTTCCTTCTCTAGTCTTCAGATTTTAATGTCCTTGTTATCTGTGCTGTTCATAAGCCAAATATTGCTTATAAATCTTCCAATTTTACAATGCCCACTAAGGAACCTGCTTATTCCGTGCATTTTTTCATAATTCATAAAACAATTTTTAAAAATTTGTGTTAAAAATCAATGAAAAATCAACACATATTAAATGATGAGCTACTATACGTTAGGTTTTATCAGGATCAAAGAATAACTGTACATGTATGATATGTGTGTATGTATGCCATATGTGTACATGTCCATGTTTATTACATGTATAAATATAATCACATATACATAGATACATGATATTGATTCTGCCCTACAAGATCTTATAAGCTAGGTGGGGGAGATAAGACAAACTCTTGAAAAGAAAATTCTATATCCTGCTCTCTCTACCGTTTCTCCTCTCCATTCTCTTCCATTTCATATTCCCTTTCTACTCCATTATTTTTGCTGCAATATTCCCTTCTCCACTATTCCTCCCTTTTCATCTTCTAACTCTATCATTCACTCTTCTCCACTACTTTCCTCTTTTGTCCATGACTTCTTTTCTATCTTGTCTCTTTCTGCACCATTCTCTTTTTTTCCAGAATGATTCCATTTTGCAATACCCTCCTACTCCACATACTCTGTTTTCTGCAATGCACCCTATCTAACATGCCAAAGGCATTGTACCCATCTACCTCTTTCTTTCCTTTCCATTATTTTCTCCTATTCACAATTTCCTGTTCCCAAGTCTTCCTTTCTATTATCCTTCTCCTTCATAGACTGGACAATGATAGGTCCCTGCCCAAGCACCACTTAATGGCTATATTTTGGACCTTCCTGGCTCAGAGTGAATGTCAATAGTAACTGTTTCCAACAACCCTTTTGGGTCTTCTCCTCCCAGTTTTATCTGTCTGTCTATCTATCTATCTATCTATCTATCTATCTATCTATCTATCTATCTATCTATCTATCTATCTATCTGTCTGTCTGTCTGTCTGTCTGTCTGTCTGTCTGTCTGTCTGTCTGTCTGTCTATCTATCCATCTATCTATCCATCCAACTATCCAGCTATCTATCTATCTATCTATCTATCTATCTGTCTGTCTGTCTGTCTGTCTGTCTGTCCGTCTGTCTGTCCGTCTGTCCGTCTGTCCGTCCGTCCTTACGTCCATCCGTTCATCCGAGAACCTGAAAAGGTCTTAGACTAAAAGGGCCAGGGTCTCCCATTACATCCAGAGACATCTCCAGGCCTCCTGATGAATATCTGGCCACTGGACCCAGATGTCTCTGGAGGAGAAAGTATGGTTGGTGACCTTGAACAGCCCTTCCTCATTCAAATCAAAGTCAACTGTAAGTCATGTCATCGTTTCCCTGATGTCATGGTTATCTTTGAAAAGGAAGGAGAAACCCTACAACAAAAACCTCTTCGTAACTGAGGTAAGCTTGGTGACTAGAATTATTAGCAGAAAGATAGGTGTGAAGAGGTTGATATATGAACCAATGAAATGATTATTCTAAGTGTTGGGAAGTATATATCTAATGTGGCAGTGGAATTCAGAATTATTTAAGGTAGGTAGATGCTTGAGTCTGGAATACCACTAATCATTCAACAAATATTAAGTCCTTACAATGTGTTTGCCACCACATAAATACATAGAAACACACAAATATGTGCACACGCACACACACACTCACTGAATATGCTGGCATAATTCTGAATTGCAAAACATAACAGACTCTCTACATTGAAGATAGAACCAAAACATTTATTCAAACACCAGAAAGCCAAATCCGTCATAGCAACAAAGAAATGTATACATAATAAATATGCAGGGGGCATCACCATCCCCAAACATTCTCCTGCTAGGTCCTTCCCACAAAGAAACACTCACAGCCTGCTGCCTGCATCCTCTCTCTCCCTTGGCTTTAACTGCTCTAACCAATTTCTTCATATGTCTTAGGCTTCCATGTGATGTAATCAGGTCACATGGGACTATTAATGAATGGGAAAGATCTTTCTCTTTACATTACCATTATAGTAGAGGTGAAGCAGAAAATTTATTCCCCATTCTATAACCATGAGAGCCTATGGGAATCTCAGGGCAGCTATGTGGCGAGTGGATAGACTACCAGGTCTGAAGTCAGGAAGACTCATCTTCCTGAGTTCAAATCTGGCCTCAGACACTTACTACCTTTTTGACCCTGGGCAATGTAGCATCATAAAGATATTCACAGAGCCTATAGCAGCTATGAATAAGCCAGCATAAGCCTGAACTGCAAAATATACAGACTCTCCACATGGAAGACAGAATCAAAACATTTATTGAAGCCCCTTCCTGCTCTATCCCTTCTTGCTCCATGTGACTTAGATTCATGTGACTTAGGCTTCCACATGACTTAAGAAGTTCACAGGGATCTATTAATGAATGGGAAAGATGTTCTCATTTATATTACTATAACACTGTACTGGGGATACAAAGACAAAAATAAAACAAGAGCTATCAAAGAGCTTTTGCATCATATCAGGGAAAACAATAAATACACAAGTATATGTAAAATGAAGAAAATGCATTTTTTTGCAAGAAGGTCACTGGTAACTCAGGTATTAGGAAGGCTTCATATAGGTATAGGGGGTATTTAAACTGAGTTTTGAAAGAGATAAGGGCATTTCTGAGGCAGAGAAGTGTTTGGTAATCATTCTAGTTGTGGAGAAAGGCATATATAAAGATCAGAGAAATGGAATATAGAATATCATATTGTTGTGGTTTAAATCCAAGGATGCCAAAAACTGTTGAGGTAGGGTCTCTGCCCACCCAGAAACTGTTGGAGTTTCATGATGTGTTGTGGTGGAACTGTCTCAAAAAATGTAGAGTCAAACCACCTCTAATTCAAGTATAAGTATTAATTGAGATTGACACCTCTCATGAAGCAGGCCAAGTTCCAAGAGGAATCAGCAGCTTTAAAGAAAGCAAGATGGATTTTTATAGGGTAAAGATGCAATTACATAACAGAAATTTACATAGAATAGAGGAATATCATTAATATTAAAAAAGGCAGGAGGAGTTTGTTAAAGGATTAAGTAATGGAGAAGGGAATCCCATCTATGTCCCACTCTGGTCATTCTGCCCTCCAACTGGCTAGCTATGGTGGTCTTGTCTGGTTAAGACAGATAGTTAGGTATTGTGGTCCTATCTTGGGCTAGATGGATGATGTGATTATGATTGAATACAAGAACATGCTTGTTTCTGTGGGAATGGGTCTAGGGGATGGGGGGCAGTGACCAGGTAGAGGCAGTAGCCAGGTTCCCATCACCTGGACACACCCACTGTTCCTGTAGGAACTACGAGTTCAGGGACACACCTGTTGTTCCAGTGAGCAGTGAGGCATATAGGAAGAAGTTAGGATATTGGCAAGGGGGTTAGATAGGTGCAGTGGGCCTGCTGTTCAGTGGGGCTAGGCATATAATGAAGTTAGAATATTGGGGTTGGGAGCAGCTTTTTTAAGATTCCATAATTATGTTTAGAACAAGAAGACCACTTTGACTGGACCATAAAGAGAGGTAAAGGCAATGTATGATGATGCTGGAAAAGTAGGTTGTTGCCAGTACATGATGGACTGTAAAAGATAGGCAGAATTTATATTTTACCTTAGATGCATTGAGGAAACTCTGGAGTTTATTGAATAGAGCAATGTCATGGTCAGATCTGAGCCTTAGGAAGATAACTTTAACCACTCTGTGTTGGAGTGGGCAGAGAAGTGAGACAGTGATAAAAATAGGAAGCTAGTATAGGGTGGTGACAGTGTGAGTAATGATAAGGGAAAAGATATGAAAGATATTGTGAAGGAAGAACTTGTAGGTTCTGGCAACTGATTAAATGTGTAGACTGAGGGAAAGAGAGGAATTGAGGATAATTTCAAGGTTGTGAGCCTTAGACACTGGAAGAGGATTGACTTGGGAGGGGTGGAGATAATAAATTACATGTCAGACATGTTTACATTGAGATGTTGAAGTATTCAGTGTGAAGTGAATGATAGGTAGTTCATAATGTGGGATTATTAGGAATAGACTATCAGGGTATATAAAGATCTTGGGGTCAGTTGCATAGATACTAATTAGATCTGTGGGAGCTGATAAAGTCATCAAGAGAGATAGTATTAAAGGAAAAAAGTGGTCCTAGTAGAGAATCTTAAGGAGGCATAATATAAATTATAAACTACTGAAAAGATTAAGGATCAGCTATGAAATGGAAGGTGAATCAAGAGAGAGTATTCAGGATGTGAGGAGAGCAAGCAGTATCAAGTGACTTTCATCTCTTTTGTGGGGCAAAACTTATTCTATATAGTTTCATAGCATTCAATTTCACTTTTTGGGGGGTGGTGGTGGCTGTTTATTGTTCCATTTACATTGTTACAGTAATTGTGTATGTTGATTTTTGTTTTAGTGTTTTTGTGGGTCAGGGAGGTTCTGCTTACTTTGCATCAGGTAATGTAAATCTTTTGATACTTCATATCCATTCTGTTTGTCATTTCTTATCACACAGTGGTAATTTATTACCTTAATGTTTAGTAACTTATTTAGCAATTCCCAAATAAATAGGCATTTGCTTTGTTTCCAGTTCTTTCCTACCACCAAAAGTGCTACTATCCATGTGTGTGTATTTCAGTGTATATAGAGCCTTTCTTTTCTTGCCAAAGACTGCCTTGGGATATATGTCAGAGAGTGGAATTTCCAAATCCAATTCCCACACTGGTTGTGCCAATTCACAGTTCTACCAACCACACATTACTGTCATAAATTTCTGGATTTGATTCTCCCTAACAGAAATGAATCTATTTTGATTGGCATATCATACTCCTCACTCATATCAAGCTTGCATAGTCTCAGATCTTTTTTTCAGATATATTGTTATTTAACCATGCCTTCTCTATGCTGTACTTGCAAGACTGGATTTTTGAACCAAGATATAAAATTTCACATTTATTCCTATTAAATTTTATCTTATTACATTTAGCCCATTGCTCTATCCTGTCAAAACCTTTTTGGGATCTTGATTTTTTTCAATCTATTAGATATCTCTCTAATCTTTAACTAATCTATACATTTGAGGAACAAATGAGATGAGCTTCAGTCCCTGAGGTCAAGGAGTTTACTAAAGGAGTACAGAATCCAACCTATCATTAAAAATCACACTTAAAGTGTTTTAGATTTTCAGAGAACATTTCTCTCAAGAATCCTTTCAAAAGCCTAGTATTCCAAACACAGAGATAGGAGAATGCAGAATTTGTTCAGTAGACAGAAACTAGTCCAGTTGAGCTAGAGGAGAGAATGAAGTATTGAGAGATAAACCTGTAAAGGACACAGAGTCTCCAAGCACTGTATTTCTCACTGTCCAATTGCATCTTTCCTGCATTGTAAATGCCTTTCATCAGCTGTGTGACTGTGCACTGATCATTTTTCAAAAGAATAGAAACTTTGTCTTAAACACAAACAGAAATATTTCTTTTTGATCCTCTGTCCTCTTCATAGTTCCCATGGCCTATTCTAGCTTTTTTTTTTTCTCTCTCCCAGTAATCATGCCTGTGGGAAGGTAATCTGATATACTATATAAAATCTTTTGGTTTATTTACTACTTAAGTATTTGGGGGAGGTTTTAATTGAATGTGGAATAAATTCACCTTATTTATACTTAAAATACCATCTGCCCTTGGGCAATTAGGATGAGAATTCTTGAGGTGAATGTAATTTTTGTCACATGCATCCTGCTAGTCAACGTAGTAGATTCTATAGGACATATGATTGTTCTGCAGTTCTTTCAGTTAATGCTGACTGCACATGGCATTATAGAGTTATAGAATGATAGTATATTTTCTTATGGTTCTTTATGCATAATATCTTATATGAAGGAGACTCAGAGAGGATCAAGAACTCGTTTTGAAGTCTGTTCATGTCCTTCCTCTGCCACACTCCAGCTCTGTGAATTTGGGCAAATTACCTAACTTCTCATTGCCCTGGGCAATTGACTAATAAACCTGCACTGATAGAGTTTCCACACCTGGAACTTCCTAATACTAATGAAAAGACAAGATTCTGATCATATGCCTAACTCATTCCTACTTAACAACTATGGATAAATTATGTAATGAAGAAAAAAAAAAGGTAAAGACACATGCTTAAACTAGGTCATTGTTCACTATTATGATTATAATTCCAGAGCTGGACATTACCTCAGAAGTCATGAATTTTTATTACCCTCTCCCCCTCCCTCCCCATTTAGAGAGTAAGAAACTGAGTTCCAGTGGCATTAACTAATGTGGCCATGGTTGCACAGGTAGTAAGTGTCAGAAGAGGGCTCTGAACTTGAGGTCCTCTTACTCCAGAACCAGGGGACTACATAACTAAATAATATATCTGGGGCTGGAAGTGAGGTTATATGTTTCAAAGCCAATATTAGACCAGTAATTTCACTGGTGAAGAAAATTCAGTGTGAAGAAACACCTACCCTTTCCCCACCTGAGGTCTCTTACCTGCTTCTATGGAACATAGGCATTGTGAACATCTGGGGATAGTGACTCCCAAAGCAGACTCTGACCCCACTTCAAGAAGAATATCAAAAAAAATTTAAACACATAAAAGTACATGCATGAGCACACATAACCACAACCACACACACACACACACACACACACACACACACACAGAGGCCACCTTTTTATTGGGATGGAAACACCCTATCTATTCCACCTTCAGGTCAGGCATCAGGCTGTTGGCAGCAGACATGCCAGCTGGAGAAGAGACTCAAAGGAGCCTGGGTTCAGGACTTGAATGGAACTTGTCAATCAGTAACACATCAGAGCATCTGTAACCAAGGTGAATCAGTCTCACACCAGGCAGCACTCCCCAGATTCTCAGTCTCACATCTGGCACTGTCACCCTACTTCAGCCTCCTTTTCACACAGACTCATAGTTGTGCCCCAGATAATGTTATATGCCCTCACTTCTGCCTTGAAAATGAAGTTTTATAAAAAGTTTATAAAGTTTTATAAAAAGTTATCAGTTGATAAATGAAATTAATAAGCAAACAAAGAGAAGAAAGGGGTTTCAATACTGCCTCTAACACAAAATGGCAAATCAATTTACCTGCTAGTATCAAAATAACTTTAAATTTCAGAATTTGCTGCTCTGTATCAGTCAACACAAATTTTCTACACCAATACAATCATAGACCTGAAACAAAAACGATAAATATTTCTTTGTGTAATGTTAAAACACTAAATTAGGAACCACAATAAATGAATGAATGAATGAATGAATGAATGGATAAATAAACGGATAAATAAATAAATAAATGGATAAATAAAAGAATGAATTAATGAATAAATAAATAAATAAGCAAGTAAATAAATAAATAGATAAATAGATAAACTAATTTTTTAAAAAACCTCTCCCCATGCCCCCAGCACCCTGGAATCATCCATCCATAGGGATTGGCAAAGAGATAGTTTAGATACTCAATATCAGGAGTGAAACAAGGAAAATGAGCTGAAAAGAAAATGAGTATTCATTCTTACTGACCCTAGATATTAAAGCATTATGGCTTGGCCTATTCCTGACTTATTATCTAGTGACTTCCCAACTGAAATAGAAATATGAAAGTGATACTATAAGAAGATAATGTTATTTCTTACCATAGTGGAATCAGGATAAGCCATTCAGTGTTTGGCCATTCTGCAGGGCATGAAAAATTGTAGCTCCCTGTGATGGAAGACTGCATGTTCTGATCCCCTGAGTTTTACACTTCACTAGAGGATTTGAGCTTTAACTGCCACACATGGTATGGCATCTCAAAATGCCTATACTCTGTGAAAAAATGTCACCCAGCTACATATATATGTATATTATACACAGATAAGTGTCTGAGTGTATACACAAACACATATATGTATAGAGATATTTATATTACAGCAACCAATTAACAAGATTTATTTGTACCTATATATTCCCCAGCAGGTATGTAGGCAGTTGAGAAATAGAAATTGAAATGAAACAGGCTCTGTCCTTAAGGATCTCATATTTTATCAAGAGAGATAACGTGTGCTTTTGCAGAGTGAAAAAAAGTCAGGCCTGGAAACATGAAGATTCATCTTCATGAGTTCAAATCCAATGCCAGACACTTACTAGCCAGGTGACCCTGGGCAAGTAACATATGCTTGTTTACCTCAGTTTCCTCATAGGAAAAGTGAGCTGGAGAAAGAAGTGGCAAACGACTCTAGTATCTTCATCAAGAAAACTCCAAGCAGGGTCACAAAAGGCCAGACATCACTGAAAAACTACTGACCAAGAAAGAGCGGGGGAATACTTTGGCAGGTGAGGGTATCCAGAAAGGCTTCAGGTAAAAGATGTTGCTTCAGTTGGGTTTTGAAGGAAATTATTAATCCTAAAAATATGATGTAGTAATCATTCATTAAGTATCTACTGGATGCACATCTCTATATTAGGCTTCATACAGCTCATAACCTAGTGGGGTGGGATAATAAAGAAACTCTAATAGGCATAATATACAATATTTCAGAATAAGTGCATCAGATGGTAAGAAAATTAGTCATATTAAAAGTGTCCTCGTTTGCTCCTCCCTCCAGTGTTAAATGCTAAATATTGTTCTACCTTGATAGCTCCTACCTTTTACTGACTAATTAATATGTTGATAGCAAGTCATTCTTTAAGACCTCTATGATCTAAAGTTTAAGAGAATATAGATTTTACAGCAAAGCACTTTCATTGACAATTTATTTGATTCTCACAATGATCCTCTGAGGTGAGCTGCCCAGTTATTATTCTCCACATTTCCCAAATTAGGAAAACGAATCTTGAAGTCTTGTCATAGGATACTAGCTAGAAAATGGGAGAATTAAGATTAAATGCAAGTTCTAAAACTTGTCTAGTGCTCGTTCTACTATATATGGGATAATGATAGGAAATAGATTTATTACCTCAAGGAATGTCCAAGTGAGGAAACTCCATACACTGATGATCAGCCTCTTCTCTGCAGTTGTGAGATATAAGGAAATGCCTGGAGAGCTGAGAAGTCACAAGATTAGACCAGACTGATACAATCACCATGTGTCAGAGGCAAAGCTCGTCTCTATAACTTCCTGGCTCTGAGTCCACCTTTTATCTATTATGCCATGTTTCCTCTTTTGTAGAGGTTCAGGGCATACTATGATGAACCTTTTCAGAGATTGGAGGATCAAGGAATGTAACTCAAAGTGGGTGGGAAACTCTAACTTAGGTTCAGTTCTTCCAGGAAACAGAATATCAACAAATTCCACAAAAGAAGATTGAAAAACAAAATGAAAATATATAATGAAGCATAGTAGTAAGCAAATTAACTTTGTGGGTTTAATTTGAGTTACTGTAAAGTAGGATGATAGTATTTAATGTTAGAAGTAACCAAGAAAAGAACACGAAAGAAGAAGTGTCATCCAAATTCACACAGGAAGAAAATTATAGAGTAAGATTCAGTCTCCATCCCTCTGACAGCAAAGATAATATTCTTAGAGCTTCATGTCTGGTTTTGTTTTAATCTGTATTCCATGATGTTTTATGCTGATTGTATGGTCTCAGCAATGAACTATGTCTGCTTGCTGAGGAAAAGTCTTGATAAATGTAGAAAAAGCTCAATGCCAACAAACTGGCCACATTATGCTAAATTACTTGGCAAAGGAGACCAATAAAAGAAAAAAGAAAATGGTCCTCAATCTTATTTTGCACCCTTTTTTGTTTCTTCAGTTATGATAGTAGGGTGGTATAAAAGGTAATAGTTAAAAATTATAGTTTTTACACTATATATGATAATTAACAGCTGTTGGAGTTTTACACATGAATCCTTGTCTAGTGACCAGTGCCAAGACATACTGCTAGAGGAACTAAATCGTGCATACCTTGACATTCTTGACATAAGTGAAATCAGAACACAAAAGGGGATTATAGCTCACAGGTTCTCTTTGGAAACACAAATAAAGAAGTTGATAGATTGAGTTTATTCTAAAGGCAAGAACAAACAAAGTAACATCAGTTCATTTAAATTTCCATGACCTCATATTGTAGTATTGATGGTAAATATGTACCAAAAGACCATTATGAAAACAAAGGATACATCAACATTCATTACAAAGGATAAGAAGGTAAAGAAATTCTATGAAGGAGGACCAGATGAGATGTTTGAAATTAAATCATTCAGTCAAATTAACACATACCATAATGCTTGGTAACTTTAATGGAAAGGTGGGAATGGTGAAGAATGATGAAAAATACTATAGAAAATATGGTTCAGGAATAAGAAGCAAGAAAGATTAAAATCTATGTCCAAATTTTATTTCTATGTATTATGAATATTTAAATTAAGACAAGAGTTGCTGGGTCTTAGACATGATGAGCACCTGAAAACATAGGCCCCTGAAAATGACAGTGATTTTAACACATGGAGAATTGCTAGTTACTTATATAGGAGTCATTTCTAAATTAACTGAGCATGGCTAATGACTTTTTAGAACAAAGATCAAAATCAATATCAAGCTAGCACAAAAGTTATAGATGAGAACAAAATATGACATTCAATTAAAGTAATATCAGCCTGACCTATTTAAACAAGCTATTGATGCTGAAAAATGAGAAATTGATAAAATAACAGACATTATCATGCACTCCTACTACTCCCTAAGAACATTTAACCAACTTAAGATAATCATGACTAAAGGAGACCAGCAGAATTTTAAAATACCTTAGCTAACAAACATTTGCTTTCTTTGTAAAAAGCAAATATATGATAATTAAAGATAAAACTGATATTGGGAATAAACTTGTTTACAAAATTTTACAGAGGACGAAAAGATTACAAACTGAATTTCCACATAAGATGGATGATGAAGGTAATAAAGGGAAAAATAAGTTTTAAAATTTAGATAAGTAGCAATCTCTCTGGGCCTGCATTTATACATTTATAAGTTCAAGGGTTTGGACATTATGTCTATTAACATCCCTTCCACCTTGGAAGAACTGTAATGTTAAGGTGAACATGTGATTCCATACAGTAAAGGAAAAAAAAGAGGGAAAATGTATGTTATTATTGTACAAGCTCAATGCTCACCTTTTAAAAGTCAGGGAATGCCTTAATATTTTAAATTATTCATTCCAGCAAATTCAATTAATTGAATATGAATTAATTGCTTATGATATACAAAACTCCATGCCAGTCATTTAAAAACGAGTTTTCATATGGCCTTTGATGTGAACACAAAATTTTGTTCAATGACTGTTAACATATCTGTTGAATGAATAAAATCAGGAAATTATTTGTTACCTAATCTGTAACTGGTAACATGGCAAATAATTAACATTAATTTTCCTACTGTTTTAAAAATCTTTCGTTGGTGAACAAAAGAACACTCAAGTTTTGAATTTTGAGGTGATTTTAAAAGTTGATTGTATTAGAAATGTTACCTCTTATTGATGCAAATAACTGACCTCTAGGACATTTGAGAAATCTTCTCTGTGATGGAAATGCTGACTTACTGGTTCTCTACCTGCCTGCCTCATCTCCTGTCATTGCCCTCAGTCACTCTAATGTCTGCAGTGATAATCAGCTTAACACTGTATCTTCAGATGTTGTTTGTCCTCTCATCGCCAATGAAATTTATCTCCACTGCAATTCAGTCCCTCATTTGCTCATTGTTTTGGCCCCAACATGAGGATTATCCCCTAAAAATGCTTCCTTTTTAAGATCTGAAAGTTATAGCTTATATTTGGTGATGATGCTGTTTGTTTCAATCACACTTTCTTCATACTTGTTGAGTCTTATCTTCTAATTAATTAATTAATTAAATTATTTAATCATTTTCTAGCCTATGTTGTAGTTATTTATATACATTATTCACTCATCTACTAAAATGCAGGCTCCTTTGGGTCAGGAGGTTGTGTGTGTGTGTGTGTGTGTGTGTGTGTGTGTGTGTGTGTACATTCTGCACCAGACTCAGTATTTTATATTTACAAGTTATCTATTAAATTTAATAGAATTTGTTTTCATCATGATTTCCACTCCTTAACACTTGCCTATTCAGTCATGCTAGCAACTCTTTTGGTTTCATTTGACTCCATACTCTGAGTCAAATTCTGGTTATTCATTTTGATGATGTGTTCTATAATGGCCTAAACAATTTAGCTGTTAATATATTTTAGCATACACACATGCATATATAAACACATATGCATGTGTAAGTGTCTATATATGCACATAAGTGTGTAAAGATATCTGAGTATACGTGTGTATAATCATATATACACATATGTGTATGCATGTATATATACACACACACACAGAAATATGCATTCCATCTAATAGAATAAAGCTAGGAAGGTAGATAGAAACAATAATGAAGAGAGCTTTGAATGCTTCAATGAAAAGATAAGGAATGTACATTTTATTTTATAGATGATAAAGACAAAATCAAGCTTTTCAAGCAATGAAGTGATGCTATTAGAAGCTGTGCTTTAAGAAGTTTACTGTACAGAAATAAAGATGAGTCAATAGGTTTATAAGTAATTGGCAGACCAAGGGACAATGTTAACAAGTATAACTACCCAGTTATTTTATAGTAACCAGTTGCTAATTACATTTGATAAAATCTAGAGGAGAAGGAGAAAAAAGAAAACTGAGCTGTGGCTTTCCTAATAGTTATTTAGGAGATAGATGCATCATTTTCAGTTGATAATTAAATTGGGGTTTCAAATAAATACATTTTCAAAAGTTCATAAAATCTGTGTAAAGGTAGAATTTGATGGAATCAATCAATCACCTAATCCCACTTAAAGGATTAAACTAATAGGATGCCTCATACTGATACTTTTACCCAGGAAGAACACATCTATTAATCAATCGAAGGCATCATACTAGGTGTGAAAATAGTGAAAAGTATTAAATAAAATAAAATATTAACCTTGAAAAATAATGTACGGGGCAGCTAGGTGGCGCAGTGAATAGAAGCACCGGCCCTCGAGTCAGAAGTACCTGAGTTCAAATCCGGCCTCAGACACTTAACACAAAAAAACTAGCCGTGTGACCTTGGGCAAGTCACTTAACCCCAACTGCCCTCCAAAAAGAAAAAAAAAACAAAGAAAAATAATGTATTCATTGAAGAGACCATTTGGTGTTCTTGGGTATTTGATGAAATTAAAAGAGAGTTCAAATCCAGAATTCCATTGGCAAGCTAGCCCAGGAATGGAAGCAGTCCAAGCCAAGAACATAGAAAGAACAATTGGGTGGGAAAATTTTCTGCCCCACCCCCCATACTCTTTTACTTGAACTTTGCTATTTTCAAAGATATTGTACTTTTCATGGGTGTCTTTGCAATGTCTCTGGAACTGAAGCTGCTGTTGATGGCATCATACTTGGGATACTTCTATTTGGTGATGAAGCTGTTTGTTTCAATCACATTTTCTTCATACTTGTTGAGTTTAATCTTGTAATTAATTATTTTCTAGTCTATGTTGTAGTTATTTATATACATTATTTTATATTTATATTTATATATTTATATAAATATAGTACTATATACTATATATTTATATAAATTACATCTAGTATATCTAAATATAATATAAATATTATATAATATATTACAATATTATATAATTATAATATTATATAATATATATTATAATATATAATAGTATATAATTATTATATTATATAATTATATGATAAAAATATAGTATATATACTAAATATAAATATATTTATATAAATATAGTACTTATATAATATATATATATAGTAGATGTATCTTTATATACGTCTACTAAAATGCAGGTTCCTTTGGGTCAGGAGGTGTGTGTGTGCGTGTGTGTGTGTGTGTGTGTGTGTGTGTGTGTGTGTGTACGTGTACAGGTGTTTCCATTCTTGTACATTCTGCACCAAATTTAGTATTTTATATTTTAAAATTATCTATTAAATTAAACAGAATTTGTTTTCATCATGATTTCAATTCCTTAACACTTGCCTATTCTGAGGATAGACTAGGCACACTGAGGAATAATAGATTCATGACTCTACAAGGAACCCTGTAGGAGGTATAGTGGAAAACCTGACATACCATACTAAAGTGGAAGAAATGGATTCCCAGCAAACATCATCTTTGAGTTACCCCACTATCACATATGATCTTTAAGGTTGGGCCTACTTTTCCCTATATTCCATGAATCTGTGAAAGATTGTGCCACCAGTATGTAGAGGATGTTCTGTTTCAATTGTTTTCTTTTTGTTTTTAATACTACCTGAGGCTGAATAAGTTTAATTGTTTAATTGATATACAGTGCTAAACAATGGGGAAGCACACTAATGGGGGATCAGGTGCTATACCAATAGAAAATTACACCATCACTTCAGGATCACACTAGAACCCTGAAGAGTTATGTAACAGCTTCTTGGAATCCCTACTGTCAATGTAAGTGTGAATTGGGATGGTATCCCCAGAAACTATGTTAAACATGATTGGTAAATAATCTTTGTTAGGTGATTATTTCATATTCAGGTTTTTAACCTTTAGGTGGCAAAGAATACATTTTAGACAATGGCTAGTTCAATAATACATTTGGAAGCTATTTGCACATTAAGTTTATTTTAAAAGTCAAGTAAAATCAGGCTCTATATTTATTATAGTGTCATAGAATCAAAGTATTTTGGAGTTGGAAAATATATAAGTGGCCATATAGTCTAATCCATAACCGTTAAATAATCCTGACTTTAACATACCCAACAATTGGTCACCCTATTTTATTTATTTTCACTTAAAGAACTTTTATGATAGTAACTGATCTCTTCCTGGGATAGACGAATCTCTAATTTTGCAAAGTCTGCTTATTTAATACCTAAATCTGCTTCTTTGTAACATCAAAATTGTTCCAAATTCCCCCTTATATGATTAAATAAAACAAATCTAATTATACCTACATATGACAGCTCCCAATGTCCACCCCAAAAAATAAAATTTGGAAAGTCGGTTATTATATGCCTTCTGACTCTTCCTTTCTGCATACTTAGTACCTCAGATTTCTTCAGCTCATCTTAATAAAGCACGGATTCAAGTCCCTTAGTCCACAGTGGCTTCCTTCTTTGGGTCATTTTCAAACTGCTTTCTAAGATGTGGTGCTCATAACTATTCCAAATGTAGCCTGATTAGGATGGAGTGCTGAGAGACTATCATGGTCTTTTTTGTGTACGCTATGCTTCTCTTAAAGTCCTCCTGGGACCAAAATTACATTTGCTTTTTTGGTTGCCCTGTCACACTTTTGACCCAGATTGAACTTGCAGTGCAATAAAACCCAAGGATCTCTTTGCAAGCTGCTCTCTAATAATATCTCCACTATTCTTTACTTGTAAAATTGATTTTTTTTAACTCGAGAATTAGATTTTACATGCACCTTGCCAAAACATATACCTCTACTTGAAAAAGTCATCCCATTACATCCTATGTCTTCTCCTGAAGATTGTTCACTGTGTCATCCTCCCTGTCTCACTAATCTTCAGGCTCTCCCTCTCTATTCCTGCTTCCATGTTGCCTACGAGGAGATTCATGTCTCCCCAATTCCTAAAAAAATACCCTCTTGAACCATATCTTTACTAGCTATTTACTATATCAGCTCCTTTGTGACTAAACTCCATTCTCTTTTTTGGGGGGGGGGGAAAGGGCAGTTGGGGTTAAGTGACTTGCCCAAGGTCACACGGCTAGTTTTTTGTGTTAAGTGTCTGAGGCCGGATTTGAACTCAGGTACTCCTGACTCCAGGGCCGGTGTTCTATTCACTGCGCCACCTAGCCGCCCCCTCCCATTCTCTTCTAATCTCTCTGTGAACTGGAGTTGGATTTAAGTGAGGGAGGATTGTACAAAGGCACCAGTCTCATTTTCTCCTTCAAAGTCATTTGGCTCCAATGGCAAGATATAGAACAGGGCATGGCATCACTTCTCTGATGTCGTGGTCTCATTTGAGAATGAAGGACAAATAACAACAATCTCTCTATAGTTTGACTTCCAGCCTCATCATTCAACTGAAACTGATCTTTCCAAAGTTATTCATAATCTCTTAACTGTCAAATCTAATTTCCTTTTCTTATTACTCCTCCTTTTTGATCTCTGTTCAGTTTCTGCCACCTCTGACAGCAACTAGAATTTTGGATAGTCCTTCCTCTTGCTCAACTATTATCTGACAGCTCCTCAGTTTTCTTCACTAGATCTTCAAAAAGGTCATGTTCATTAACTGTGGTGAGTTCCCTAAGAATCTGTCATTGATCCTATTTTCTTCTCTCTATATATCTTTTCAAGTGATCATCTCATAAACTCCCATAAATTCAACTATCAAGTCTAAGCATAAGAATCTCAAATTTATTTATGCAGGTCTGACCTAATGATTAGTACTGCAACTCCATTATCTGAAAATGCAAACTAAACTCAACATATCCCAAACTCAAATCATTATCTTTGCCCCTAAACTCGCTCTTCTTACTAATTCTCTTATTACTAATATGGGTACCACCTCCTTTCCAGTCACCCACCATTTCAACCTGTGTATCATGCTGAACATTTTACCATTTCTCACCTCACTCCAATCTTTTGCCAGATCATGTCAATTCTAACTCTGCAATATTGCTAGTATACATTTTCTTCTCTCATCTGACATTGCCACCATCTTGGTACAGGCCCTCATCAGTTCATGCTTGAGCTATTGTAGTAGCCTTTGGGTTGTTCTCCCTGTTACCAATCTCTTCCCACTTTATTCTGTTCTTCACTTAGCTTTAAAAAAAGTGATCTTCCAAAAGCACAGGTCTAACCACAGCTCTGACCAATTCTGTTTCCTCCTCTCCAATTCAACAAACTACTTCTAAGATCAAATATATACTGCCATTCGGTTTTTAAAGTTTTTCATATCTGCCTTTTATTTGCCTTTCCAATTTTCTTACACTTTATTTCCATATATATATAATCTATGATATGAACAGCCTCACATGGTACACTCCATCTTCCCACTATAGCTATTTTTGATGGCTATCCCCTCTGCCCAAAATGTCGTTCTTTGTCTCTACCTCTTGACTTCCCTGGCTTCTTTCTAGTTTGACCAGGATTCAGTTGATGTAATATGTTTTTTGAGCTCCATAAATGATATTGTCTTAGAGATTACCTCAAACGTATTCTGTCTAGAACTTGTTGGCACATAGTTTTCATGTTACTTTCCCATTAGATTTTTAGTTCCTAAAGGCTTTGGGCTTTCCTCCAGCACTTAGAATACTGCCTGGCACAAAGGAAACACTTAATAAATACTTCTTGACTTTACTTAACTTGTTGACACCTCTGAGATTTACATAATCGTTTCTAGTTTTCTTCTAAATTTAATTTCTTGTCCTATGTGGGAAACATTTTAGTGGCATTTAGAGTTTAAACCGGAATATTGTATTCCTGGATCTTAGCTCCAATAGCTGTAACACAATACCAAGAACTCTTCAGAAGAAGGATTTAATGAACAATAAGTAGGTTTTTGTTCTGGTTTTTTTTTTTAAAAAAAAAACAGAGGGGGTGTTGAACTTCTATGGTTTTATTTCTCTTCTCTTTCACTTATGTTACAATTAGGTTGAACCAACCCATACAAACTGGTTTGATCATTTTTTTCTTTATACAATTGAAAAAAACTTTAATAATTAAATAATTTAAAAACAGAAAATAAAAGCCTGTATTAGGACATTTTGACTAAATTTTATAATATAGTAATAACTAGTTGAAATAATTGCACAGGTGATGTCACCTTGGGCATGTGAGCAGTCTTCCCCTCTAACTGAATATTTCAGTACCAAAAAAGAGCTATATTGTCAAAGAAAGGAAACTGGATTTATTTGTGTATCATGCTGATGTGTCAAGTGATTGACTGTATGTTGAAATATTATTTTGTCATAGCCAGCTGGCCATTCACTGCCAATGTGCAGGATGAATATATGCAAGCACCTTGAATATACGTTTTTAAGAAGTCCTACTTTATCAACAGCCACACATTGAATAATGGAATATGTCTCTTGCCTGCTAAATAACATATGTACTGCCTTATCGGTGCCACAGTGGGAATTGGAAGTTTCTCTGTGGAATAATCTAGTGTCAGCTTTCCTAACCTATCCATGGAATGGCTCATCTGTAATTTGCTGTTCAAAACTATATTTAGTCTCTTGGAACAAACACTGAACAAAGAAATGACTACTGATCTGTGTAATACTTCATTTTAGCAGTCTGCCAAAACATTTTTGTATTGTACAAGACTGGTCTCTGGTACACTTTAAAAAGCAAAGAAATGGTCACATTACTAAGCTGTCAGGTTTTATTTATGGTGGTAAAACCAAATTCTAGCCTTTAATCAAGACTATATAGTTTGGCTTTTTTTTCTCTGCCTGACACTGTAGCATCAAGGTTTCATTTAGTTTGTTTATTTTTGTTCTGCATTTTTTTTGCTTGTTTGTAAATAGCTCTTACTCCTGGAAGGATGGGAGGAAAGGGAGCCTGGTGTAGTGGATAGAGAACTGTCCTTGAAGTGAGGAAGAGCTAGTTTCAAGTCCTCTGACACAGACTACCTGTGTGACATTGACTAATTTTACGTTTATGTGTTTCAGAGTAGTTGCAGATCTGCATTGGCAGAGGCTTTTCTCATTAGGAATTTCCAGTGTTAATGAACTCAGATACAGACATGTTCTCCAAACAGCAGATAGATAAACAAATACATAAGTAAATAAATGAATAAATGAATGAGTAGGAAAATAAATATATGAATGAATGAATGAATGAGTAAATGAGTAAATAGGTGCTTGGCAAAACATCACAGGTAAACCTTGACCAACCAAAAGTAATTGTTGTAGCTTTTTCCTTTTCTCCTAAAATATAATTGGTGTCATGTTTTATTTTACTTTTTTTTGGAGGGGGAACAGCAGGGCAATTGGGGTTAAGTGACTTGCCCAAGGTCACATGGCTAGTAAGTGTTAAATGTCTGAGGCTGGATTTGAATTTAGGTCCTCTTGACTTTAGGGTCAGTGCTCTATTCACTGCCACCACCTAGCCGCCCCTGGGTGCCACTATTTTTAAAGGAAAAAAATGTTCGCATGAAAACATCAGAGTGACAGAACGTGGTCTAAATTTTAAGCTTAAAAGGAAAGTGTTGAAAAGTGGTATTTTGCCTAGCTCTGCTACCACTATCAATAGTGCGCTGTTCTTTTTAGTATTTCAAGAGATATGAGTGAACAGAAACTATGTTTACTATGATGAAATGTTGAGTTTTATCATTATCACCAATAAAAATAAGTTCAATGCCCAAGATGTATAAGGGATGGTGTTAAGGACTAAGGATACAAAAAGACTCAGGAGTAATATATGCATAGTCCTTACCTTTAAGGAACTAATCAAAGTCAGAAAAAGGGAAATGTGATATCCTAAGTATATATATACACATGCTAATTAAATATATATTTATATTATATATACATATATGTATGTACATGTATATATACACACATAAATGCACATATATGTATACATGCATATTTGTGTGTATATATTCACATTTACATGTATATCAATTATGTGTGTTTATATATGCACACATACATACCAGTGGTATACTCTAGTTATTGTTCTGCTATGCCTTGACCTTACTGCATAATGATCTGCCTCACTTTCTATTTGTGTGTGTCCATGATTTATTCTGACATGGCTCTTCTTATGTACAGACCATCATTAGAACATGCTCTTGCCTATTCACACACACACACACACATACACACACATGTAATGGTATTTCCTTTTCTCTTTGGTCACCTCCCATCTGGGTTCATCTGAGACAATCATGCTCAATGACACAAAGCCATATACTATTACAAAATAATACTGTTGTTAATACAAGACCAGGATCATAGACCCAGAGCTAGAAGGGACCTCAGGAGCCATTTATTCTAACTTTTTTTTTATTTTATTAATGAGGTGGGGGAGCTGGGGGGCTCGGTGAATAGAGCACTGGCCCTGGAGTCAGGTGGACCAGAGTTCAAATCCAGCCTCAGACACTTAACACTTAGTAGCCATGTGACTTTGGGCAAGTCACTTAACCCCAATTGCCCTGCCCTCCCCTCTCCAAAAAAGGCAAAAAATCCAAACAAATCCAAACTCAAAACAAAATTTAAAAAAAATTAAAATAAGGAAATGAGGAAGAAGAAACCCAGGGAAGTTATATGACACACGCAAGGTTACACCAATAATAAATTAAGAATTGTAAATAACTAAAGAACTGCAGTTTGAATTCAGGTCCTTTGACTCCAAAGGCTAAAGCAGAGAATGATCCTATGATCCTGAAACATAATAGTAAAGACAACTTATTAAAGGTATTTTCTGGATAAGAAAGATTAAGGCAAGAGAGCAGAGAACAGAGAGGAGAGGATTCTATTCTTGAACAAGTTTGGTCCCAGAGGAAAGGTGAAGAGATATTACTCTCTTCTTTACAGAGGTGGGGGATTAAATATTAGGAATAGCATATATACTATCAGACTTTTGAGGTATTTGCTAGTTTTTCTAAACTGTTATTGATTTTTCTTTAAAACAATTCTTTGTTGTAAAATATGATTCATACCTGATAGGGAATAGGGAAGGAGTTAAGTATATAATTAAAAATGGAATTGATATATAAACAAAAGATAATAATAATTTTAAAAAGGGGCAGCTAGGTGGCGCAGTGAATAGAGCACTGGCCCTGGAGTCAGGAGTACCTGAGTTCAAATCCGGCTTCAGACACTTAACACAAAAAACTAGCCGTGTGACCTTGGGCAAGTCACTTAACCCCAACTGCCTTCCAAAAAGCAAAAAAATAAAAATAATAATAATAATAATTTTAAAAAATTTTAAAGGAGAAAATGGTGTAAATTCACAGTCTGCTCCCATCACTGATGTCAGGGAGAATGATCTTCAGGATGCAAAGGATAGGAAACCAAGATAGGTAAGAGAACACCTGGACAGTAATGTGAATGTCATTTTCTTTGCTTCCTTCTCTCAGTGAACACATGTGTACACACACAGATATATAAACACATATGCACAGAATGTTTTTAGAAGCTTATTTATATAGGTTCAATATAGAAAAAAATTTATACCTGCAGTAATGAACAATAATGTTAGTAAGCATGTATATATAATCTTAAAATGTATAAGGATGTACATATAGAAATATATAAATCTTAGTAATACAAAATTATTTCCCCCACCAGTCAGTCAATTAAGAAACATGTAAGTACCTACAATGTACTGGGGACTTTGCTAAACACTGGACACACACACATGTTTGCGTGTGCATGTATATGTAAGTATATACACAAATACATATATACATACATATGTGCATAGACATGTACATATCCACATCCATATGGTCTGTCTACTGTGTGTATACAGCCCCTGCCTTCAAGGAGCCTGGAATCTAATAGCAGAAGACAACTTGTAAGTGGGGGAAGGGGGAGAGGAAAGTGCCTATCATGGTAGAAAAGTCTGAGAATTTCCAAAGTTGTGTAGTCGGGTAAGAAATGAGAACATGTTCTGACTATAGTTTCCTCATTAAATGGAGGTTTTGAAGTTTATATAATGGTCTTCTCCAAAGAGGGAGAGAGACTGAGTCCAAGGCTAATGGGATCTTGCAAAGACGAGATTTTCAAAATAATTAACTTTCTAGGTATAAAAGTCAGAGGAGTGCCAAAGTAGTGCAACAAGGTGAGAAACTGAGGAGAGGAGGCTTAGTTTTCTGTGTTTTGTGTCCTATTATATAACTGATAATCTCATATTAATTTGTTTATTCCATATGTACATATATATAGTGTCCCCAAACACTCTGTAACTTATTTAGGGTAGAGAATGTCAAATATTTCTCTGTATCTCCAATAGCCCATAGCCTAATGTTATACACAAAGTAGGCTCAATTAATATTTGTTAAATGAAGTAATAAATATTGTGGATTGAGTATAATGTATCACTTCCTTAGACATATTTGCCTTAAACTCATCAAGTGAAATATTAGGAAAATTGAAATAATTCAGTAGCAGAGGTTTAAAGCTGGAAGACGCATTAGAGATAAATTATTATGAACTCCTCATTTTACAAAACAAAACTGAGACCCAGAGTGGTTAAGTCACTCACCAATATCTCTTCCAGATCTGGATATACTATCCTTGCATGTGAAAGACAACAGAATTCTTTTGCACCTTCAAAGAATTTCTACTATACCGATAAGGGCAATGACAGAGTAAATTGGAGTTTCTCATAACACTGTACTATATACTTCTTGTCCAGCAAATATTTTACTCAAATATAGCATAGCAAAAGACATTTGAATCTCTTTTGGTTTAAACACATCAAAGAACATAAAATGCCTAATGTTATGTCATTTTGTATATATGAGCCTGGACTTTAAGTGGTCAATGGTGCCATATAAGATTTCTTAATCCCAGCATCAATATTCCTTATTTCCACAGAGATTCAATGTAAATATTCAGTTCATTGAAGTTTCTAGCACAGCAAGGATACTTATTATATTACTGCCACTCCATTGAAATTTTTTCACCACAGAAATATCTTACCTAAGCAGTTCAACTGGGAGCTGCTAATCTATTAATTACCATTCTTTAAGTAAAATATTTCTGACACAACATAAAAAATATTATTAGAGAAGAACAGTCAGTAATGGGAAAGAAAAGAAATAACATTTTGTGGTGTGTCATAATTGAACACGTAGTTTATCAACATTAAAAAAACTAAATAGTAAAGAATAAGAATTGATTTTTTGCTATGCCAGATTATTTTCAATTATGAAAAGCTATGAAAATGTTAATAATTATGGAATATTCCAAATGTAAAATTATATTGAAAACTCCACAGCTCCAGAACAAATTTGATGTTCAACAATCTTATTAAGCACTTACTTTATGTAGCTACCTGGAACATAAGTCTTAAAATTGATCTGTAACTAATGTTTATTTATCTAGAATAGTTAAGTTTTGCCTCTTTCTTTCTTTCTTTCTTTCTTTCTTTCTTTGTTTCATCTCTCTCACTTTCTCTCTCTCTCACACACACACACACACACATTTGATGACAATGTGTGTGTTCTGCCCAAGTAACTGCCCTTGACCTAATAAAGCACTTTTTTTTATCATTCCCTAACTTATTTATACATTATTAATAATGATAAGTATTTCTGTTCATGTCTTCTCCCTTGCTCTGTCAATAACACAACAGAAAATTAATGCTTTACCTCTGGTTCATTCCATTACCCATGAGTCCTGTTTTCATAAAATCACTGACATTCTTCTATCCAACCATAATCTCTTTTCATTAGGTTTGTGCTTACACCTTACTTCTCTTAAACTGATTCTTCTTTTGCATCATGACCTTCCCCTCATTCCTTTATGCCTTATATTTTCTTAAGCCAGTAGCCCTACTCTGACTTCTTCTTCCTCCCTTTTTATCTTAATTGTATAATTTACCAATCAAACACATTAGCTTCTGCTTTCAATTCCTTTGCGCCTTTGTCTTGTCTCAAACTCCAACTGTAGATTATTCCCATCATCTGCCTCCTCTGTTCCTATTTAAATACTTCTGAACAAAATCATAGAAAGTAACAACTGTAATAGTAATGTAATTTGTAGTATTGGCAAAGCTAACAAGCACTTAGCACCTAGTTTGAAATTAATTAGATAAAGCTTCTGTTAAAGAAACAAGGTATGAATGCCTCTTGCTGACATAATAGGAAGGGGCAGAACGGGGAGGAGCTAATAGATTTATAAGTACAAACCCTAGCTGGAATTTCACATCTTCTTAGAGCCAGGTTTTGGAGGCTGAGGAAGAGACACCTAGGCTGGAGAGAATTATTTTTATTTTGAGAACCTGGATGAAGTGATTTTGATTCTGGGAAGCAGGTAAAATTTCTGCTGAGTTTGGGGGCCAGCCACAGCAGCTGAGAGAAGCTGAGGAGTCTGAGGGTCAGCCAGAGCTGCTGAGGATTTCCTCGGACGAGCCAGAGCTGCAGAAGACTGAGGAAGCATGACTGTGGTGCCAGTATTTTGCCTGTTTGTGGTTTTGCTAAGCCTTGACTTCTCTGGAACAGAGACTGTGGAGGATTTAAGGTGGATTGGACACTGTGAGCTTCACTGTGAAACAGGAACTGCATAGAGAGCTGGAAAAGGAACTGGGAACTGTCTGCCTTTGAACCCAGGTGACAGTTTGGTGAATCCAGGTAGGAGCTTGGACCATGGAAGGGGATCCAGGGAATCTGAGAGCATAGCCTGAGTCAAGCTGAAAGAAGACTTTACTTGGATACTGTGTACTGACTGAGAAGATTATGATTTACTTGTGACCAGCAGGTGGATGGCCTGTGTATTTTCTGATGATTGAATAGTGAATGATGACTGAATAGTGGCTGGCTTGTAACTTAGTGTGCTCCGTGAGTGAAGAACTTTGACTTTTGTATTTTGTGACACCTCCTTAAGGATAATTGAATGATTGAGTTACTAAGTGATTGATTGACTAACTGATTGTCCTTTGTTCAAAACTATGTGACCACTGTGGTGAAAACAACATGGTCATTTTAGGGATAAATTGTTGTAAATGCTGTATTTTGATTTTCTGTGATAAATTGTAACATTGTAAATTCTATACCTTGATTTTCTCTGAATGTTTTGCTTTGATTTGTTATTGAATAAATACAGTTCATTATACTATGTTATCAGAATCTTGAGAAGCTGTTCACAGTAGCATTCTTCTGGAAAGCTTCTAATGAACGGTTGTACAACAACTGAAATGAATGGGAAAACTACAAGTTTGTGTTATCTACCCTCAAGTGGGCAGCTGGGTGGCACACTGGATAGAGTGCTGGGCCTGGAGTCAGGAAGACCTGAGTTCAAATCTGGCCTCAGATACATACTAGCTGTATTCCCTGGCCAAGTTATTTAACCCTTTTTGCCTCAGTTCCACATCTATAAAATGAGCTAGAGAAGGAAATGGCCAACTATTCTAGTATTTTTGCCAAGAAAACTCCAAATGGGATCATAAAGAATCAAAAACGATTGAAATGACTGAACAAGAACCCTTAACTGATCTCTGGATTCAGTAAGGCAATCTTCTCATTTCTTAGTAATTGATTCCCTATCCCACTCCCCTCAGAGTCTGTTCCAAACCTTTTCTTCTATTCTCAAATTCTCTAATTCCTGCTGCTCCTGCCCCCTCAATTTGCCTGATACTTAACTGAGAAAAATAGGAACTAATGGGAATTTTTTATTTCCCCATATTCTTTATGGGAAGACTCAAAAACTGGCTCCAAGAAAATGTGAAATCCCATCTAGGATTTGTCCTTATATACCTATTAGCTCCTTTCTGTTCTGTCTCTTCCTGTTATGTCAGCAACAGGGGTTCATACCTTCTGTTTCTTTAACAGAGGCTTTATCTAATTGATTTCAAACTAGGTGCTAAGTACTTGTTAGCTTTGCCAAGACTCAAGACTTTTTAACATTACCACCCTTTGCTCTCATACTTCAGTTTCTGAATTAAGTGGTCTTACTCACCAAGGTCAAACTCTTCTACAATGAGCTATTGATGATATCACCCTGTGTCTTTTCTAGCATATTAGCGTCTAAATTCTCTCTTGTGTCTCTCATGAATCTCTCCTCATTTAAGAGTGTTCTGCAGCATAAGCTGTTCCTCACATAGAGAACTCCATATATTTGCCTGACTTTCTCTATCTGGCTTTTAAAGCCTTTCACAAACTGTTCTCAACATGCTTTCCTTCTTCCCACATACTATATTCTAGTCAAAATGGCCTTCTTACTTTTCCTAATACATGGCATTCTATCACCTATTTATATGTCTTTGTATTCATGCCTGAAATGTACTTACTCACCTTTACTTAATAAACTTCAGTACTACTTTCAAGATTATACCTTCTACTTGAAACCTTTCTTGGTCCTTTCTTCCTAAATATCTCATATAGTTTGAGATTATTTCTATGTGCTTGTTGTTTTTCCTAATAAAAGCACATGTTGTTTTTCCTAATAAAAAGCAAGTTTTGCGCACAGTAGGAATGCAATAAATACTTGCCTCGTTGAATTTAATTTTCATAGTTTTAATCTACATTCACTTGTTTGAATAGACATTAAGTTCAAATAATAAATTACAGGGAGGTTTTTAGATGGTTTAAGCAAAGGGTATCTGTTGAAGTCCTTAGTAATGAAGCATGCCAGAGGTACAACATGACCACCAAGCATAATGTGTGTTCCCTTTGGTTTTACATGACAGGGGAAGGCAAATGGATGTTATTTAGATGACCCCTAGGGACCTAACTTTCAAGGATGAATAGGTTTGAATGACAACCTAGTCTAACCTGTCAAATTGTTTATGTGGGTGGAAAGAAAATAAAATCCCAGAATCATAGATTTAGAGCTAGAAAGGACCTTAAAGTTCATCTAATTCAGTCATGTTGTTTTACAGAGAAATATATTCATGCCCAGTGAGTTTAAGTCATTTGCTCATTATCACAAAGATAACTATTATTTTAATTAATTTTAATTTTTTAAATTAAATTTTATGTTTAAGTTTACAACATTCATTACCACAAGATTTTGAGTTACAGATTTTCTCATCTTTCCCCTACCCACCACTTCAGTACCTACTGAATACCTCCTCCCCCAATATGCTCACTCCTTCATCCTCTCCCATCCCCCTTTTGACTTTCCAGTAGAGCAAGATGTATCTCCATACCCCAGTGCCTGTATATCTTATTTCCCAGTGGCATGTAAACATAATTTAAATGGCATGTAAAAATAATTTTAAAATAATAACATTCTTAAAGATTTTATTTTAAAACTTTGAATTCTATATTCTTTCCCTTCTTCCCTCATCACCCACCTTTAGTGGGAGGATAAGCAATCCAATATAGGTTGTACACGTGTAGTTATGCCAAACATTTCCATAGTAGATATATTGTGAAAGACTGATTATATTTCCCTCCATCCTATCCCCCTTCCCCACTTGTTCTGTTTTCTACTTTGACCCTGCCCCTTTTCAAAAGTGTGTGCTTCTATCTACCCTGCCCCCAATCTGTCTTCCTTTCTATCACCCCCCCATACCCTTCCTCCCCTACTTTCCTTTAGGGTAAGATACCCAATTTAGTGTGTATGTTATTCTCTCTTTACACCAAATTCAATGAGAGTAAGTTTGTCCAATTCCCTTTTGCCTTCCTGTTTTCTCCTCCCTTGTAACAGTTTTCCCTTGCCTCTTTTATATGAGATAATTTACCCTACTTTGTCTCTCCCTAGCTCCTCTCATTGTATTCCTCTCTTACCTTTAATTTTATTTTTTAACTATCATCCCTTCCTATTCAATTGATCCTGTGGCCTTTGTCAATGTATATCTGTACACATACATGTGCACACTCACATGTGTATTCATTGGCACATATACCTTCCTATATAGACATATGTATGTGTGTATTATGTATGTGTATGTATGTATGTATGTGTATATGTGTGTATGTACACACACATTTATATTCCCTCCAAATATCCTCATACAAAGTTTCATGAGTTACAATGATCATTTTTCCATGTAGGCATGTAAATAGTCCAACTTTTATAAATTCCTTATGATTTATTTTCCTTGTTTACCTTCTCATGCTTCTTTTGCTTCTTGTATTTGAATGTCAAATTTTCAATTCAACTCTGTTTTTTTCATTAAGAATGCTTGAAGTCCTCTATTTCATTGAATGACCATATTTTACCCTGAAACATTCTACTCAGTTTTGCTGGGTAGGTGATTCTTGATTTTAACCCTAGCTCCTTTGAACTCCAAATTACCATATTCCAGTCCCTTAAATCCCTCAATATAGAAGCTGCTAAGTCTTGTGTTATCCTGATTGTGTTACCACACTATTCAAATTATTTCTTCTTGGCTGCTTGTAATATTTTCTCCTTGACTTGAGTGAGAAATCTGGAATTTAGCTATAATATTCCTAGGAGTTTTCTTTTGGGGTTCTTTTTCAAGAGGTAATCTGTGAATTCTTTCAAGTTCTATTTTGCCCTCTGGTTCTAAAATATCACGGTAATTTTTCTTGAGAATTTCTTGAAGGATGATGTCTAGGTTCTTTTATTGATCACAGCTTTCAGGGTAATCCAATAATTTTTAAATAATCTCTCCTGGATCTATTATTCAGCTCAGTGGTTTTTCCAATGAGGTATTTCACATGGCCTTCAATTTTTTTATTTGTTTGGATCTGTTTTATAGTACCTTGATTTCTCATGAAGTCATTAGCTTACATTTGCTCCAATCTAATTTTGAAGGATTTAGTCTCTTCAGTGAGTTTTTAAAATTCCTTTTCCATCTGGCCAATTAGGCTTTTAAAGACATTGTTCTCTTCATTTGCTTTTTGGACCTCTTTTGCCATTTGAATTAGTCTATTTTTTGAGTTATTTTCTTCAGTCAGGCTGTTGTCTCACTTTTTAAGATTTTCTTGCATCATTTTCATTTCTCTTCCCAATTTTTCCTCCACTTCTCTTATTTGATTTTCAAAATCCTTCTTGATTTTGGCCTCTACAGCCTGTGACCAATTCATATTTTTCTTGGAAGCTTTTGATGGAGGAGTTTTAAGCTTGTTATCTTCTCCTGGTTCCATGTTTTGATCCCTTTTGTTCCCCCCACCAAAAGAGATTTTATGGTCTGATTGTGCTTCTTCTGCTTGCTCACCTTGTCAGCTAATTACTTGACTTTTGAGGTTTTTGCCGTAGTAGAACTCTGCTTCCAGAGTGGAGAGAGCTGTGCCCCAAATTGTTGGGGTTTCCACAAATGTTGTCAGAGCTATGAGGAGGTCATCCTCTCTACAGCCACCACAAGCTCCGGCACAATGGTATTCCTCACACCAGGACCACCACCCCAAACTGTGACCCAGATCCAAAAAGGTCAAAGCAAGAGTGCTTAACCTCTGACTGGTCACTTGCTCCCCCTATGATCTGCAGGACAGGAGCTCTGGAGGAAGCCACAAGGCAATAGCAGTAGCTGCTGTGCCACTGCTCATCTCTCACCCTGGGAGAAGAGTGAGGTTTGGTCCCTGCCCCTCACTCTTCTCCCACCCAGTTCCAAGAGTTCTCTATTGACCTTTTATTTTCTCTTTTGCATTTATTGGTTGAGAAGTCTGGAAACCACCACAGTGGCCAATGATTCACTTTCCTGACATCTTCTCTGGCCAATCTGTGGGACTGGTTGGGGCAGACCTTGTTTAGGCCTGGGTGGCTCACATACAACTGTGCTAGTCTCCATGCTTGGTGTCATAGACCTTTCCTGTTGGCCTGCCAGGCTGCATTCAGTGGGAGATTTGTTTCTCTCTGTCACTTTGTGGGCTTTGTATCTCTAAAATTTGTTTAGAATCATATTTTACAGGTGTTTAAGGTGGTTGGTGCAGGAGCTTAAGCAAGTTCCTGCTTTTACTCCACCATCTTGGCTCCCCATGATGCATTATAGTTTTGAACCTAGGAAAGATAAAGAGTTTTATTCTCTTCTAAAACCTTTAATAGAGTATAATGATAATAATTGTATACTTAACTACCTTTCCTGTTTCAAGATAGCTCTGCTAATATAAGGGGTAGTTTGGGGAAGTAGTCTTGGACCTGTATAATTGGTTTTGAATACTTACCCTGATACTTACTAACTATGTAACTATGGCTAAGTACTAATCCATATTGGTATCAGTTTTCTGATATGTAGAAAGGGAAAAAATATATCTTATAATTACTATCACTTAAGGGTGTTTTGAGAAAAGTGTTTCAAACAGTTGAAACTGTTTGAATACTGTTATTATAATCTTCTTTGAGTGTTCATAAGTGAAGCTTGCATGTTCCAGTGGGTGATCAGTCATCTTCACCATGCTTTAGCCTACAGCTTCTGGCTGGTGTCCCTGATGAGATGGTCTACTATAATAGATGGTCTAATATTTAATGAGGATCATGAACTTTAAAGAATCAAGACTTGTGATGCAATAAAATCAATGACTGGACACTTCCCTCACTCCTTCATGCCTTTTTTCCACATATACACATAATTTTAATAAAGTTATTATTGATTACAAAAGATCCCCATTTATACATAATTGATAAACCTAAAGACAAAGGCCGTGGTTTTACTCCTTTTTCTTTCATCCCTGAGTTTCAGAAAAGAGGATGAAAAAGTGCTTAAAAACATATTATGCAAAAAAAAAAAACCAACTTTTTTTCTTCTCAGATCAAGGAGAAGATATCAGATATTTTCAGTGTATTTAATTGGTGTTCTGCAATGCAGCTGAACTGAAAGCAAGCAAAGATATAATGCAATGAACAATATCAGTAAAAGGGTTACCATGAGAAAGGATTGGGTGATGAAAAAGGAAGGGAAAGAGAAGAGAATAAGCTTTATGTAGCCAACTCCTACCATCATCCAAGAGGACTTCAAGATGCATATTGATTCTCAAATACCCTAACCACTTTAATAATTCAAGTTATTCATCTCCACTGAGTTTCTCCTCTACCCAAACTCAACCACACACCAAGAAAATGATGCCCTTGATTTTGTCATCATCCACAAATGTACAAAAAATTTTAAATTCCCATTATGTGATCACAATCTACTGGCTTTTCATGTCTCCCCCTGCCTTCTTTTACATAATTCTACTCCATACGTACTGTGGCATTCAATTTCTTGACCTCTTAATTCTCTCCTATGCCATCTCCCCTACACTATCCACTTTCTCCTCTCCACTGTATCTTGACTCCTTGGTGAATTAATTTAGTTTTGCACTATCCTCCTCTTTTGAATCCCTAGCTTTCTTGTCATATTGCCAACTATACTCTGCCAAGCCTCAGCCTTGGATTACTCACAGCATGTATTGCCCTCACATCTACACATGTGTTACTGAAAGAAGATAGGGATAATTACTCAAGCATTCTGACTGGGTCTACTACAACTCCAGGTTATATAACTCATCTTGGTTAGGCTAACGGCTTGGCAATCCTGCCATACCTCCTTTACCAACTTACTAATCTACTCTTCACAGTGGGTCCTCCAAACATTTTTTTTTTCTTTTCAGTTTTGGTCTTTTCATCAGGAATGCTTGAAAGTCCCCTCCCTCATTGAATGTCCATTTTCACACTGAAGGATTATACTCAGTTTTGCTGAGTAGGTGATTCTTGGTTGTAATCCTAGTTCCTTTGGCATCCAGAATTATCATAGCACTCTGATCCTTTAACGTGGAAACTGTTAAATCTTGTGTTATCCTGACAGTGGCTCTACCACACTTGCATTGTTTCTTTCTGGCTACTTGCAATATTCTCTCTTTGACCTAGCAACCCTGGAATTTTACTATAATATTCCTGGCAGTATTTTATCATCTGGTTCTAGAATAGCAGGGCAGTTTTCCTTGATAATTTCTTGAATGGTAATGTCCAGACTCTTTCTTTTTTTATCATGGCTTCCAAGTAGTCCAATATTTTTAAAATGATCTCTCCTATGTATATTTTCCAGGTCAGTTGTTTTTCCAACGAGATATTTCACATTGTCTTCCATTTTTATATTCTTTTGGTTTTGTTTTATTGTTTCACAATTTCACATAAAGTCATTAGCTTCTACTTCCTACATTCTAATTTTTAAGGAATTAGTTTCTTCAGTGAACCTTTAGAACTCCTTTTCCACTTGGCCAATTCTGCTTTTTAAGGCATTCATCTCCTCACTGGATTTCTGGATCTCTTTTACCATGTGGTCTAGTCTGTTTTATAAGGTGTTATTCTCTTCAGCATTTTTGTGTCTCTATTAACAAGTTTTTTTACTTATTTTTCTTGATTTACTTGAATCACTCTCATTTCTCTTCCCAATTTTTCCTTTACCTTTCTTACTTGATTTTTTGAAATCTTCCATGAGTTGAAAGTATGAGTGTTTTCTTGTAGGCCTTGGAAGTAGGAGCTTTGATTTTGTTGTCTTCTGAGTGTGTGTTTTGATTTTCTTTATCACCATAGAAACTTCTAATAGTCAAGGGTCTTTTTTTTCTTTTTCTCTGTTGTTTGTTCATTTTCTCAGTCAATTATTTGACTTTTAACTATTTGTTAAATTAGAACTCTGCTTCGAGGGTGGATTGAATACTGTTTTAAGCTTCAGGGGTTTTCTGTAGCTCTTTTCAGAGAAACATCTAGGGACCTGTAAGTTGTCAGTTCTTCCAAGTTGGTATGATATTATGAAAGGTGCATTTACTATTCTACTGGCCTGTACTTGGGTCTGTGAGTGACCACAAGCACTCTTTTCTGCCCTGAAACTATGAGAAGGGTCCTCCCTCCATTGTGGGTACAAACTCTGCTATGCTAGTGCTCCTTCTCACCTTGGGACTGCCACTCAAGACTGTGACCTGGATCCAAGTGTAAGTATGAGCAAAGCAACAGAAATAAGACTTCATGGAGATATCTTTGGGAAAATAGTGTGAAGTTTTTTGAAAAAATTTGAAAATTTTAAAAGCTACACCTTTTTTAATGTACTAGAGAAGGAATAGTCACTGAAGATATTTGATAGAAGAATGACAAGATCAGCACCATATTTTTAAACAAGATTATTTGGGTAATGATAAAAAAAATGGATGATGCCAGAAAGTAGGGAATTTAAAAAAAGAAAACTATATAGTTCTAAGGCATGATGAAAATAGTCTGTAGAAGGTTTATAGTAGTGGAAAAAAAATCATAGTATCTAGATATGAATCATACTATCTAGTCCACAGAGGAAGAGACCTCAAAGAGAATTTACATAAATCTTGTTACTCTACATATAAGGAAACTAAAATCTGAGGAGGTTCAATGACTTGTCCAAAGTCATTCACACAAATTGTTAGCATCAGAAACAGTATCTGAATTCAGGCCGTCTGGTCCCAGAGCTAGTTTTATGTACCATAAAAAGGGAGATGACAGAAGACAAACATATTGCTGAGGTGAAATCACTGGGACTATTACATGGAAATAACTGATTTGCTATGAGACTTAAGGAAAAGTAAGAAACAAAATTGATACCGAATTCTACATTGACTGTCTTGGCCAGAAGACCTACACTACTTTTGAACTGCTAAGTGATCTCATTTCTCATAGCTTTTAACTATTTTGGTTATACCTTTTTCATATGGTGAGCCTACTGTTCAGTAAGCTAAAATAAAACAGATAAACAAAATAGGAGCTTAGCAACTCTACTTTCTCTCTGAGTTCTATATCATCAGTCCTACACTCTCAAAAATGGATCTATCCTTTATTCTTCATGGGACACAGTCAAAAGTTCTCTTTGATTGTCCTAAATAATGTTTTTCCCAAGCCCAGATTACTCTGGATATTGGTGCTTCTAATACTATTTTTTTACATCCATACCATTTTTTATGTGCTTTAAAAAAAATTTATACACTCCTTCCATTTTTGCCCAGTTTCTTTTTGTAAAAAAAAAAGAGATTTCTATGTAGCCATATTGATCTCTGTAGAAGCTCCACTTTTCTTATTCATAAGAATAATTTGCAATCATATTACCTAAATTTCATAGAATCATTGAATTTATGAGATCTTACATGTCTCTCAGCTCATCATTTTACAGGTATGGAAACTCAAAGCCAAAGAGGTGATGTGATTGTTCAAGGTCATGCAAAAATACTAAGTGGGACATCAGATTTTGAACCCATGTTTTCTAAGTGTAAATTTTGTGCCTATCTGCTAAAACTCACTATGTTCATCTCAAGTTGCAAAGAAAAGGTGAAGATGCCTAAAGTGAGAGCTCAAAAGACAGAAAAAAGTTACAGTTAGAGGATTGCTTCTGACACCTGATATTAAATAGGCATCTTTAGTCAAATGGATATTAAAAACCAGACAATGGGAAAAACTGGAACAAAGGACTCTTATCTTGAATCTGAAGGTTTCTTTGACAATAGAAAAATATAATTGTTCATTCTCTGTCACTCTTCCTGCTGATAGAAAGGAAAGGGCATTAATGCCTCCCAGTGAAATGTGCAAGGTATTATTCTGCATAATAGAATTGCAACACTCCCCAAGAATTGTAATAGGAGTGACTGTAAAAGTCAGACTTGCTAACTGCCCTGAAGGTTAAGATATGGTCTACCCACTGGGGTTTCTTTTAATCATCTTCAAAATATTGCTAAGTCTAGCACAGCAGGAAAACACTGTGTTTTTATTTATGAAGGTGCTTTTCCTCCAGGACACCATGTTATTAAACACTTCAGACCAAGAACTACCTTGTATAACTTTGTGTGAGTTGCGTATAAATTGCAAAAGATATAGTTTGTGAGTTTTAAAAAGTGTGCTATCCTGGTTATGTTCTATTAGTAGGGTAAGAATCAACACTCAAAAGGTTTCTAGGTTTGTTTGAGCTAAGTTCCCAGGAGTTGCAGCCTCTCAGAGAGATTCTCGAAAAGGCTCTCAATTTGTCAAAAGCAAGGTCTCAACTAGGACCAACAAAGGCCCAGGAAGGTGGTAGGAGAACATGAGAAAGCAAGTAAATTTTCTTGCCCTTTAAGAACAAAAAAACAATCTAAAAATCACGAGTATCATTAAATGCCTTAATATTCCCCTTTACACTATCAATGAGCACTCTATCCATGGATAAGCATAGTTCTAGCTTTGCCACATGAAAATTTTGTTACTATAGATGATTTACTTCCTCTCTCAATCTCAGCTCATTCATTTCTAATAGAAATGGATGGATGGGACAGACTCCCTCCTAACATACATTCTGTATCATACTTTCTGTGAGCTTTCTCTTTTATATGAAATCACCTTTTTCCATGAATATGATGCATTTAATATCTCCTCCTGCTCCCACTGCTATATTGGCCCCATCTTGAATCAACATTGACTGAAGACGTAGTCTTCTTTTGTTATCCTGAAAGGCAATAAAAGAACTCACTTTGTACTTGGTTGACCTTTGAGCTATCACTCCATAATACATGCATGTAAGAAATTATGTTAAGCCCTGAGTGCCAAAGTTTAATTATAAACAAGGTCAATCACAAACAATTATGTAAAAAACTTACCTCATTTTCTGTGACACATCTCTGCACTCCTGACTTAAAGTTATTTCTTTAAAATATTAGAAGCTCATCAGAGTATTTACAAAAGGGGCCTCTGTATAACTTCAGTTAGTATATCCAACTAATAGGAATTGGGCAGATAAATTTGAAATTAGGCAGGATTCATTTTCTTAAACATTCAAGAGGAATTCCAAATTAGAGAAGTCAGTCCTCATAGAAATGAGGGATGAAATTGGTACTACAATCATGCATGTTCTTGGATTTAAATACTTGAAGGCAATTTCAAACCTTTAATAAAAAAAAATTTGTAAAGCTTGGAACAGTTACAGAACCAAAGTGCTTGATATTTCAGTTAAAAATCTTTCAATCAGAACTAATCCTGTTTGAACAACAATTCTTACAATGGCTTTGAAAAGTTCTGTTCAGAAAAAACAATAAATGTTATTAAGTGAGGTGGGGGGGACCAACAACAAAGAAAAGTTCTTCATCCATTTTTGCAAATTCAATTAACTTAATTTTATTGTGTAGCATTCTTCATTGCAAGCTGTATCCATTCTCTTAATGTTCTATTGAATTAAATAAGATAATAGAAAATAAATAATTGGTTCTACATGGACAATATCAAAGAAAGTAATTAAGGAATGCATAACATTTGAATTGCAGAGAAGAGAATGAATTTAAGTATATTTAAAGAAAGAATAGTAATTATAAGATTAGGGGAAAATTAAATATGAAAAATAGAGATATAGTCTGTCAGAGTGGAATGCTTTCTTTATGTTGCAACTGCTCTATAGCTTAATAGGTAAGCCCTAGGGAATTTCTGGAAGATTATAGAGCTTAAATGACTTGCTAGGTCACATCTTAGGTATGTATTAGATATGGGACTTAAGCCCAGATATTTCCAGTTCCTGGGTAGTATTTTATCCACTGTGTAATATTGCCTACAGAAACAGTCAGCTCTACTGAACTTTTTATTTCACTGTTGCACAAAATTCTCAGTGAAAATCCTAATCACTTATGCTTATTAACAGTTGTTCTTCAACTTCCTGTGTTAGAGAGTTGACTGAAAGCACTGAGAGGTAAAGAGTTCTTTACAGAGTCATCTAACCAAAACGTGGACATGAACCTGAGGTTTCTTGACTCCTAGCACACGTTTTCTCAACCAAGGCATGTAGCCTCTCCAAAGACCAACCTAGAAGACAAAAATTAGTAGGAAAAGTGAGAGATGCTGAGGGTCAAAATTGGCTTTACAGGTATTTGTAATCCCAAATGAGGATAAAAGAGGTAGATGCAAATTTGTGATGTTTCTTTTTTACTTTTAGTTGCACATGGAATGTGGGGAGAATCTTCTTTCTTTTTTTTCCTTTTTTTATTAATTTATTTATTTTCTTGTTTACATCATTCATTTCCATGAAATTTTGAGTTACAAATTTTCTCCCCCATTTTTCTCCCACCCCAAAACAGCCATCCCACTCCCCCAATCTGCTCTCTCCTATGTCCTCCCCCTCACCTCTCTGACTTTCTGGTACAGCAAGATTGATCTCCCTACTCCAGTGCCTGTATATCTTAATTCTCAGTTGCATGAAGTTAATAATAATAATAATAATAATAATAATAATAATAATAATAGTTATTATTATATATAAATATAAGTATATACACATATATTTTTAACATTTGATTATAGAACTTTAAATTCTAGATTGTTTCCCTTCCTCCCTCATTACCTACCCCCACTGGAAAGACAAGCAATTCAATACAGGCTGTACATATGTAGTTGCCCAGAACATTTCCACAAGAGATATATTGTGAAAGACTGATTATATGTCCCTCTTTCCTATTCTAACAGCAATCCGTTTAGCAGATACTTAGCACTTAGCAACTTAGGGCTAAGTATGGAAGGTGTGAGCCCTGTCCACTGTTGAGAAGGCATGAACTACCCTGTTGATGTGGAAGAAGGGGATTGGCTGAGACAGGAGGCCAGTGAGTGTATATAAGGAAGAATTCCAAAGACAGAGAGACAGAATTGGAATTTTTCTGTTGGAGGAAGCAGGATTGTCTCAGGATCTGGGAGTTGGGCTACTGGACTGAAGAAGTGAGTTGGAGTTTAAGAGAAAGAGAGGGAGAGAGAGAGAGAGATTGAGATTCTCTCTCAGCATCTGGAAGCTGAGTGAGAACTGAGATGGAGTTTTCCTGAGACCAGAATCTGGCAAAGGCCACCCAGAAGGCCAATATTCCTTCTGGGAACCAGCTGAACTGCTGGAGGAATGAAGAAGCATGACCAGGATAAGACTTTACTTGTTCATGGCTTGGCTGATCCTTGAGTTCCAGGTAAGAGAAATGGTGAAGGGTTTGAGATGTCCTGGACCCTGTGAACTTCAGTGTGTGCCAGGGACTGCCCTGAGGACTGGACAAGGACCTAGGAGCTGTCTGCTTCTGAATCCAAGTGACTATTTGGTGGATTCAGGAGGGAGCTGAGACCATGGGAGGGGATCCAGGGAATCAGAGAGACCACCCAGAGTCAAGATGAAGAAAAGGCCTACCCTTGAATGAAACTGAGGTTTGCTGAATACCTAGGGGTAGAGGATTTGTTTGGTTTTCTAATGATTGTATTTAGCGACTGATTGAGTTGATGTATGATTGTACCATGAGTGGAAGATTGATTATTGTATTGTGAATTGATTGAATGATTGATTATTGATTACTGTATTATGAATTGATTGAATGCTTTGTTCTAAATATTGTGGCCACAGTAATAAAAACTATGTGGCCATTCTAATATTAAGGTGTTATGAACACAATATTGTGATTTTCTGTGATAAGATGTAATGTTGTGAATATTATATTGTGATATATTGTGAATGTTTGCCTTGATTTGTAATGGAATAAACAGAATGTTCGCTATTACTGTGTAATCTGAACCTTAAAAGCTATTCACAGTAGCATTCTTTTGGGAATCTGCTGGTGCATGGCATTACACCTATCCTGCCCCCCGCTCTACCCTGTCCCTGTCCCTTTACAGAAGTGTGTGCTCCCAGCAACCCTCCTCCCACCCTGCCCTCCC
>CM053599.1:79019841-79068809 GCA_028646575.1 Pseudocheirus occidentalis
CAAAGGTTTCCCAGGCCTGGACTCAAAGTAATTACAATACCATCCATTAACATTAAGTACTTTCTCAGAAGGGAGCAGGAGAGCACAAAAGGCCATCCATCCTTAAGCCATAACAAGGTCAAGATAACATCTCAGTATAGAAAGGCCAAGGAAAGGGCCCTTCTTTCATCTTCACTTGAGGCTAGCCCTCAGCAATCTCAGTTCCTGGGGAGACAAGGCTCAGCAAACCCAATGTCCTGATCAAGTCACACTCTGCCTGTAGAACAGTCCCAGAACCCCTGAAAGTATCAGCAAGCCTCCCTTCTAGGATTTCTGTGAACACACAACAAAAAAGTCCTTCTTCAGGGCTTCTGCACCAACAGCCAGGTTCCAAGACCTCTACAACAGCAGCACTGTCCACCATCAGGTGAATCTGAAAAACAACATAAAAGCAGACAGACAAAATACCAGCATCACAGCCATGCCTCCACAGTTCTCAGCAGCTCCAGGTGGCAGTTCTCAAAAGTCCTGGGCAACTCCAATGGGCTCTTAGCAATCTCTCTCAGCAACTCAGGCACCACTGGATACTGCTCTTTCCAAAAGTCCTTCTTCTGGCCTTCTCTGGGCTTGAGCCTTCCTTTCCATTCATGGCTCCTCTCAGGTCAGCCCCCTCTCTTCATGTCAACAAGTCCATCCCACAACTGTGATTCACAAGCTCTGGGTCTTAACACTCAACCTAAAAGCCAAGTCAATTCAGGGGATTTCCAAATTACATTACCATTACAAGCATTTTAAAAAGTTTAATGTTTAAAGCCTTTTTAAAGTTTTTTTTTTCTCATTCACTCAGAAGTTACTCAATGAGTTCTTAAATAATGATTCACATATTACTCAAAATTTCTTCCGTATATTTTCAGTGTTATACTCTCAACCAAGAAACAGATTTTCAGAGGATGCCCCTTGTGTTTATATAATTAGTCCGGTATGCTCAGTGACCTCTGACTTTCTGAATGGGTAAAGAAGCAACATTGAGACACACCTCTGCTTCCTTCTTAACCCCATCAACTCTCTCTCTCTCTCTCTCTCTCTCTCTCTCTCTCTCTCTCTCTCTCTCTCTCTCTCTCTCTCTCTCTCTCTCTTCTCCTCCTCCTCTCCTCCTCCCTCTTCTTCCTCCTCCTCCTCTCCTCTCCTCTCTCCCTCCCTGTTTTTCTCTTTTTCTTTCTGGTTTTGTTTTCTGCCTTTCAGTTAGATGACTTTCCTTTTCCTACCCACTCTTTCCATTAGCTTTCAGCTCTAAACCTTATGGCTCCTTTTCATGACTTAAAACCTCAGGCCCCCAAACCTGATTCAACTTAGATCTATTATTGACAAAGCAACTAGTGCAGCCCAATTTTAGTTTAAAATCTTTGTGAAGATTAATTTTAAACATTTATAGTCCATATTTTAGCTCTTTAGGAATTTACATTCTGTTTATAACACCAATATTACTATGAAACAAAGTGTTCCAGTAATATTCTTACACCTAAAGTCTTTTTTTGTTTTTTTGTTTTGTTTTTGGAGGGCAATTGGGGTTAAGTGACTTGCCCAATGTCACAGGGCTAGTAAGTGTTAAGTGTCTGAGGTCATATTTGAACTCAGGTCCTCCTGACTCCTCTATTCACTGCACCACCTAGCCGCCCCATTACACCTAAAGTCTTGCATTTTATAGGAGCAATTGACGACATTAGGGAGGGTACACCTTGGTTTCACAGATTTAAAATAGTTTAAGACAAGAGTTTATTAACTTTTCTGGTGACATGGGTCCCCTTAGCAGACTGGTGATGCCTAAACACCCCTTTTTAGAATAACTTTTTAAAATGCATAAAATAAACTATGTAAGATTACAAAGGAAGTCAATTATATTGAAATAGTTAATAAAATTCATATGTATGTAATATACTATATATAAACATATATTTTGCTGGTTTACTGATATTTAAAACCCTACTGAATCCTAATTCCACCTATTTTCATAAGAAACTTCATAAAAGTCAGAAAAACCTACAGCTGCATTTATATTGTTAAAACTGAATACAGTATACTAAAATAGATAAATAAATGATAGAAGGGAAGGAAGGAAGGAAGGAAAGAAGGAAGGAAGGAAGGAGGGAGAAGGAAAGAAGAAGGAAAGAAGACAATCACTTCAGGCTAAGAACCATTGGCTAAAGGTAATAAAAAAAAAATTCTTGTTCAATAAATTGATGATTTTTCTCCAAAGCTGCCAATATACTTTACAAATTCAATCTTGAAACAAATTGTCTTCTTAGTTCCTAGAAAAGCTTGGGGCTGAGGAAGACACAGGAATAGTTTAACATTTGTGATTCACACAGGCCATTAGGCAAAAAATTACTACCTCAGTGCTCCAAATGGTGCTTCAGTGCATCCCCAATGTCAGATAATACCAGGCAGTGTCTCACAAACTAGGAGAATCTGGATCTTTACCTCATTTAGTCTCCTAACTTCCCTCTAGTTGCAGGAATTAGTATTTCTACTTTGTAACTGGAAAAACTAAATTACCAAGTCAGTGTAGAATAGGGAAAGGTACATTGGATTAGGAGATATGAAACCTAAATATCAGTCCCATAGCCATCATTTTTAGTCAGGTGACATTATAAAAGTCACTTTACCTTTCACTTTGCCTCTCTGGTCATCCATTCCCTCACTTCTAAACTGAGAAAATTGGACCACAGAGAGTCTAAAGCCTCTTCCATCTCTAAACATCCATAATTGTAAGACACTCAAGGTCTAATACTAATCAATGGAGGAATAACAACCATTATTAAACCTATACTTATTGATCTTTTCATTAGACTCAGAATTTCCCCCTACTTTATGAGTAGCTTTTAACTACAAAGCAAGTCACCATGTTCTTTTTATGGAAGATAGTCTCGTGCATAAGTTACATTGCAGCCATGACTAGGTCTGTATCTATATAGATATAGATAGATATACATGTATGTGTACGTGTACACATACATGTATGTGTATATATGCATACGTGTATACATATATATATATGTATAGTGACTCTTTTTGTAGTCACAAAGAATTGGAAATTAAGGGGATGCCCATCAATTGAAGAATAACTGAACAGGTTGTAGTACATGATTCTGATGAAGTATTATTGTGCTATAAGAAATAACAAGCAGGATGGCTTCAGAAAAGCATGGAAAGACTTTTATGAATTCATACAAAGTGACGTGAGCAGAAACAAGAGAACATTGTACATAGTAACAGCAATAACATAAGGATGATCAGCTGTCAAAGACTCACCTACTCTGATCAAGACAATGATCTAAGTATCCCAAAGGATCCATGGTGGAAAATACTATCGACCTTCAGAGGTGGTACTCTGAATATGCTTGGAATGCAGATTGAAGCATATTCTTTATTTTTCTTGGAATTTTTATGTGTCTATTTTTTCTTTTGCAGAACAGCTAATATGAAAATGTGTGTTTTTGTGACTGCCCAGGTATAATCCATATAAAATTGCTTGCCTTCTTAAGGACAGGGAAGTTGTGGTAGAGAGGGAGAGAATTCAGAATTCAAAATTCAAAAAAAAATTTTTTTCATCTAATTGGGAAATAATGAAATGAATGGAATTATAGTAAAATAAATTGTGTTGCAAAAAATTCAACAATCTATGTTATGCTGTTGATAATTTATTAAATTTCCTTTGCAGGGTGAGAAATATTAGGCAATCAATCAATAAACATTTATTATTTGGAGTCCACTATGCGCCATACACTATAGTAAACACTGTGGAGAAAAAAAGAGGCAAAAGACAGTCCTTGCCTTCAAGGAGTTTGCAATCTAATGGCAGAGATAACATACACATACATGTATGCAAAACAAGCTACATGCAAGATAATTAGAAAATAATTAAAAGAGAGGAACTACTGGTATTATGAAAAGGTTGGGGAAAGTGCCACACAAAAGGTAGGATCTTAGTTGGGACTTAAAGGAAGCCAGGGTGGTCAATAGTCAGAACAGAGGAGAGTATTTCACATGTAGGGCATAGCCAGAGACAATGCCTGGAGCTAAGAGAAGGTGAGTCTTATTCCTGTAACAGCCAGGAAGCCAATGTCACTGTATCTAAGGGTATATATTAGGGGGTAAGTTGTAAGAATAGAAACATAGAAAGGAACTAGGTTATTAAGGATTTTGAATGTCAGACAGAGCATTTTGTATTTGATCCTGGAGCTAAGACGAAGCTGCTAAAATTTATTGAGTAGGGGGTGATATGATCAGACCTGCATTTTAGGAAAATCACTTTTGTGGCAGGATGGAGTAGGGACTAGACTGAAGAGAGGCAGACAAACCCAAACCCAACAACAGGCCATTGCAATAGTCAAAGTTTGAGATGATGAGGACCTGTGCTAGAGTGGAGGTAGCATCAGAGGAGAGAAGGGAACATATTCCAGCGATTGTGCAAGGACAGGACTTGACAACAGCTTGAGTATTGGGGGTGGGGTGAAAGAAAATGAGGCATCCAGGATAACTTCTATGTTGTGAGCCTAAAGATCTGGGAGGGCAGTATTGCCCTCTACAGTAACAGGGAATGAAGAAGTGGGGAGGATTTATGGGGAAAGAATGAGTTCTGTTTTGGAAATAATGAATTTAAGGTGCCTATTGGACATTTAGTTCTAGATGTCTGAAAGGGAATTGGAGATAAATGATTGGAAGTCAAGGTAGATTTAAGAATCAATGTGAAGATGATAATTAAGTCCATGGTACCTGACATCACCAAGTATTATTGAGGGATAAGAGAAAAGGGTCCAGGAAAGAACTCTAATAGATACCTATGTTTACATGGGGTGATATGGAAGAGGATGAGCAAAGGAGAAAGAGAAGGAACAGGCAGTTAAACAAGGAAAAACAGGAGAGAGTGGCATTCTGAAAACTTAAGAGAGAAGAATATCAAGGAGAAAATGACCAACAGTGTCAAAGGCTACAGAGAAGTCAAGGGGAATAAGGGTTGAGAAGAGGTTATTGGATTTGGCAAGCCAGGGATTATAAGTAGTCATGCAGTTTATTAAGTCCTCACAATTGGCAAGGTACTACGCCAAGTTTTGGGGATTTAAAGAAAAACAAAAACCAATCCCTGTCATCAAGGAACTCACATTATAAAGAGGTAAGACAAACCTGAAAATAACTAGGTATGTACAGTATCTGTAGGGTAGGCAACAATTAATCTCAGAAGGAAGACACTAATAGCTACAGGGCCTGGGTAAGTATTGAAATATGATAGTCTTGAAGTTCCACACGGTTTCCTCCTCTTCACTTTAGGGAATTTATTTTAGACAAAGTTATAAGTTTAGTCATTCAATTAGGAAAATTCTTACCATTAAAATAGAGGGTGGGCTCTCTAATTAAATTTATATTTATATATCAGATTATATTTTAGTGTCTCTGGATAGACAATGACTTGAAAGTGAAGTTGGGGAAATACCAGACCTTTTCTTGGGACTCCTCAGCCTGAGCCTTCTACTCCAAGATACCTAAAAAAATCAGTGATCCCATCTTTCTGTGCACAGATCATTCTTACCTTAACTTCTCAAGGGTGTGTGTTAGAATGCTATACTTGTCTTGAATGAGTACATAACTGTCTTGATAATTCTTGGACAGCCTTGAGGGATGGTCAAATGTCCTAAACCCAATCAAAAAAGTCTCATTATGGAAGGAAGGGAACCATAGTTCTGGAGATTTTTTCTATACAATATAATGCCTATGAATAAGACTGATTACTTGGTCCTTTTACTTATTTTAAGTAGGGGTGGGATTGTATAATTTAAATACCCCACCTTTACTGGAGTATGGAAGACAGCTAGTGTAAAGGAATAGAGAGGGAGGATAGGATGCCTCAAGAGAAGGAAAAGTCACTAAATCAGTGTGACTGGATCAGAGAGGGCATGTAAAATATAAAAAGGAAAAGGGAATAAAGTGTAAAAAAAAAAAGATTGGCAAGGTAAGAAAGGGACCATGTTATAAAGAACTATACTATCCCAAAGTAGAAAACACAAGTCACAGCAACCACATTAGGAACAGAGCTCACCCTTTAATGGCATAATGTCAGTATCTTGAGACCTATTTTTTTCATTATTCTCTTCCCTGAATTAAATCTCTTTTGAAATGACTTTTCATAAAGTACTTAATGCAGAAGTACAGCACATATTTGCTAATTGAAATATTCATGACATGAGTTTTGATCTTAATGTCTTTTATAGAATTAAAGAGTGTTTAAAGCTAGAAATTATTTGATGGACAACCAAACTGCAAGGGGAATGAACTGGTTCTAAGCGCTTCAGAAAGGGAACACACACACACTTACTATTAAAGAGGACAGCTCATAGTAAAATGGTGTGGAAAGGATCTTTGATTTTCCACCAAAAAAGTGTACTTTCTGCCATAGAGTTACAAATTGTGAAGAGGAAGGATGCTTCAAGGAAAGCTTGGCACAGAACTAGGCACAAATTGGCAGTGAATATGGTCTTGTCAAATTGTTTGAAGACTTCCAAGATGATTACTACCAATGCCCTTGTGGCGTAAGATATTTTCTAGATGGATCCATTCCAGACAGAAAGGCTGGATCTGCTGCTTTACCAATATTGTTCTTTACCACAAATAAAGCTTATTCATTTGCAGCTCTAAGTTTCTAATTCTAAGACATTTACTTGTGAAGGACAAGACACTACATCACTGCTCCTTAATAAACTCTCTGGGGTTAGAACTTCCTTTAAACTCTATTCCAGGTTATTTGTGAAGCACATTTTCAGCCCTTTGGATTAAATATGGGTTAGTACATCATATAAAGTAGATTATGGTTGTATTGAATGATGCAATAATTTCATTAGGTATTCTATGGTTGAACTGTCTTAATTTTCTTTTACTTTTATAAAAATTTTAGCAATCCAGTTTGACAAATGGCTCCATACAAAGACAAAAGAGAAATAATCTTATGGAGCTTTTAATAGATAAATATAAAGAGAAAATAATAGATATATAGATATACATGTATATGTACATATAAATACATAAACACATGTGTATGCATACATGTAAGCATGTATGTATATGGGGGAAATAACAAGCCATTCCTACAGAGTCTAATTACTTTTATAAAATAGCCCCAACTGCACAATTCAGATTAAATTATATACATTCTCTATACTTAGTTACTCCTTGAGTGCAAGAACTATGGCATATACTTTTTTCTCCCTCCATTTTAATATCAGTGCCTAACATAATACTAAGAATTATAAAGGTGCTTCATAAATATTTCACAGTTCCACATGGACACAGTATGGATATTTAACTCATTGTCCCAGTTTCTTACCAACAGCCATAAAAAAAACAAAACACTTTTCAACATTGAACCAGTGACCTAGAAAAGAAGGGGAAAATGTGCCCTATGAGGAATCACTGTAACCAATTAGTCTTCCCTTGTCATCCTATATCACTGATGTACTTCTTTACAGATAATTTATAATACGCCTTATGATGTCTTACTTTTCCATTGGGAAGAGCTGAACAGAAAATTGGTGTATGAAATGATCCAGAGTGAGATTTAGTGTTTTAATTGTAAATTAAAGGTACTGTTTAGATACCTCACATATGAATGGCTGGCCTATATCACACTCGGGTCACATATTGGTTATTGCCCTGGAGACTGCCAAATAGTCTTTTTCCTTTTTGAATGTATGGTAAAGACTGGGAGAAACAATTATTTACAGTAGGGGAAGAATAAGATATGCTGTTTGAGCAATCAATACCTTATACTCTAATTTTAATTTTTTTAAAGGCTTCACTCACCTTTTACATGCTAAGCATTATGTTAGATTTCCACTTAAATCATGCTGAATCCTGCTCTTGAGCTGATAGTAATTCTGTCTTTCTCTTTGTTTTTCCATCCTTCCCAAAAGGAAGAAAGGGGATGAAGGATGGGATAGAGGATAGTGATAGAGACTGGACCTGTGATTTTATTGATACCAGGAGCTACCATGTTAGGGAACTCCCTCAACCAATACAGGGCAGCACCATCATTGTAACTTATAGTTGGAAACAGCTGCCTAGCGCCCTGAAAGTTTAAATGAATTATCTAGCATCATAAAGTCAGCATGTATCAGACACTGGACTTGAACCAAGGTCTTACTGGTTTCAAGATCAGTTCTGTATCCAATGTATAAAGCTTTCCAATTATATAGGAATAAATTAGGAATATGGGCAGAACAACAAAAAACAACCAAAAAATTAACCCACATATTATGAAATAAACCCACCTCTTTTGATCTTTTTTTGATTGATGTGTAGATTAGGATTATAATATGGAGCAATGAGATTTGCCCAGGAGACTCTGTCTGGAAAAACCCAAATGACATGGGGGTGTTTGGGGATAGAAGTAATCAAATCCTTCTGCATTCATAAGGAAAGCAAATATTTACAATTTAGAAAAAGCTATGAAGTCCAAGTTAAGGTTAGCTCATTGAGAAAAAAATTAATTGATGTGGAAGATGTTTTTAACTCCCCCCCCCCATTACACCTTGCTCTCTATTCTGTTTTATAAGCTTTTAAAAAATCTTTGATACTGAGTATATTTTTCTTATTTTCTTATTAAATATATGCTTCAGCATTTTGGATTCAGGAGAAATACTTGCTACCAATATTTCCATGATCAATATCATCATCCAAAACATGTGACATAAACATATACAAGAAGAGGAAATAGCCCATACTGTGAAATCTTATAGAAAAGTAAAGAGGGCTAAGAAAAAGCCTCTGGATTCAGACAAATGATGGAATCAGAAGACAGACTGCAAAGAGTTGGAAAGTGAATAGGATGTAAGGAAGTGGAGGCAGAAAGTATGGATAGTACTTTTAGGGAATCTTGCCTTGAAAGGAAAGAGAGTAATCAAGAGAAGGTTGAGTTTTGATTGTTCTTGGTTTTGCTTTTGCATTTTTTTTAAGAATGGGGTTACATAGCTTCTATACAACCAGACTATTGTACAATGTGAAAGTGTTTGCAGATCCTATACATGATTGTATGCCACCATGTGGGGGCGGGGAATAATCACGGGGAGAAAATCTGAAACTCAAGTGATCCTGGAACTGAATCTTGTAAACTAAAAGTAAATAAACAAGTCAGTAAATTTAAAAAAAAAAAAAAAAGGAATGGGGAAGCTTGGAAGCCAGTGGGGGAAGTCTCCAGTTCACAAAAAATGGATTGAAGATTAGAGAGAGAGGCATGGTAGATGACTGAAAGGAATTAGAGAAGGAAAGGTTATTGAGTGATTACAGTAAGGAAAACCTCAATTAGTAACAAGGAGTAGCACATTTGTAGGTGTAAGAGTGAATAAGAGAAGTCATGTAATGGAGAAGGTGGTCCCAAATACAGTGTCTTCTGAGAAGAGACAAGTTTCTGAAAGGATATGCAGAGAGATTGAGAAGAGTTGTAACTGGAAGGGAAGGTCAGGTTGCTAACAAGAGAGTACCAGAGTGTACAATGGACTAAGAGGAGAAAGTAGGAAGGGATCTTGGAAGGGGAAGGACTAAGATGGGTTGGGATGAAAGTTTAGGGGAATGCAGCTTTCCCATAGGCTATGTACCCTTAACTATAATGGTAATTTGTAGGAGGCAAGAGGAGAACAGATACTCATAGGAGAACAGATAGTTATATATTTTCATTAAGCAATACCACCCAATCCACAAGCGCAAGCTAAAATATAGATTTATATTCTCTCCCTGAATGGAGAAGGATTTCTATTCCTAGAAGAGCAGGAATATTTGATTGAGCAAAGGTTTATTCTCTGGGATCCTTGGAAAACTGGGACCGGAATGATTTGTGCAACCTCCTTTCTCAGCAAGGTGGTGCAGGGAAGTCTCTGCCTCCAGGATAAGGTTTGAGTGGCCTGGTAGTGAAGAACCAGCCTGGATATTGGGTAGTAATAGTAATAGTTAGGGTGGAACTTTTGCTGTTCAGTAGTGCTGGATTCTTTGTGACTCCATTGGGGGTTTTCTTGACAAAGATACTGGAGACTTTTGCTATTTCCTTTTCCAGCTCATTTTTACAGATGAGGAAACTGAGACAAACAGGGTTAAGTGACTTGCTCAGTCACATAGTTAGTATCTGAGGCCAGACTGAAACTCAGGAAGATGAGTTTTCTAGACTCCAGGTTCACCTCTATCCACTTCACCACCTAGCTGCTCTAAGGTGGGATAGCAATGGACTTAAAAAAAAGAAATGGAGAAGGGGAGAAATGAGACTTTTCACTTATGGTGGTGAAATGGAGGATAGTCAATCAACAAGCATTTATTAAGTGCCTAATATATGCCAGGAACTGTGCAAAGCACTGGGGATACACATAAAGACAGTATCTGATATCAAGGAGCTTTACAGTGCCTTCACAATCAATTAAAGTCCTTGTCCAGCTTACCCACTTGCAGGAACAGTATTCACCATAAACTGCTTTGCCCACATCCAGCTTTGGTGGTTGCTGGTGGTCTAGGATTGGATATTTTAATATTTAATTATAATCGTTACTATTTATAATACCTAAGGATAATACTTGTTATCATTTTGTAGCTCTTTAAGGTTTATAAAATGCTTTATATAATCTCATTTGATACTTACAACAACCCTTTTTGTGAAATACAGTAAGGTACAGGTAAGATTCTTATAATCCCATTTTATAGATCAAGAAACTGAATCTGAAAAAGTTAAGTAACTTACCCAGGTTCACACAGTTGGTTAGTATTTGGGACCGGACTTGAACTCAGTTCTGAAAGACTAAGTACAGAGCTCTATCTTCTCTATGCTTTCCTTCTATCATTCTTACCATGGCAATAGTCCCCACATATGTAATGGTATTTTTACAAGATTTTTTTCAGAAATACGATGAGTCAATGTATTTGTTCATGATGGGTATAATGAAAACCAACTTTGGGGGATTATTGTATTTTAGTATAATTGTTATTCTAGTTAGATTCCTGCCATTTCACTCTAAAATAACTCTTTAGAATTCCAGTCAAAGTCTATTTGTCTCCTTTTCAAAATCATATGAGACCTTGAGGCTTTTTTTAAAAATCAAGATTGTTATTTTTGCTAATACAGTTACCATAATTCTCATTCACATAAAGAATTCCAGTATGCCTATCTCCTTTTCAAATCATATGAAACACTGATGCTGTTTTTGTCAAGTTTTTTTTCCTATTGCTAAGATAATTATCATATTATTGCCACTACTGCTACCATCTTAATGTATTATTTATTCATTTGCCACTTTGCAAAGGAATTTAAAACAAAAACCAAAACATAACCGTAACCTTGGGATCTGTTGTGTGGTGCAGACAGGTAAAAAAAGGGAAAGAGGAAGTAGATGCTTGATTTATGTATCCCGCTATTGTGATGGCAACAGCAAATTCAGAAAGGTGATTATGAAATGGATCTGCTAGATATTTAAAGACAAGGATTCAGCCCCAGGTATCATAAAGGTCATGGGGACCAGTGCCTCAAAGTAAAGGTTAATGGATGGCTAGACTTCAATAAAGGCATATATATTAGAGAAAAGGGAAAGCTGTGGTGTCAAAGGCAAAGTTCTTTGGAGCAGTCTAAGAAAGAACTTATACCCTAGCAAGATGATTAGCATTACTGTGACATTATTGAGGTCTACAAATCAGGCCAGGATGAAAGATAATGGGGTGCAGTGGTAAGAACGCAGGTTTAGGAGTCAGAAAATCTGGTTCAAATACTAACACTGCTCCTAACTGTTAGACCTTGGACAAGTCATTTTTTTCTTCTCTGGGTCTCTGTTTCCATAAATATAGTGTGAAGGGAAGGCATTACACATTTATATAGTGCCTCCTACTAAGCACTTTTGAAAAATATTATCTCACTTTACTTTCATAACAATACTGCGAGGTAATTTCTATTATTTTCCCTTTTTAACGATTGAAGGAACTGAGAAAAAATGAATGTTTTACCTTTTTTTTTGTATCCCCAGTTCTTAGCCTAGATGTTTAATATTTATTAATTGATTGATTAGTAGTATGAGGGAAATGTTCTTCACACTACTTTGCACTCCTTGCATGCCTCATAGTATTCACTTTCCCTTAGATGATGTTATCAGTGGTGGTTTTGAACAGCTCATTAAGGCCAATACTGTTTTTGCAGTAGTTGAATAGCAATACTAATAGTATTTCTAACACAGAGAATATTATTAGTAGGAAAAGATGGATGGCAAAACAGAATGCATATCAGTTCTTCTATTTTGTGAATTAGAAGTAAATTCATTTTTATGAAGCTAGAGCTAAAAGTATCATAGACATGTGAATGACCTTTAACTTCTAGTTTACAATAACATTGCCCTATACAGCCATAAGCACCAGAGGTTTGATGGTTTGTTTTTTTACAATAGTCAAAAGTTTGAATGTGTAAGTTGTTTTTGAGCTCACATAGAAGTGTGGGCAGCTACATAAAGAGGTAAAGGCATTTAAGAAACAAGAGCATTTCTTGAAGGATCTGTAACGTTCTTCACTTTAAGCCTATGAGATCTGGTCAACATCATTTTTTCCTACTAATATTTAAATTGAGAAATAGTGGTGAAATCTTACTAAGGGCATGTTTTATTTCAAATGTACATAAAATTCATACGTATGTCTATGTACACATGAAAATTTGTATATGTATGCACATGTATATTTATAAACACTCACATGAAATTATGCATCCGTGTATGTGTATATATACATATATATTATAATGCAATTAAGTACTTATGGGAGAAATTCTAAAATATATGGAAAAATTGCACTGGTGCTTACCATACATAAGAAAAGGAAAAGGCATCAGAGTGACACCAAGTGGTGAAAAACTGGTATTGAAGCAGAAGATAAGGAAGCAGCCTTGTTTTGCTTTATTTGACCCTTAGTTCTCAATTATCTGCTTTAAGATTTTTCTAGTATGTGATCAGTAAAATGTTAACCCTATACTGATTTTCCCAAATATTTTATAATCTGCTCCCATTATCGGCTGAAGTTTCATAAGATCAAGCTATTTTGTGATTAGATATTCAAATGCAATTCAAATGCAGATATTTAAATGCAATTGTAATTTCTTTTCAAAAAATCACCTTTCATAAAATTAGGCAATGGTTTTTTCTATAAGAATGAATTAATGAATGAAGCAACATAATGCTAATAATCTTTTGCCCTGAGTCTTTCAAATTGAAATCCTGATCTAGATGGGTCTCTTTTATGCACAAAAAAAATTTTCACTTTCTCAGATTATCAAAAGGGAGTCCTATAAAGAAATATATTTGTATGCACTCATCAATGAAAAAAATTCTTCAGGAATAGTGGAGATTTTTATTTAAATCTGCATACACATCACTGGCAAGATGAAGTTATTTCAGTATTTTCTACACCCAAAATGCCGTATTGTTTAATAAAAACAATATCCATTTTGCCACCTCAACAACTGATGCAGCTCAAAGTTTTAGAAAGCACATGCTAAATGTTTTGTAATTCATTTTTTAAAATATTTTTCAGATTGAATTTCCAGTTAAAGCAAAAAATTTAATGACAATTTGGTTATTTTTCACAAGTCCCATTCAAGTAAATTCTTATGAAGTACATTGGAGATGAACTGTTATTACTTGTATCTATTTTTTTTTTTTTTGCTTTTTGGAGGGCAGTTGGGGTTAAGTGACTTGCCCAAGGTCACACAGCTAGTTTTGGTGTTAAGTGTCTGAGGCCGGATTTGAACTCAGGTACTCCTGACTCCAGGGCCAGTGCTCTACCCACTGCGCCACCTAGCCACCCCTACTTGTATCTATTTAAGGAACATTTATTGTACTTGCCATCTGCCTTAAAAGATGACAAACACTATGATTCAAAATAAGATTTCCAAATCATTTTGATTAAAACAAGCTTACAAAGCATTGGTTTTCTTCAACAAAAAAATAAATATATAGATTTAATTCAATTCAGCAAGAACGTACCATTTACAAAAGAGTCCTAAATTACTGTACCTTTATGTAATTGGTGAGGAGTGGAAAGCTGCATGAAATATTATCGTGGTAAAATTTACTTGAAATGAAAATGATTTGGATATGGGAAATGAGGCAGAAGAGAATCAAGGGTAACTCAGTTTGCCAACTTCAGTTTCTGGGAAAATGGTAGTCCTCTAAACAGAGAGAAACTAGAAGGAAGGATAGGTTTAAGGGGAAAATTATGATTTTTTTGGATACACTAAATTCAAGAAATAAATGTGATCAGATTGACAAGTCTAACAGGCAATTAGAAATACATATATATTAACACTAGATATATAGGATCTAGAAGTCAGCTACACAGAGATGATACTTGAAAGCAAGGGAACTGATATCACCAAAAAAGACAATATAGAAAAGATTGAGAATGTGGCGTCAGACATAGCCTTGGATACATCCATGTTTGATACATAAATGATGTACCAGCTTAGAAACTAAGAAATGGTCAAAAAGGTAGAAAGAAATCAAAATAAAATATTATAAAATAAAACCTTAAAGGAGAGTACCAAGGAGGAAGAACTGGTCAACAATGTCAAGATAGTAAAGGAGAATAAACTGGGAAAAAGTCATTTGATTTAACAGTTAAGAGAGCATTGGTAAGCTTATAGACAGCAGTCAGATTTATGTGATGGGGACCAGAAGACATTACGTTTGAGATATTTTTCAACAAGGGGACTGAAAAGTAATGGGGGAGTAAGTGAAAACTATCGGTGAAAGTAGGCAATTTTCTTCTGAAACAACAGTGAAATCAAAGATAGATTAAAGGGTGTTTTTGTTTGTTACTTTGTCTTTTGTTTTTTGGTTTGTTTTTAATAAGTAACTTGAGCATGGTCTTAGAAAGAAATAAGGAAAAGAAACATGATAAATACGAGAGAGAGAGAGAGAGAGAGAGAGAGAGAGAGAGAGAGAGAGAGAGAGAGAGAGAATGACTGATGAGGTAAGCTCCTAGAAAAGATATGAGGACTGACATCCAGGGTACGAGTAAACAGCTTGGCCTTGACAAGGAAAAGGTATCCTATCCTCAGAAATTGGAAAAAAAGAAGAGAGAACAATGAAATGGTAGAGGGCTTTTGATGAGGCAACACATGATGGATGTCACCAATTTAATCAGTAAAGCAGAAAATAAAGTTTTCTCTTGAATGACGAGATGAGGCTTGGAGCAATGAAAAGTGTGATAAAAAGTCAATCAAAAAAGAATTTTAAAATGTTCATGTAATAGCAAGGTTCCAGTTGGGATTAGATCATGTGAATTGCACGTAATTTTATCCAGTTGTGTTCAGTAGCACAAAAATGGTAATTATGAAAACATATGGTGGTGTTGAGGATTAGCAAGTTGTGACTAGAGATAAGGAAAGTAGACAAGGGATATAAAGGTAGTGAATAATGTACAGTTGAACTCGTTTACTATAGGATCAAGACTGTTAAGGGAAGAAATATAGACTAAAGCATAGATGAAGGTCTGGGAGAATAGAAAGAGATTAAAGGACTAGAGGTCATAAATAGGTCAAGAAAGACATTTAGAAAGACAGAAGCAGAGGGAAAGATAGGAGAGGAGATTATGACTGGAAAAAGGACTTTTCACAGCTCGAGGTCATGGAGGTCATAGGACCATAAATTACAGAGAATTGGAATCTCTACACTACTTTATTACTAGTATAGATTAGTAGTTCTGGAGGAAGAAAAGAATGCACAAACATGAATATTATAACTATTATTTCTCCAGTACTCCAGTGCCTCATTATGGTATTGAGGTGACCCTGGGATTCTGCAAGTTATTGGTAAATCACTTGCATCATCCGTCATGTACACCTACAGATCTAATAGAAATCCAGACAACTTGCTTATTGACACTTTACCTTATTCACTTTGTGCCCTTGATTTTCATGGTTGATGAGCTTGAGTTATTTAGACTCCACTTACAGATTCCTTTTGTGTAAAGTGCTCAATTTGTCTGGGGGCTTCGCTCTGTTGCTTTGGTTCAATATCCCAGTACATAAGAAAGCAGCGCTTCAGGCTTTCTTACCGTAAAGTAACTTTATCATTAGCATAAGCTCAGTGTTTTAGTCAACTAGGAAAAAAAACAGAACAGATGTTTTCATTTTGATGGAAGAAAGTGTAGCATTGGTGATCACAGTCTTCTTGTTGGTACTCAACATATTCCCTTCATCACAGATGAAAGCTTGGGAGAAAAAAAAATGAGATGGTAAAAGGTTATGTGGGCTGACAGGTGTACCATGAAAACAGGAAGCCAGGCCTGACTTTCTTTTGCTTTAACTGCCATTTTCTGCTCCAGTATACACGTATGTCATATTCTATCTCAGTCTTCCTGTTGCCAGTTGTTTATCTCTATTACATGCAATTCAACATTTCTAAAGCATCATCACCAAAATTTATAACCTTTATAATAATGTTATTTATTGATTTAAGGTTATCAGAGTATAAACTCCTAGAAGATACAGGTTAATTTTTATTCTCATTTGCTTCTCCCTCTAGACTCTTGTTCCTCAATCCTTTTATTTATTTATTTTTTCCTGTTATGGATACCTTTGACAGTTTGGTAAAGCTTACAAATTCCTTCTCAGAAATGCATAAAATGAAGCATGAAAGACACAAATTGTATTAAAATATAGTTATTAAAATATACATTTTAAAATTTCACTAACTTCATGTTTAAAAAAAACCCCTTTATTGTAGTCCTCACTTAGTGTTCTGCACATGGTATGCCCTTAAAAATGCTGACTTATTGGAATAACCATCTAATGGGAAAAGAAAAAGGAGCTGAATATTTTAAGGACCATAATTCTTTGTATTAACTATAATTCTTTGTATGTAACTTCTTGTAGACAAGAGTACATATGCCAAGTTTACAGGCAATCTGTTATTTGTTGGACAATACTTCTAGAACTGATGGAAAGTTATGAGAAATGAAGTGGCATGCCCATTTCACAGGGCTAGGAACTGTCCCAAGACTTCTTGACTCCAAGTCCATCACTCTATCCACTATACTTCTTCTCAATCTCCAGTGATAAAAAAAACTAACAAACAAAGCAACTTGAAGAGTAAATTTACACCAGAATGCTCATAGAACCTGAGTAATTACTGAGGATATTGTCTACCTAAGACCTGTCTATCACAGCAGTTCTAAAGATGCTTTCATTGACACCACAAGATGTATTTACATCCCTTTATTTTTATTTGATTTTGAAAAACAGTTCTTTTACCTACTTGTATAATAATCCAAAGTATATAAAGTCTAAGTGAATAATAGGATAGCTACTGGATACTAGACTATTTCTATCTGGACTCAGTAAAAAGATGAAAGAACTAAGATTGTCACTATTATTTTCATATATTACTTTAAGATTCAGAATGTGTCTTTACAGACATTATTTAATTTTACATATATTCCCTACTACAAGTCTGGGGATTGTTTTATTTCCATCTGTGCGTCTTTGGTCTTTGTCTGGCTTCCTTCATTCCACTTTAAAGTAGTCACAAATTACCAATGAAGTTATTTCTTATTACTTTTCTTCCTTTATTTAATATATTGAATTCATTTTAATTGAACAAAACATAGTTCAACATTAGGACAAACACCCTCAGGTATAAATTCTTTCCTTCTATTCTCATAAAGAAAATAAACATCTATCACATTTCCAATAAGGATCAAAATAATCCTCCCAAGGCCTGATGAAGAAACAACAAAGAAATAACAAATGTTAGAGTGACATCAAGTGGTGAAATTTCAATATCCAGTTAGGAAAATAGGTAGGATCAGGGATTTATAATCAACTCTCAACTATATGTTTTGAGATTATCCCCTGCTGGCTTAGCCAAGACAAACTCTTAATGTCACTCAAGAGTTTTAGTTTTTGCTACTCAGAAATCTATTGGGCCATTTTATTCCACTGTCACCATGGAAAGCATACACGTTTTGTTGTTAACCCAAGGGATTTTTTAGGCAAACTGATTTGATCTGTTTATGGCAGATAAACTCTTGACTTTTCTACACAATCTCCTAATAGATTCATATGCTCCATCAAACAAGTTATGCTTTTCTAGGAAGGTGGAGACTTATTTGCCTATAGCTGCTGATTCTTTCTTCAATTTGCACACCTCTCCTGTCCAGAAACTATGTGTGCTACTTTAAGATAACTTATTTACTGAAAATAAAGTAACCTCACCCACTCCAACCAACTGTTGAATAATTCTGTAAAAGGAACATATTTATTTTCATCATTAAAAAATGAAATTGGGGATAGAGCTAAGATGGCATAGTGAAAGCAGGGACTAACGTGAACTCTCCCACAAATTCCTTCAGATACCTCTAAGGGTTGAATCTGAGCAGATTTGGGGTGGTAGAATCCACAGAGACAGAGAGTGGCAGGTTTCCAGGCCAAGACAATGCAGGTGGGTTGGTTGGCAGGAAGGGTCTGTTGCCCTGGGCTGGGAGAGAATCACAGAGCTCATGGATTGCACCTGAACAGACTCAGCCACAACAGATCAAAAGCAGATACCAGCAGATTGAATCAGCAACAGCAGTGGCAGTTCCTAGACCTCTCAGCACAGGACAGGGGTCTGTCAGAACTGAGCAAGAGAAAGGCACAGTCCTGTATGTGGCCTGTAGCAACTTCACCAGCTACCCCTGGGGCTATTAGTCCACACACTAAATGTTTGACAGTCACCTATTTAAATTTCTGGGAGCCAAGACGGCAGAATAAACTATAACTTCTCTCACCCCACCCTTCCACCCCTTGTTGACCTTGAAAATCCCAGAGAGGCTTGCCCCAAGAAAAATTCAGGAATCAAGGAGCCAGCCAAAAGGGTGCAGCAGTCTTGGAACTTAGGAAGCTTGGGGGAATAACTTCTTGCTATGAATGAAGGGAACCATTACAGGACAGGAGGTGTCCCAGCAAGCCAGGAACAAGCCCCACCTTAGCTGACCAGCAGGAGATCCTGAGCTCCAGGTGGTGGAGCCAGTAAGTATAAAAACCAGGACCCCAGGTGTATCTTCATACCACCAGGAGAATCAAGACACCGGGGCCCTAGGGAAGGAGGATGCCTCCAGCAGCCAGACAACCTCTCCCCCACACCTCATGCAAAGAGCTTCAGTGTAATCTCAGGGAAACACAGAGAGACTGAATCTAGCCTCAGAACATACCAACCAGCTCAGCACCAGGTAAGCTTCAACATTATACACTTTCCAGCTACCAGAACCAGAGACCACAGTACTCAAAGCCAGTAACCAGCCCCCTAGCACACAGCACAAGAAATATGGGAAAGAGCCCTTTGTGCCCCGGAAGCAGAGATCCATTTTAAAAGCCAGGAAAACAGCAATCAAAATGGGCAGTAAGCAAATTGGAAAAGCAAAAACCATAGACTTTTACTATGGGGATAGGAAATATCAAAATATTAGTTCAGAAGAGGTGAGCATCAACACCATACCCGCATCTGAAAGCCCCAAAGGGAATACTGGTCTCCAGTCCAAAAAGCATTCTTGGAAGAGCTCAAGAAGGATTTTAAAAGTCAAATTAGAGAGGTAGAAGCAAAATTGAGTCATTCTTTAGAAAATGTAATTGACAAAATGAAAAAAAATCACTGAAGAAAACAACTCCTTAAAATATACAATCAGCCAAATGGTTAAGGGTACAAAATGTAACTGGAGAAAATAACTCCTTAAAAAGTAAAATTGGCAAAATGGAAAAGGAAGTACAAAATCTAACTAAAGAAAACCATTTGTTAGAAATTAGAAGTGGGCAAGTAGAAGTTAATGACTATGACACATCAAGAACCAGTCAAACAAAATCTAAAGAACAAAAAATAATAGAAGAAAATGTAAAATATCTCATTGGAAAAACAACTGACATGGAAAATATACCCAGGAGAGTTAATCTAAGAATTATTGGTCTACCAGAAAGTCATGATGAAAAAAAAGAATCTGGTCAGTATCCTCCAAGAAATCATCAAGGAAAACTGCACCAAGGTCCTAGAACCAGAGGGTAAAATAGTCTTTGAAAGAATTCACCATCACCTCCTGGAAGAGATCCCAAATTGATAATGCCAAGAAATACCATAGCAAATTCTAGATTTATCAAAAAGTCAAATTGTCATGTACAGTTTGCCTGGAGACCTTGTGTCTAAGATGGGATTCATTAACTCTCTAAACCACAAGTGCCTAAGGAAATGTGGTACTATCCCCATAAAGTGAGAGAATCTAGATGTGAATCCTAGCTCTTCTACTTGCTATCTGTGTAATGTTAGTAAAATGCATGCTCTGTAACTAGTCTCCCAATTCTACTTATATTTATAGGCTGAGACCCCAGAGGATGATTGCTTTATCTTCCCTCAGGACTCTATGGGTGGCCTTGAAAGTTTGGTGTTTTTTTTGCATTTCCTCATGAGATATATTAAGTTTTTAAAATGTGTATTTACTGTAGTAGTATAGTTGATACAAAAAAAAATCTTCTCCGTCTAAAGTCTGTGGCATACTCTCCCACAAGTATATAGAGAGCCTGGGTAAAAGACTCAAAGTTAGAAAACACATGTGGCAAAATGATAAATCAGCTCCTAGAAGTAAGTCCTTTTGCTACAATCTTCAGCATGTTCCCCTTAGGTGTGGTATAGCATTTCTTTTGAGCACTTTGTAAAATCTTGACTGTCTTTGCTGTCACTTTTAGTATATTGTTGGCTCCCAATGCAGACATTTCTGTGAACCATTGCTGTCCCGTGGGACACTGGAAAAAAACTGATGAAAAAGTCCACATCCTCCAGAACTTTGAAATTCATGAAGTCTTCCCATGGGCAAGGTACAGATGGGAGATTAATATTTCCTCCCCATTTCTCCTTTTTTCCCCAAGCAGTCATTTCTCTGGAGTTGGCCAGAAGGCTTCTGCCCTAGCTACCAGACACTCAAATCTCTGGGTTCTGAGCTGGTTTGCTATTTTATAGTTGACCCTAGGACATGACCAAGTTTTCTCAGCTAATCTGAAAACACTCCCTGTACAACATCGCTTCAGTTCCTCTTTGAAATGACTTTCAAAAATATTTCGATTGATCAAGGACTTTTTCTACTTAGTCTAAATCCTATGACTGACTGATCCACTAGAAAGGTAATTTCAGCTGGTTAAAGTATCAGAGCATGGCACTTGAGTGGACTCAAGCAGATAATTACTTTGCTCAATTGATCCCCACCCTTAAATTGTGTAAATCATTTAACATTTCTGGTCCTTAGTTTCTTTGTCTGTAAAATTAATGAAGGACTTGGTCTACATATCTTCAAGAGATGTGTTGTAATAAAAGAATGTTGAACTGAAAAGTTATGTAAACCTGGTTTGAATACTGTCTTACACATTTATTAGTCATGTGACCATATGCAAGCCACCTAATTTTTCTCAGACTCAGTCTCCTCATCTGTAATATGAAGATAAAAAATAGCTATAGCAATCACTGTACTTCATAGGATTCTGTAATAGCAATGCAATTTGAAGATCACCTTGTATTGGCAAGCACATAGCACCTTGCTTCAAATGGGATTGCATCAAGTATTATGATCCAGAACTCGTGAATCCCATAGTGGGAGGAACTTCCTGTTATAACAGGACGAGGTGAAACAGAGAGGAGATAATACCTTATATAAGGAAAAGCCCAAGTTGGGAGAGGCCAGAGCTTCTCTCAGCGAGCATCTGGAGGTTAGGCTGCTACTGATGGACTGAGGACTGAACTGAGAATTGAGAAGAACTGAGAAGATAAATGAGAACTGAGAACTGAGACAGAACTTCTTGGAGTAAACCACGTGGAGTAAACCACGTGGAGGCTGAGGAGGAGAGGCCCAGCCTGGAGAAAATTATTTTGATTTTGAGAACAGAACTTGTGGTGGCAGGGCTTCTTCTGAGAATCAGCCAGAACTTCTGCTGAGGAGCTACCATGAGTGAAAGAGGAGGATCCCTGCCTGAGGAAAACTATTCTGTTGTGAAGGCTTGGGAATGTGGGTGTTTATTCCATTAACCATGTGTACCAACTTCATGGTTACTGTAATGACTTTGACTTTCTGGTTCTGAAACTAAGTTTCCTGGTATTTGAATAAGGACTTAAGGTGGACTAGACAATGTGAGCCTCAATATGGTATAAGAACAGCATGGAGAACTAGATAAGGAACTGAGAGCTGTCTGCCTTAGAACTCAGGTGGCAGTTGGTTTGATTTGCACAGTAGCTGAGACAATAGAAGAGGAACCATGGAAGCTAAGAGCCTGCCTTGAGTAAAAATGAAAAGACTTCTCCTTGGGTATTTAATGCTGACTGATGAAATTGTAACTTGCTTGTGACCTAGGGGTGGATGGCCTTTGTACTTTCCACTACCCTTTAAGAGGGTACTGAGTAGTGACTGATGATAACATAACTTAATTGTACCCCTTAGTGGAGGACTTTGACTTCTGTACTTCATGATTGAATTAAGGACTTTGTGATTAACTAAATGAATGTACTTTGTTTAAAACTATGTGACCACTTTGGTGAAAACTATGCGGCAATTTTAGTGATATGTTGTAACATTGTGAATGTTGTACCTTGATTTTCTTTTAATGTTTTGCCTTAGGTTGCTAAACGCTAAAAAGTGAGTTTGATTTTAGAGTGACAGAACCCACTGGAAAATGTAGCATGGCAGATTCCCAGTCCAGGAAAATGCCTACTCATGTCTGGGCAGAGGGAATGTGGAGCACACAGGGGCTACACCAGCATGGATCTGAGAGCAGACTACAGCTGAGTGAGAAGGAGCTCCATCCAGCCAGCGGACTCACAAATTCCAAGGCTGTTTGGCAGCTGTCTCACCACAGGACAGAGGATCGATAGGTAAGAAAAAAACGCAAGGTCCGAAGCAGGGACAGCAGCTTCTCCTGCGGTCTACCAGCCTGCAGCCTGGATGTTTAAAAATTGCATAACCAAACTTCCAGAAGTCAAGATGGAGGAATAAAACCTAGTTGCTCTGATTTTCCTCCCCTGACCCAGAAAACTCAGGGATAAATGCCCCACCCAGAGTAAAATTCTGAATTACTGGAACAGGCTCAGGCTTGGGGGTCACTGAGGAGGGGGGAATTGAGGCAGTATGGAGTCTAAGCCCAGGAGGGTGGACTAACAAGCACTAACAACACAAGCCCAGATGTACCTTAGCACTACCTGAGGAACCAGCAGACTGCAGCCCTGCCCTACTGCTGGCCTCCAGCTACTGAGCCTGTATGAGCTGTAGCCAAGAGACACAGAGGTGGAAGCCTGAAGTAGCCAGACCACTCCTCCCCCGTAGGTTACTCTGTGAGCCTCATGGTAACACAGGGAAAACACTGAGAGTTCTGGCATTGGCCTCGGTCTAGACACTCAGAGGCTACAGCTCACAAAGTAAAAAACCAAACCCCTACCTCCCAGACTGATAAGCTCAATACTTCTGCACTCCAGAAGCAGATATCCACTCTAAATATCCAGGACATAGGCAATGACAGTGGGGAAGAAGGAACCTATGAAGTCTTGGACCACAAAATATTTTTTATAGTGAGCAAGAACAACAACCAAATTCAGAGGACAACACAGACTCTATACTCACACTGGAGACCACAGAAGGAAATGTGAATTGGTCACAAGCCTAAAAAACATTCTTGGAGGACCTCAAGAGGGTTTTTAAAAATGAAATTAGAGAGGCGTATCAGCAAGAACCCTAGCATGCCCAGGGTGGCTGCTAGCACAGTTCTTAGATCTGCTTTTCTAAAGGAAAGCAACTCAAAGAGGATTAGCAATCTTACTTTAATCAATCAAACATATATCATTTATCTAGTTCAGGGGGAAAAGTCAGCACCCTGAACTTCAGAGAATGAAAACAGAATACAAAATACAAACAGAAGTTACAAACAGACAAAGAAACAGATCAGCATACGGCTTCTAACTATCTGACCATTACATCCATATATATTCAGTTACCAGAGAGGGAAGCACCAGCATCTGGGTTTTTCAAAGCCAGGGGGCTCAATGGCTTCCCAGTGTCTCATCTGGCCAAATCACACAACTCTTCTCAAAGTGAGCCCCGAACCAAAACCACAGATCAGGGTATATATAGCCTTCTCCTTGATCAGAGAATGTCACAGCCCTCTTGACCCATGGCCCAATCACAAAATAATAAGGCATAGGCATTCCTGAAGAACAAGTCTCCCACCACAGGCTCCATGTGACCACATTCAGCCTATTAGGGGGCAGAGTATACTTTAAAATCAGGGAAGATTCTCAGAGCCACTTAAGCAAAGGGTCTAGGGGCAGGGAAGATCTTCAGATTCCCATAACAAGAGGTAGGAGATAAATTTAAATCTACAGTGACCAAATAGAAGTAAACAAATCTTTAAAAAGTAAAATTGGAGAACTAGGACAAGAGGTCCAAAATCTAACTGGAGGAAATAACTCCCCAAAATGAAAACAAACATATGGAAAAGAAGCTTAAAAACTAATTGAGAAAAATAATTCACTAAAAATTAGAATCAGTCAAATTGAAGTTAAGGAATCCATGATGCAGGAAAAGTCAGTCAAGCAAAACATAAAGATTGAAAAAGTAGAAGAAAGTGCAAAGTATCTCACTGGAAAAACAACTGACCTGGAAAACAGATCCAGGAGAGATAACCTAAGAATTATCAGCCTACCAGAAAGCCATGATGAATGTTTTGTCTTAGTTGCTGAACTGAGAGTTTACTATGCTGTGTAATCAGAACCTTGAAAGTTGTTCACAGCAGCAACTGGAAAGCTGCTCATGCTTGGATTTACAGGTTCTCATAAATATTAAGTGAAATAATGGATTTCAACAGGTGAGGATTATTATATATGTAAAGGAACTTGAAAACTTTAAAGTCTTATTATTATTAAAGTCACTTTTAGCTTTAAATCCCATTATCCTATGATCCTAAATTACTCTAGAGTGGATTATATATATAAATAATCTTGCAAACTATTTGTTGAGCAACCCTGGTATAATTAAAAAATGAATCCAATTTTCATAACCCCAAAACGGAATTTGGTCCAAACATTCAATAGGCATCTGCTACTTGGGATTTTTTTCTTTTAAAGCATTGTTCCTCTCCAGTCCTACATCTATTCAACTGTGTACTAAATTTATTTTTAACTAATAGCTTCACTGGATAGACATAATATACATTATTGTGATTCATGTGAGAACTGAAAATCAGTATTTGTCATTCAGGTTTGCTCAGAGGAAGGGGGATAAAATTTTTAAAAAATTTTAAAAACTCTCAAGAAGTTGATACCAATGAATATTTTGAGCAAGTAGGCCAGACCTTTGGAGAAGATGTTTATTTTATTTCTTCCTCTTCTTAATCATAAACACATTGACCCTGGTAAGACCCCTTGCAATATTGTAGATATAGGATGGATCTTGTTCAGTCATGTCCAATTTTTCATGAACTTTTGGACTATACTGTTCATGAGGTTTTCTTAACAGAGATACTGGAGTGGTTTGCCATTTTTTTTCTCCAGTGAATTAAGGCAAACAGAGTTTAAGGTCACAGCTAGTGAACATTTGAGGCTGGATTTGAACTCAGGTCTTCCTGATGCCAGGGCTGAGCCAGCTAGATCCCTAGGATAGAGTTTTGAGGCAATCAAGTCCAGCATCCTAATTTTACATGACAAAAGTCACATAGATAGGAAGCACTATTTAAATCCAAGTCACTGGACTCTAGAACAGCAATTTTTAAAGTGTGTAGTCTGAGTATATCTGAGGGTACCAGAATTCTTTTCAAAAAGGGTCTGCTTGGTAAAAATTATTTGGAAAATAGTAATAGTGATGATGATAATATTGATATTCTATTTTTCAATGAAAATATTGCTCCATTTTTCAGCCACCTGTCTGTATAAGGCTTGATTTTCTTCAACAAAAGTGGCATATCTCAAGAGACTGAATGGAGCAAAAATGAGGATCAAGTTTTCTTCTATTAAGCCATACATTAAAAGAGAATTGCAAAAACAGATTAAACAATATTGTTCTCATTAATTTTTAAAGATATTTTAACATAAAACAACAAGAGTAATATGTGCTAACATGTACTGAGTTGTTATTGGCATTTTAAAATAAATTAGTAAATATATATTTTAAAAATTCATCAGTTTTAATTTCTAATACAATAAAAATGGGCAGATATAACCACAGTGTGTTGGAGCTAGATCCAATCAGCTGATTGTTAAATTTTCAGTGTGAGCATTTATACTTCAGAAATTATCAAATGCTACAAATCCAGTCTAGATTTATTGTTTGTTTATTGTCTAGACTTTAAAAAATGATGGAGAAAACTTTACTAATATGGATTAATTTGTATATTTTCCTTCCTGAAGAGCTGGTGGTTAAATATTTCCCACCTTACCACATAACTCAATAAGCAAAAGTTCTTTGGGTTTCTCAATGAATTTTAAGAATATAAAGGAATACTGAATCCAGAAAGCTTAGGGACCAATGCTCTATAATTGTTGCTCTTTCTGATGGATTACACCTTCCACATTTCTCTTACCCTTCAAGTACTTGTAGAATTCTAAGTATTTTCCATTTGCAGGAACTAGGCTGTGGCATTTGAGGGTGAATTTGGATCATAGAATCATAGAATAATTTTGATTGATTTGAAGTTATTTGCCCATAGGTCTGCTACATGCTTTCCATAATTGTTTGTACTTTATGAGTTAGTACAAAATTAAACTTTTGGGGCCAGAGGTTGAAAGAAAAGTTCTCAATCTATGCACTTATGTTTATCATGCTATATAATATAGCTTAAGCTTGTGGTCATGTAGGGGAAATATTCCTTTCTGACCATGGCCTATAAGATTTCTGCCTCAACCAAATATTTGGAGAAAGATCCATAGGATCACATAAAGCTGAATTCATGCCTGTTCCCTATTAGAGCTATGATAGTTAGATTTCAGATCCACAGTAAATCTCATGGATGACTGGTCTTGAAATGAATTATCTAGTGATTACGAATTCTAAAATTAAGGTCAGCAACAAGGACTTCAATAACAACCTAACTCTGGTAGACAAATACCGCATTTTTGTTGCCTTAAAATATCTAATGGTTCTAGTTATGCAACTTTTTGCCATAGAGAGAACACAAGATTTGGAATCACAGATGACCTGGACTTAAATATCATCTCTATGTTCCTTACTTGTCTGACCTTTGACATGACTTCTCTGGGTTTTAGTTTCTTCATATGTCAAATTAGGAGTGTGGTATGGACTTGATTTCTAAAGTTGGCTGCCAGATCTAAACCTTTTATCCTACAGCAGACTCCCATGAATCCTTGCTATAGAGATATGGAAATAATTTATTCAATAGCCAGTTTGGGTTTTATGCAACAATAAAAAAGTCAACATGGATAATTTGGTGGGTGGGGGTGGGGGTATCATTTGTTTTCCTTTCCAGGAAAAGGAAAAATAAATAAAAAGGAGGAATAAAAACCCTTGTCATTACAACTACACTATAAAATATTGTCATCTCTGACATTATTGATATCATATTCCTATTTTAAGGATAAGGACATTAAGATGCATGTAAAAGGCATATAGGTCACACTGCATTGTGGACAAGGTGGCAGAATCTACCTTATTTCACTCCTTATCTTGGATAGTGATACTTTAACATGATCCAATGTTAATATTCACATATAAAAAGGAGAACGAAATAAGTTTTTTAAAGCTCCTACTATGTGCTAATCACTATGTTAAGGGCTTGACAAATATCTTATTTGATTTTCACAACAATTCACAATAAATGCCATTATCATCCCCACTTTACAATTGAGGAAACTGAGGCAGACAAAAATCAAGTGACTTGTCCAGGTCACAATTCTAGTGGGTGAATAAGAGCAGATATGAATTCAAATCTTCCTGATGTCAAGGGCATGTTTCTATCTGCTGTGCCACCCAGTTGCCTCTGCTATATGGAATATATCAGATCATATAGTAGTCACTAGGAATGCTATCTAGGGTTTAAATGTCATTATTAGTTCATTGCCCACTGAGAACAAGACACTGAGGTAATTATCTGGAAAATTTAGAACCCAAAATAAAAACACATGTACATACACACATTTCTTTAGCACTGAATAGTCAGACAATGTAGGCAATGGGTGATTTTCCTTTAAAATTATATAGGTAACTATCTCAGTTCTTCAGTTTTTCTGCACAAATGCAATTTAAATGAAATTTCAAACTTACAAAGAACAGAAAGTCTGGGAAACACAAAAAAATAATAAGCATTATTCCAGAATGATTTAGCACCCAGAATTAATTTAAAGAGAGAAGAATGCTAAGAGAAGAAAACAAGATAAGGCATGAAGTACCCCATTAGCAAATATTAAATCTCCTCCAAATGTTTCCATTCTATTACAAAACTAGTTAAAAGTGAAATAGTATAAAAAACTGATTCTAGTGATAACCTTGTTTGAATTAAAAACTAATGTGAATAATACACTTGAAGAGACTTAAGTAGCCTTGGATCTAGAAGCAAAAAAAGCTTTTATGGCTTTCCTGTGCTTTGATAATAAGCTAAGTTTATTAAATGACTAATATACAATATAATTGAAAATATCTGCCCTAATAATGAGAAATTCCTGACAAAATTCATTTAAACCCCTCCAAAGAAAGACATGCCTTCTTCTGATAAGTGTTATTTGCTCTCAGAGAAATGAGACAGGGAGGGGAAGAAAATTATACCATGCCTAGGTTCTTCTTGAACTTCAGCTGTTTTATACATGTCTTAACTATGGGTTTTTATATCTCTACATTTCAGTAAGGTTGTATCACATTCAATTCAATTTATAGACTTGTCATCATCACCATCATCATTTATCATATCAATAGCTAGCATTTATGTAGTGCTGTAAGGTTTGCAAAGTACTTCACAAATATCATCTCAGTTTCCTTCACGATAACCCTAGGAAGTAAGTGCTATAATTATCCCAATTTTACAAATGAGTTAATTGAGGAAAAGAGATGTTAAGTGACTTGCATTAGATATTTTTTTAAAATTCTCTATTTATAAATAGAGGTAAATATACCTCCTAAATATATTTAGGAGGTATGGTTCCAATTTAACAAATAAGGAAAATTAGGCATAAAGAGACTGCTAGGTCACAAAACTAGTAAGGTGTTGTTTAGTTGTTTAGTCATGTATGATTCTTTGTGACTCCATGTCCTATAGCATACCAGACCCTTCTGTCTTCCATTATTTACAGATAGCTGGTAGGTGCCTGAGACGAAACTGGAACTTAGTTCTTTCTGACTCAAGGGCAATCACTCTATCTACTGAGTTCTACTGTGGCAAAGAGTTCAAAAGTCAAGTAACTAGATAGCAATAGGAGCAAGCAGAGGAAGCACAAAAAGACTATAGAATCCTTGTTTTAGGGACAAAAAGAATCAAGATATGGAGTGGAAGGAAGACAATGAAGTCAGAACTCCTGCATCACAAGCTTCCAAGAAAAATATGAACTGGTTAAAGGCCATGGAAGAGCTCAACAAGGATTTTGAAAATCAAATAAGAGAAATGGAGGAAAAATTGGGAAGACAAATGAGAATGATGCAAGAAAATCATGAAAAGCAAGTCACTAGCCTGCTGAAGGAGATCCAAAACTATGCTGAAGAAAATAACACCTTAAAAAATAGACAAAATCAAATGTCAAAAGAAGGCCAAAAAGCCAGTGAGGAGAAGAATGCCTTAAAAAGTCAAATTTGCCAGATGGAAAAGAAATTTCAAAAACTCACTGAAGAGGACAATTCCTTCAAAATTTTGTTGGAGCAAATGGAAGCTAAGGACTTAATGAGAAATCAAGATATTATAAAACAGATCCAAACAAATGAAAAAATAGAAGGCAATGTGAAATATCTCATTGGAAAAACCACTGATTTGGAAAATAAATGCAGGAGAGAGAATTTAAAAATGATCGGGCTATTTGAAAGCCATGATCAAAAAAGAGCCTACACACCATCTTTCAAGAAACTAATCAAGCAAAATTGCCCTCATATTCTAGAACCAGTTGGCAAAATAGAAATGGAACCAATCACCAAAATATCCCAAAAAGAAAACTCCTAGGAGTATTATAGCCAAATTATAGAGTTGCCAGGTAAGAGGGGGAATTTATTGGGAGAAAGAGAAAGGGAGAGATAGATTAGGGTAAATTATATCATATAAAAGAATCAAGAGAAAACTTACAGTGGAGGGGAAGAGCAGGAAGGTGAAAGATAATGAGATAACTTGATTCTCATTGAATTTGGCATAAGGAGGGAATAACATACACACTCAATTGGGTATCTGACCCTACAGGAAAATAGAGGGGTAGTGAATAAGAGGAGGGATGAAAGAAGGGAGGGCAGATTGGGCAGGGGTATTTAGGAGCAAACATTTTTGAAAAGGGATAGGGTCAAAGGAAAAAATAGAATGAATAGAGGGCAGGATAGGATGAGGGGAAATATATGTAGTCTTTCACAATATAACTACTATGGAAATGATTTGAGTAGCTACACATGTACAACTTATATAAAATTGCTTATCTTCCCAGTGGGGATGGGTGAGGAGGGAAGAAAAGAAAAAATCTGGAACTCAAAGTTTTAAAAACAAATGTTTAAAAAATGTTTCTTAGATGCAACTGGGAAACAAGATATATAGGCATTGGGGTATACAAATCCATCTTGCTCTGCTAGAAAGTTAGGAGGTTGATGGGGGAAGATATAAGAGAGAACAGATTGGGAGAAGGAGTATTCAGCAGGCTTTCTATTTTGAGGTGGGGGTAGGGGAAAGATGGGGAGAAAAATTGTAACTCAAAATCTTGTGGAAATGAATGTTGAAAACTAAAAATAAATAAACAGACAAACATACACACACAAACACACATTTAAATGGACACTTAATGAGAACCTCTTATGAGCAAGACAATACTAATTTCAGGAAAGTCAAAAGAAAACAAAAATATATTGTTATCTAATCTGCATATTTTGATGGGTTTAGATGTAAATAGTACTGTGACAAACTTATTATTGTTTTGTATTCATTGTTCTATGACTTATTTATAGTTGGATAATAATATTAACACATAAAATAATTCTCTATAGGCTCACTGGAATCATGCTAAGAACAACTTCATTAGCAGGCAAGAAAGAGAAATGACGTCTATCACATCCTGTTCCCACATGATTTTATATTCTTGGCCACGTCTTTATAGTCTTCCAGCTTATTTTTCCAAATAGTTTACCTATCATTACTATTTGGGATTGGGGCAGCTATTAAAAATCTTCATTTTTGTGGTTGTTTTTTATTTGCTTACTCTTTGTTTTGTTGTGGTTTTTTTTTAATCAATGTTATGTCCAGTGATTGAAGACAGGAGTTTGGTCTATGGTAATAGTCAAGTTCCAGAAGAGTTTAATATTAACCTCTCCAGAATAATTTGAAATCTGTATCTGTAGTAAAAAGATTTTTTTGTGTATAAATCCATGCAAGATAACTATTTTCTAACATAACTCTAGTTACTAGGTCATGTATTACTATGCATTCTACAAGTGAGAAATGTGTATGGTCTGCAGTGATGTATTGCACAACATATTTCCCTGCAAGTTGTACATTACTCACTAAGTGTGAACTTCTTAAGGGTAACCCTTCTTTTTGGATAGTACCCATGGAAAAACTTTCTGATTCCACTCTTGAAACTCAGTCAGTATATAAGTTCCATCAAACACCAATTTTATTGTTATTGTTCAGTAATTTCAGTCATGTCTGACTCTTCATGACCTCATTTGAGGTTTTCTTGGCAAAGATACTATAATGGTTTGCCATTTCCTTCTCCAGCTTATTTTACAGATGAGGAACCTGAGGCAAATAAGGTTAAATGACTTCAGTGTCTAGGGTCACACAGCTAGTAAGTGTCTGGGGGGCACATTTTAACTGAGAAAGAGGAGTCTTAATAACTTGAGGGTTGTCATCAGGATTAAATGATGTCCTAGAGAACATCCACAGAAACCATTTGGGATGGGTTCCCTTCTGCGGACTTTGTAGTTGTGTTTTAAATCCACATTGTTATAATATTTGGATAAATTTCTTGGCTTTTAAAGAGTTGTTGAGATCTATGTGAGCATAACCTGTGCATACTCATCAAAGGTGAGATTTACATCTTGGACTTTTGTTCACAACCAGAAGGTGAACCATGGTGAACTACTGGATTTTTTTCTTTCTATTTGAGATACTTCATCTATGCCTAGTCCCAATATTTTCATGTAACACAAATTGCAATGGAGAAAATCACATACATTGCAGGGAAGATTCAAAATAAGCAGAACAAGTCCCAGTGGGTTACCTCTAGTGATTTTTCATTTTATACTTCTGCCTTTCATAATTTGAAAATGATAAAACTAATGGAAACCTGGCAGCAGTAGTTGACTTTGAAGTATTCTGAGTCATCCTGGCTGGCATATGAAACTAAAAGAAGTAAAGAATTGAAAAACTCCGGCCTTGGAGGAAGTAATACAATTCTTTCTCTCAACACAGGTAGAGTTAAAAAGAAAGATTCTGATCTCCCAGTCACTGCTGCAGTCATAGATGGGGTAGCTGAATTATGCTATGTCATCTCTCCTTCCCATTACAATTGCCACAAGGGTGAGATATGTGAATATTAGCATCCAAATATCTTTAATCTATTTCCTGTAGCAGTATTCATTTTTAATAGCTTGCATTTAGCGTAGACATCTAAGCTCTTCCATCTCCCTCAGTTTAATGAATGAGGCTGCTGACACCAAGTGGAAAGAGAAAAAAGTCACAAAGGCTAAACTGATCAATATATTAAACCCTGAAAAGGTCAAAGAATTTCAGCACATCCTGGAGAGTCAGAACATATAAAATAAACCAGAATATGTAAATTCTCCTCTATTGGCCTAATGGTACTGATTATTAGGAAAGGCTATGTACCCTGTCAATCTGTAGCTTTGTTGGAATAAGAAATGCTAAAAAAAAGAAACAAAAAACTAAATGTGCTTAATTAAAGACAAGCAGCTCTTGAAGTTGGAGAGGGTTGACTTGGCACATCAGTTCTACTGCATTGTCTAAGCAACTGAATTTCCTTGAGAGAAATAAGAAAAAAGAAGATGCATAGGTCATGGATAGGACAAACAGTATTTTCAGTGTCTGTGACACTATCCACACTTAACCTACCAGGTTAGGGGTGGGAGAAAGGCAGTTTTGAAAGTGGCAGAAGACTCCCTTTTGGATCTACTTGTTCTAGCATAGTTGTGGGAAATGGGAGGAAAATCTCCCAAAACTCATCTTTCTCAAAGATCAGACCAGTGCTTTGTCAACCCTAAAAAAAGCTGCACAAATAGGAGTTATTAGAATCCTGTTGGTGGATGTCATTGTCCACACTGTGTCAAACCTTGAAAAACTGCATAAAATCAACCACCATTCAAACGACTTTAGGAAAAAGAAATAGATCAAGAGCATCCTTTGTCCAGACCCTGAAACATGGTTGGCGGACAATCCAGTCCATAGAAGTTGTCCACCATTACATGTCTTAGGCAGCCACTGCAAATGGACAATGTACTGGTCTCAGAATCAAAATAGAAAATGGGGCATGAATTATGTTAACTTTGGGAAAATTTTTGGTTTTTCATTTAATTTTAATAAACTCAAGCATCTCTTGGAAATACATCTTTTTTTAACTTCAAAATACTTCCAGTGATACTGAATTGCTCACTACAAGTAATAGAATACAACAGTCTTGAAATAACTAAAGCTGAAGATCAGCGAATGGTAAAGTAGAGGTACATAGTAGGTGTGACTAGACTACAACACCTTATCAAGGAAAAATTATGCAAAAGGAGGCTTGAAGTAGCAGCTATGTGATTCAGAAGACAGAGCACTGACTTAGACTCTGGAAGACTTGAGTCCAAATTCTGCCTTAGATACTTCCCAATATGTGACTCAAGCTAAGCCATTTATCCTCTCTCAGCCTCAATTTCCTAATCTCTAAAATGGGGAGGGGGATTAATAATACTTTCTGCCTTATAAAGTTGTTGTGAGAAGTAAATAAGTTAATATTTGTAAAATATATTATAAATCTTAAAGGGGTATATAAATACTTGTTGACTTAATTGTTATCAAAGAAACATACATGAGGGGGGAAAAGATGAGTGAGCCACATATCAAGAGAGAAGCGGAAAGAAGCAATTAATAGCCTATGTGCTTCAACAGTAACTATGAAATGTGAAAAAATCTGGAGGTAAGTAAACCTATATTGAATCATGTAGAGCTTTAGAAGGAAAAATGATCACAAATGGGAGGTTTTGTGTGTGTTTCAATCTGTATTACATATAGATATAATCACAAGAAATGAGATCCCAGAGCCACTGGATAACTGGAGTAATAGCAATATTGGTATTAATAGTAGTTGGACAGGGATCCCAAGGATAAGTCTTTCAAGGTAAAGTATCGAAGATGAAGTGTGGGATGGACTCAATGACCTCTAAATTCCCTTTGAGTTCTACATCTATGATACTTGCTAAACTTTGCTTAGAAATTATTCCCCATCTTATTTCTCCAGATTATTTTTTTTCCTCCCTCAAGGAAAACTAAGAAATATTGTCCTCCTTTCCTCTCTTCTAGTCTCTAGCCAAAATTAACATCTTGTTTTTAGGCTTGTTTCTCCACCAGATATTCAGCTAGTAAATCCCATTGTCAGGATGGTAAAATCCATGTCAGGCCCTTAGGCAATTAGACAGTACCAACCCAGTCAGAGTGAGCTTTGGTCTTTGTCCTTTTTCTTCAGGCTGCACTGTGGACTTCTATGATGATTCCGTTCTTCATCCTCAACCTTTACTACAATCTTGGAATCTATACATCAGAAATACTTTTTACTCTTGTTGCCAGTCTCTCTGTTTCTGTCTGTCTGTGTCTCTGTCTCTATATCGCTCTCTCTCTTTCTCTCCCTCTGATTAGATGACAACTCCTAGAATTTTCATTTAAGCCAACATCCAAGCCAGCTGTATCTTATTCTTGTCCTGGCCACACTCTAGACTTTTCCAATCATGCCTCAATACCAAGTACCTTTGTCTCTCCCCAACCCTTTTCAGCTTCCTTTTTGTGTGTCATCCCCCTCCCTGCCCCGCCCCATTAGAATGTAAGCTCCTTGAGGTCAGGAACTTTTTTTTTTGTTTGTATTTGTCTTCCAAGTGCTTAGCACAGTGCCTGGCATATAGTAAGCATTTCATAAATGCTTGCTGACAGATTACTGTCCACATGATCCTACTTGAACATTGAGTAATTATTTTCAGAAAAGGGGCGAAATCTGACTATGATCATGGTGAATACAAATAAGGAACAATCACTTCCTTACCGCCCCCCCCCAAAATAAAAACAGAGACTTTTGACCAAGATGCTTCTAACACATTACAAGAGGTGGAGATTACCTTGAATTCCTAGGGCATGTATCTAGGTCCATCAGGACCATTAGATATTGAGCACAACTCTTCATTTTGGATGATGGAACCAAGATGCAATGAGACTGTATATGTCTGAGGTCACAGAGATAGTAAATGGCATAGTAAAGATCTGATCAATTCATTTAAATAGGATTCTAGGTACTGAAGCAAAACCAACATGTAACATACCTCAGCATATCAATGCATTTATTTCTGTGTTCTGTTTAACTCAGTCTACCTGATCTTCACCCCTCATTTATCTAGATGTCAGACTTTCTCCCACAATCATTACTTTGTATGAAGACTTCTTAGCATAACTCTATGAGGTTTTGAGGGTCTTTCTAGTAGAGAGACAATGTGATATGGTGGACTGGGCACTTGTTATCCCATGTCAAAAGACCTAGATTCACATTTTAGCTGTGGTATATATCATTGTTGTTCAGTAGTTTTTTGCTGCTGTTTTTTTTTTAGTCATGCTAGATTCTTTTGATCTCATTTGGGCTTTTCTTGGCAAAGATATGGGAGTAGTTCTCCATTTTCTTCTCCAGCTTACTTTACAGATGAGGAAACTGAGGCAAACACGATTAAAATATTTGCTCACGGTCATAGGGCTGTTAAATGTCTAAAGTTAGGTTTGAACTCAGGGTCTTCTAGACTCCAGACCTAGTGCTCTATCCACTGCGCCATCACCTGCCCATACTATTTATTACCTTAACAACTAACTCACTTTACTTTTTTGGCCCTAATTTTCCCCATCTTTAGAATAAGAGGGCTGAGCTGAATGCTCTTTAATATCACTTTCCGTCTCTTAATACTATGATCCTAATGCCCAAATAAGTTAGATTTGATGCCTCTGTGTCCAAGACAAATGGGAATTCTTTGTCCTTATCACCATGGCACAATTTAGTGAGCTTGCTTCTATCTAGTTTATTTGATTTCTCTGGATAGCCAAAGCTAGATAATATGTACTTGAATTATCCAACTAATCCCCTCAATTTTTCACTTGACTTTTTACCCATAGATTCAGTCTCTGTTTCTTTTCATTTTTCTCCTCTGCTTCACAACTTAGATTATCTCAAAGCTCTTGAATTTAGATTTGTAAAACTGTAGGGAAAAGCTTAAGGCCCACAAAAGAACGCTGTCTTTGTGATGGTCTTTAGTGTGGGGAGGAGGGAAAGAATGACTTCATGAGAGCAAAACAATTGAGAATGGATTTTGTAAAAATTTATTTTGCTTAGAGAAACCTGTATTTACTTCCTAACATTCAATAGCACTTACTTTGATATAGTTCTGAAATGAGGGAGAAGAAAAACCAGAAAATAATGACTTTATATGAGAGAGTCAACTTGCAATTACCTCTACTAATGGAATCTATACAATAATGGATCATTCAAATCAACATGCATTTAATTTTGGAAAGAAATCTCTTGCATATACAAATCTATTTTTAAATGATTTATTCACCAGGCTACCTCATATATTCATCTCCTTTCCTACCCCCTCCTGATTCCCTGCTGACTTAGTTTTATTCAGAGATGTAACTAACATAAAACAAACAGAGTTTGGTCCCGGGGTGACATGGTAGATGGCAAATCAGTCTTCCCTTCTGCAAAATCAGTTACTATCTCCATGCCCAATTTCATGGTGATCCAGCAATAATGTCAAGCACAACAACCTTAATTTGCCATCTGCAGAACCCTGTTGACAAACATCTATCTCTCTGGGACTGCTTCCTCACCAAACTCTGTGGATGTGACAACTAGGTACTCTGAAGGAGAGGTCTATTGGGGTGTATAAATATCACAAAGGCATTATCCCGACTATCTTCTTCAGAGCCACACCACAACCTCATCAATTGAATTTTTCCTAAGTATAGTGATGGCTGGTTATGACTCTGATACTAGTGGTATTATCTCAGGATCAAAGAGTGGCAGGGAGTAAAAACCCTGATTAATTTCATACAATCTACATTTGATGACCTGGATTTTATGTTAAAATATATTTCAGGTCTGAGAGAATATGAAAGCTATCAAGAAGCTTCATTAAACATCTATACATCTTAAAAAACAAATTGTGCTATAATTAAAACATTAGTTAGTATTTATACTGTACTTTAGGATTTGAAAAGAATTTTATATATGTTAACTCATTATGTTCTCGCAACAAACCTATAAGATGGGGGTTATCATTACCTCTATTTTATAATAAGTCAACTAAGAAATATTCAGCATTTATTATATGCCAGGTACTGTGCTAAATGCTTTGGAAACAGAAAAACAAGAATAACAAACAAAAGAAAACCAATAAAAATTAGCTGCTTTCAAGGACCTCTCTGTGCAATGAGGTAGATAACCTTCAAACAGATAAATTGGGGGTAGTCTCAAAGGGAAGATGAATGTCACTGCCAAAATCTTGTCCTTGTAGGGAAAAGATACAATATTATAGGCAGTTGGAAAGAAAGGATTCAAATATCAAGCATCCATAAACAATAGCCCACAAAATTTATTAGCTATCACTTTAAAGAACAGAAGAACTTGGAATGAGATAGGCAAAAGACCAATAATAACTTACTGGTATAATTGAGTATCACCTGATAAGGGAGAGAATTATCTTCAGTGAAAAAGAGAATTTTCAAATATTTTCAATGGCTAAAAAAAGGAAATAAACTTTTAAAGATAAATATGGAAGTAAAGAGGAAAATAAAATAAATAACTAAAAGTGAACACTCAGAAGAGACTTTACAAAGATGAACTCTTTACATTCTATTGAAATATTAAAAAGGGTTATAAAAAAGGCACTTTTAAAATCCTGTTGACACAAAAGATCATAGAGGTAGTCAGTTGAGACAAAAGACATATAAATAGATCTGTTAGGTTTTGAAGATGTTGTGAGAGAGAAAAAAAGAAGAAACGGGTTAGAGAAGATATATTAAGAAAGAAATGAGAGAAACAATGATAAAACTTGACTACATAGGGCTTGAAAGGTAAGGCTGAGAAATTTGTATTTTACCTTATCTTTATTTATTGTTTCTAAGCCATAAATGTTGAGGATTTTTGTCGTATAGACAAGGGAGGTGATCAGACATTTATCTAAGGAAGATCCTTTTGGCAGTTGCATGAAGTATAAATTGTATAGGGAGAGAGACTGGAAGTAGAATGACTAATTAGGAGACTATTGTATCAATCCATACAAGGAATGAGCAGTACTGAACTAGGATAATGTAATGTGAATGGAGCAAAGAGAAATGATGTAACAGGTATCGGGAAGGCAAAATCAACCAGAGTTGGTAATTGTTTTCACGTGGCAGTGGAGGAAAGGGGAAGTATTAAAAATCCAATTTAACCCAATTCAACATGCATTTTTTTGGTTTCTTTTTTGTTTGTTTGTTCTTCAATATGCATTTTCAAACCAACTCCTACCTTTAAGAAGCTGTATCAGAAATATAAACACAAAACACCAACAGAAACAAACAAAAACCAGTCACCATTTTCAAGACACTTGGATCTCCCTGTGATTGTACAGTGTATAAGCAGATAAGTGTATACATAATCAATAAATAAAGGAGGTTGGGGAGGGAAGTGGACTACTGATAGAGCATGAGACAAGGCTTCCCTTTGGAGGGGATGCGTAAACGAGGTCAAAGTCCCAATGCCAAATAAGAGACTAATTCCACAGAGACAAACAAAACACGTGATCTAAGGATAAGGATTTCTGAGTTCAGCAGTTTCAACAATTTATTTCTTTGATTAACAAGTTATATTGTCCTTTTTGAGTAGGCAGTTGGCTATTAGCCTATCAATCCTGCTCATTGAACTAGAGCAGTCCTATACAACCTGCAGCCTGTGGGCTGCTTGCAGTACTCTGAAGGATTTTGAGCAGCCCCCAGAAATATAGAGGAAAACATCCTCCACATTTTTCACAGGCCACCTGAAATCTTTTGGTGTGCCCAGGAGCGGTTAAGCAGCCAGCAGGCAGCAGGTTGTACAGGCCTGAACTAGAACCTTTACCATGGACATCACAGGACATATGCTGTTCCAATGTATTTTTTAAAGTATTTCAAAATAGTCCATAATAACTTTATTTTGTTCTTTAATCATGTGCTGTCTTGGATAGTTATTTAAACATTACAAGATCCTTAAGTGCTAAGTACACAGGAAATAATTCACATTTCTAAAGTGTCCATTTTTTCTATCTTCCTCACAGTGACTAGTCCAGTAATAGGTACAAGGGAAATAACCCATCTCTGCCTCTGTCTGTCTCTGTCTCTGTTTCTGTCTCTGTCTCTCTTTCTCTCTCTCTCTCTCTCTCTCTCTCTCTCTCTCTATATATATATATATATGTATATATACACATATATATATATACATATATAAAGATCAAAGTACTTTCAGTAGGTCATGAAAATATCATTAAGCCCATTTTACAGATGAAAAATTGAGTTTCCGGCAGCTTAATGGTTAGTCATTGGCCACTAGACTAGTAAGAGATAGAACAACCAGGATTTCAAAGTATCTCTTCTAACTCTAGTTGTAATAGACTCTCCATACCACTAGGCCATTCTCCTTTTTTCAGTGAACACTGGATACATAATGGTTGAATTTAATTAAACCCATGGAAGGAAAATTCCATTTATAGGCACACTGATGTATTTTTAAAAGATCCTTACAATACAAGAATGGCAGCAAGGTGGCACAGTGGATAGAGTGCCAAGTCTGAAGTCAGGAAGACTCAGCTTCATGAGTACAAATCCAGCCTCAGACACTTACTAGCAATGTTACCCTGGGAAAGTTATTTAACCCTGTTTGCCTCAGTACCTCAGCTGTGAAATGAACTGGAGAAGGAAATGGCAAACCACTCCAGTACCTCTGCCAAGAAAAATCCAAATAGGGTCACAGAGAGTCAGACACAATTGAAAAAATGTCTATGCAACAACAACAACACATACAAGAATAGGGCTTCAAAAGAAGCCATCAGTCATTGTGCTTGTATGAATGGCATTCAACCTCTAAGAGACCCCTTAGCTTCAGAATTAAAGAACCGGAGGTTTGTACGGACATGTTCTAAGAGTTGTTTGCTAAGTACTCGCTAAATAATATGTTCACAACAATTTAATAAATAGAGAATGTTTTCTTTTCCCCTTTGAATTTAGTAATGTCAAGAAGCTTATAGAAAGGAGTGCTATCAATTCAGTGATTTGTTTTCCCCCCACAGTGCATCAACTGTGTTTTCTCTTAGGTTCATTTATAAGTATAAAAGCAATTTAATCTTCCCTGCCTCAAGATGACCATAGCAATGGAACTTGCTCAGAGTCTGTAGCCAGTACAAATTTAACCTACATTGTGTCAGTCCTTATATTACCTCTCTTGAAAGGTCTGACTTTTAATAGCATGCAGGATCAGGTTTTATAAAAATAAATGGAACCTAACCAACTTGAAGAGATAAAGACAAGATTCAGAAATATATTTGGGTTGTTCCTTGTAATTAACTTTGGTGTCCACCTTCACAGAACCTGCAGCTCCAAAAAGTTGGGGCATGAACAGTGGTCACACCCTAGTAAACTGTGTTGGCAGAAGGATTAAACCAAATTAAGGGTAACTGATAGGCCTCTAACTGGTCAGTGAGTTAGGGGAATGTCTGCCGTCCTAAAGCATGTGAAGACTTCCCCCAGTGCAATGGGTAAATCAGAATTTATTTCACTGGAATGTGCTCTGGCATGCTAGAGCAGTGGTTTTCAACCTTCCCAATGCTGCAACCCTTTAATAGTCTTTTGTGGGTGTGTCTGCATGTGGGTGGACCCACCTGGAGACTAACAGGGGAGTCCCTAAGATCATTGGAAATATGTGTTTTCCTATGGTCTTAGGTGACCCCTGTGAAAGGGTTTGACCCCAAAGGGGTTGTAACCCATAGGTTGAGAACAATTGTTCTAGAGCTTGGTGAGACATTGAAGATGCCAAGGTTATCGGCTGTATCTCACATCTTCAGGAGTCATCCTGACTTTTGTCTTGCTACTGGACTTCAATGCCTCTGGAAGACAGAGTGAGGCTGAGGACTTCCTGCAATTCTACCTCACTCAAATCCAATTTACCTGCAAGTCAAGATACCGCCCCATGATGTCATTGGTCCTCTGAAAACTAAAAGTGAAACTTTCACATAGTGATGTTTAGAACTAATGTGATTATCCAGAGAATTATAAATCTACTCAACCACATTTCTTGCTCTTGAGAATCCATAGTTATGGCAAAAATGCCTTGTGCTTGAACTGACTTGAGTGTGTGACTGAGGGTACCTCGTTCCACCTTCCTGGCCTCAGTTCCCTCATTTGAAAAATGAGGGGGTGGCTAGGTGGCACAGTGAATAAAGCACTGGCCCTGGAGTCAGGAGGATCTGAGTTCAAATTCAGCCTCACACTCTTAACACTTACTGGCCATGTGACCTTGGGCAAGTCACTTAACCCCAATTTCCCTGCCCTCCCCCCTCCAAAAAGAAAAAAAAGAAAGAAAAAATGAGGACATTTTCACCCTCCCACTCTGCCATTCTGTAGTTCTATAATTGTTTAAGATAAATGACTCAAGTCTTGACATGTTTCAACCAAAATTTTGTCTTTTTCCATTACTCTTGCTCTGTCCCTAACACCTTTGGTTCTCTCTCTGGGTCACTTCTTACTCATTGCTTCACTGTTTCATACTGACATAATGTTTTAATATGATCTGATAGCTAAGTCTCTCCAGTCGACAATGAAGTAGGTGACAGGAAAATAGTCTTAGTCTCAAGACTTCTGCGATGTACATTTATAAGATTTTCCAGTGGGATTCAAAGAAAAATTAGTTATTTGTGTAAACAAAAGTACCAATGTGTGTGAGTATATGTGTGTGTGTGTGTGTGTGTGTGTGTGTGTGTGTGAAGGGTGTACATAACAGGTAAGAACCTAGGATTTCATTGCTGTTGAGATTATCCTATGTGGAAACTTCTTCCACTGATGCAGAGATCAGCAACTCTTTTGAAGCTCTGTTACAGATTTTTGCTTTGGAGTGCTATGAGTTGCAATGACTTGCCCAGAGTTACACAGATATGATGTGGCTGGAGCAGGATTTGAACCCAGATCTTCATGATGCCTGGGCAACTCATTCTCCACTGCTCTATCCTATCTCTATTTATCATATTGTATGGCCTACAATTTCATGATTCAGGTTTTAAATTGTCTCATAGCTGGTATAGGGGGAAAATGCTACCTCTGAGTAATTTTTTTGTAATAATATAAAATCAAACATGGTAGAGAAGTAATAAAATATCTTGAAATAATCAAACTTTGAGCCCCTGATAGGAAATGCCAGACTACATGGTACTTTTCTTCTTCTTCTTTTTCCCTTTCACTTTCAGTGAAAGTAAAATGTGGGCAATGAAACTGATTAGAATGCCCATGCAAATGCAAGGAACTTCACCATCACTGAATTTATAGCAGTCAGTATGTAGTTCTGAGACCTTTTCAAACAACACTAATAAAAATCCCTTAAGTTTGCATAGTTCTTTGTAATTTGTAGAGTTTGTTGACATATGCTGACTATTTCATTTGGTCTCAAGGAGCCTGTGAAGTAGGTAGGTCAAATATTATGATTCTACTTCATAGATCATAGAATCATAAATTTAGGGCTTAAAGGAACTTAGGTTCCTAAAGCAACCATCTAGTTCAATTCTCTTTTTTTCAGGGAGGTAAGAAAAAAAATGAATAGTAACTTCATAAAAGAAAACATATGCAAAAAATCAAATATTTGTTTTGAATATTAAAAATAATATATATAGTTTCAACATCATGCCACAATAAAAACTGTTTTTATTTTTAAACTCTGAGATGTTTTGCAAATCAGATTACCTTTTGCTCAAAAAGTTAACATCATCTATCTTGATATCAGACATTTCCTTCCAATCATCTAATTCTTAGCCCTGTTGCAGGTATAGACTATGCTGTGCAGCCATCATCTCAAAGAAAAAAAGAAAACTACTGATTTTGCCAAACCTAGATCTTGTAATGAAACACAGTACAGGAAACCATCAAATGATCTTTTCCCACTGAGATACTGATTGCAAGAACTGATTATATAGAAATAAAAATGGGAATTAGAGACTTTGTTTCTTCTTATTAAATCATTGTCCCTATAGCAACTGTGGATGAGAGGAGATAAAAACCAGAGGGATGTTGCTTTTAAGCTACATGTTGGGTCAATGTTAGAGAAGCAGACAAATTTTTAAGTACTTCTGTGGGTTCTTGTTTATTTAAAAAAAATAACTGGAGGGAACTGATGCCCTTTGTTTTATAGGTGAGGAATTGAGGTTCAAAGAGTTTAAATTATTTTCCCAAGGTCACAAAGGAGATAAAGAGGAAAGGCAGGACTAGATCCCAGGTCCTTTGACTCCAAATCTAACACTCTTTCTGCTTTACCACACTGGCTTGAGAGGAAACTCTACTTTAGTGACATTAAATAAATTTGTCATATAAAATGTCAATCTAGATAATAAAGACAACCCCCAGCCCCTCTCATACACTGTAACACAAATACCCATATAATTTATAACTATATTTTTAGTTTAAATTATTTAGAAAATTCATGCAATGTTAGAATTCCAAAAAAGATCTCCTGCACCTTGCATCAGTTCTGCTATTACTAATGTATAGAACACAGATGAGTGTCATGCAAGATGTACAAGCATGAATGGGTTGCTAACTGAATCTTTGTACAAGATGCAAGTGGTGAGATCACAGATCCATTAGAATATCAGGATAATTCCTTCATTTCTCCACTTCCCCTAAGTAAAATGACATCAAGAAAGGTCTGAGGATTGTACCAGTGGTTTCCTTCTTATAAGGAGCATCTAACTGAGGAAATTCCTTTCACCACTATAATTTGTCACCTTCTTCACAGTTTATGGTCTTAGAGCATTGCCTAGGGCAGTGTCAAACACATTGAAAAGGGTGTCACTTATTCAGACATTAGTATCCCTGCAGGTTACCTATTGACTTAGCTTTAAAATGTACTGTTATCTATGTTTTATTGTATTTTTATTTATTTTGTTAACTATGTCCCAATCACATTTTAATCTGGTTCACTGAGGAATGTTGCAGGCACTGGTAGTTAGGGGCCTTATTTTTGAAACCTCTGGCCTGAGTACCAAGCACTAAGAAGTTAGATGACTGGTTCTGGGTCACAACAACCTGTATTTTTCAGAAACAGGACTTAAATCCCAATGTCTTTAACTCCAAGACCAAATCAACTAAACAAATCTTTATCCACTATAGCATACTGTCTCTCTGAATGACATAACCGTAATCTACTCAGTGCCATCTATCTGTCAAGACAGGCTTAGAATGAAGGATAAACACAGCCCAAAATGTTTGAAATCTGGCCATATGTTTCAAATGATTTTTCAAGTATTTGAGGATTTGTTCAGCCTATCTTCTGTCTTTTCCCCCGGGGTCTTTTCAATTCTCTTTAATCTTTCTTTATGTTTTCCCAGGTGAATTGATTCCATGGAGCTCTGACTCATTTATTCTCAGTATGACTCACCAGACTATTCTTCTCAGAAAGTTTGTATGAGGCAGGAGTAAAGACTCCCTCAGGTCGTCCTTATAGGGACTTTACTTTCAAAACTTCCTCATGCTCTCAGAGCTCCATGGAAATAATGTGAATTCAGGTCTAAGCTCAGAATAACATATAGCTTAAAGAAGAAGGATATTTTATTTCATTGTTTCCAACATTTTTTCAATATGAACAATAAAAACAGTAAAGTTCTCTGGAAATTCATGTTGAAAAATAATTTGATATTTTTACTAACATCTCCATAATGACAAAAAGCATTGGAGGTACCTTACTTTTAGCTAATCAAAGAACTTTGAGGCTGTTTAGAGATCATCATTGTCAGAGTAACAGACAAATCAGTCTAGATGAGACAGGAAAAGCACCTTGGGGAGAGAAAGGAGGTAGCATGTGCCAGACCCCCCAAACACTACCACCACCTCTACCACAACCTTCCCTTGGACCTAGAGGAAGCAGCCCAGGGCTCTATGTCCAAGTCTCACCAATAACAGTGATCCTATTCCACTAGCCCTCCTTCCAGCAGACCTGCCAATAACTTACATATTTCCTGTCTCCTTAGGATCTAAAGTTATAGAAAATGAAGAAAAAAAGTTTTCATCTTTAAAATCCTTGGCACTGTCAAATATTTCAACATTAGAAATCAAAACTTCTATGGATATCTGATTAGAACGTAAGTCCCTTGAGGGCAAGATTTGCCTGACTTCACAAGATAAGCATTTGTAAAAATGTTTTATTTCATTTTATTCAAGTTCAAATGCCTTGTTTTCAAATCATGCAAGCGAACTGGAGAAATGTCAATTTACCTGAAGAAGGTCACACAGACAATGATTGGAAGAAAATAGGACTAAAAGATAAGTCTTTGGACTCCTCATTCAGTGATATTGCCATTATGCCACATTTCTTTCTTTCCCCATATTTCTTCAAAATTTATATCAAACACAAACCATCACAGGTTTCACTATGTTTTTATTTGTCACCTGGGATCAGATTTTTGGAAAGCCTCAACTGGTGGTCAAGTTTAAAATCCGAAAATACGAAATTAATCTATTCAGTTCAGGTAGTTTTAGATGTTCATATGTCTCTCCAGTACATCCTGAGCATAATGGACCACACAGACAGCCTCATTCTGGCCATCTGGAATATTTTCTAGTCAACCTTTCTATGTACATTCTTGAATTGTTTAATAATGATCATCGACTTAGGGGAAGAAAAAAAGGAAACATGAAACAAAAATCAGACTCTAAGATTTCTTTGTACTTACGCCAAAAAAAATCCTAGGTGCAGGAAGGTAGTCATTTCTTTAAGGGACTGGTCATGGTAGCTCTGTTTTTGTTTCAGTTTAAAGCTCCAAAAGGAAAATTTCTGGTCTGAATCCAGGAGGCATACTCAGGACTCAATCACTGTCAGTAGTGTTGACTTGTATGATAGATAGTAGTGGTAGGAGAGTGGTTGGAGAAAAGAAAGGACGTCCTCTCCTACAGATCTCCCACCTTGCAAGATATTTCCCCTTACAAAGGTGAACTTGGAAGACTTTCCTCATAGTCATGTGCACCCTGGAACAGGGTTAAGTCCATGTTTCAATAAAGCTTAGCATTTCATAATTTTTAATCCTTTAAAAGCAATTCAAAGGAAATTAGAATTGGCCAGGAAACTCTTAACCTCACATAAAAGAAATCTCATTGTTAGAAGAATTCTAATCTGTTACCTCTTCAAGCAATGCCAGCAACTGGCCATTCTTTTCAGGCTAAGAGAGGACTGACTTCTAAACTCTTCATAAAAAGTAAACCAGATGCAGCAAGTACAATAAGGCACTACCACAATAATTCATAATACCCAGTTTCATGATCTTGTTTGCAAAACTCATGCTAGATTGAGTTTATTTTTTAAATTTATTTTTTGCTTGTTTGATTTAAAATGCCTTTACAAAGAAAATATTGCTCCCAGGTCAGTTTGACTGCAAGCCTAACTTTTGCTTTGATTTTCCCTTTTTGGAAATATAAACACATCATGAAACCAGTAACTTTCAAGTTCAGCACTTCTTGTCTTTAGAACCAGTGTCCCCTCCATTATATCATATTGTCCCAAGGACATTAGAGGTTGTATAGTCCAAGTCCTCTATTTTATAGATAAAGAAACTGGTGACTGGTGGGAGAGGGAAGGGGAATTAAGTGATTTATTTGCAGTTAAACAAGTAATAATTAATAAACATAGGGTGAACATCCAGATCCTCTGATTTCAAGTCCAGTCCTCTTTCCAGTACAATGAATTCTAACCTTAATCTTATCAAAATGGCATGCAGCCTCCTTAGCCTATTCCTAAGGGTTTTCAGAGTCTTCTTTCCAGCCTTGAGGTCTCCTTTTCATGTTCCTTATATTTTGGTTAGACAGGGCTATTAGTTCCTCATGCTTCTTTGTCTATTAAGACATATATGAGTAATTTGCAGTGATAGAGGCAGTTCTCATAGAAACATTACAATTCCATCATCATCATCATCATCATCATCTCCTCCTACTCTTCTTCCTTCTACAGTAGCTACAACAATGGTTGTTCTTGCTATGTTTCTAGTAGTTCAGTTATCCAATAATATTTTTGTAATGATAAAGCAAAATATTAATGTGAATACATCCTCAATGCTCTCAAAGTTTCCAGTTGTAGTAAATCGTTTTTTAAAAATTTTGAGTGAGAATTTCACCCTAACTTTGGGGATGAACTAGGACTCAGTAGAGTTTCACAAAACTATGAACAGAAATTAATTTTTGTAACATAGAGGTAACCATTCTTGACACCGAGCCATTTGCAAAGAAAGGTTGTAAACTTTGATTTAACTAAATATAATTCAACACACTAACCTTACATGGAAAGATAAAAATTGAAGTGGAGCCTAGATGGCAGAGTAAAGACAGGGCCTTGCGTGAGGTCTCCCCCAAACCCCTTCAAATACCTTTAAAAAGGAGTCAAAACAAATTTTAGAGCAGTAGAACCTACAAAAAAGCAAAATGAAACAAATTTCTAGCCCAAGATCATTTGGAAGACCAATAGGAAAAACCTTTTGCACCAGGGTGAGGGAGGAGCATAGCCCATTGCAAGCTGCACAAGCACAGACCCAGGCCAAAGCAAAGCAGGAAAAGGCCACTGGGTAATTGTATTACTGGCAGCAGTGGTAGCTTCCAGACTTCTCAGATCACAGATGCAAAAGACAACTTAGAAAATTAGCAGGAGAGGAGTTTCAGAACTGATAGTTAGATGGTGGTGTAGAAGCAGAAAGATTCCGCAGCTCCCACACAACCACCCTAAACACCCATAAAATATGACTCCAGACAAAGTCTAGGACTCTCAGACTCACAAAAATACAGAAAACACATCAGTTTGGCAGTAGGGGCTCACCGTGGAAAAGCAGTTCAGCCAATCTGCCCCCAGGGCAAGGAAGCAGTGGGGGAAGGGCAGGAACTGCTGTAACCAGCAGCTGCCCCCACTGGGCTGCTTCAGAACCACTGGCCTTCCGGACTCCACAGTGGGGCTGAATCAGTTGATCAGGGCCAAATGCTCTTGTGTTGAGTGGCCTGGATCCAGATTGTGGTCTTGGGTGGTGGTCCTGGGGAGCGTTTCAGCAAGCCAAACCTGGGGGAGGGGCTGCAACACCACCCTCATAGCTCTGGCAGCTGGGAAAACCCCAGTGATTTGGAAAAGAGCTTTCCCCCCTGGAAGCAGAGTTTCACAGAGCTAAAAAAAGCAACCAATTAATTGACTGGCCAACATGAGGAAAAAGGAAGCAAAATAAGAACAGTAATACAAGTCTAGAATCCTTTTTTGTGGACAAAAAGGACCAAAGCATGGAACAGGAGGAAGACAACC
>CM053599.1:79069309-79093147 GCA_028646575.1 Pseudocheirus occidentalis
GCTGACCTGGAAAATAGATCCAGGAGAGATCATTAAAAAATTACTGGACTACCTGAAAGCCATGGTCAAAAGAAGTGCCTAGAAATTATCTTTCAAGAAATTCTCAAGGAAAATTGCCCTGATATTCTAGAACTAGAGGGCAAAATAGAAATTGAAAAAAATTAACTGATCACCTCTTGAAAAAGATCCCAGAAAGTAAAGTCTTAAGAATATCATAGCCAAATCCAAAGTTCCCAGGTCAAGGAGAAAATATGATAAGCTTTCAGGAAGAAACAATTTGTGTATTGTGGAAACTCAATCAGGATAACACAAGATCTAGCAGCTTTTACATTACGGGATTGAAGGTCTTGGAATATGATATTCCAGAGGTCAAAGGAGCTAGGATTCAAACCAAGAATCACCTATCCACCAAAACTGAGTATAATTATTCAGAGGAAAATATGGTATATGCATGCTTATGGATAACATAAAATACAGTAGGCCTTGAAGACCAACAGTTCTTTTATTGACAGAACTCAGCCAGAATCACATCCAAAAGCAGCCCTGAGTGAAACAAGGCTGGCAAATGAAGGCCAACTTAGTGAAGTAAGACTGGATAAACTTTTTGTTTTCTGGAGTGGCCACAGCAAAAGGGAGCGCCATGAAGCTGGCATTGATTTTGTAATCAAAACTAGTCAATAAGCTTATATGACCATCAATTGTAGTGAGTGATACTCTCATGACAATGTGATAGCCACTGGCAAAAAAAAATGTGCCATATTACCTTCATCAGTGCATATGCTCCCACCATGACAAACCCTGATGAGGTCCAAGAAAAAATATGTGAAGACCTGGAGACCTCATCATCCATGTGCCAAAAGAAAACAAGAATTTAATTCTAAGTGACTTTAATTTTAGAGTAGTCTCAGACTACCACATGGAACAGAGTCCTTAGGAAGAATGGAGTTGGAAACAACAATGGCAACGGTCACTTACTACTAAAGACTTGTGCATCTCATGACCTTCTCATCACCAACACTGCCTTCTAGTTACCTAAATGCAAAAAAAAATTAATGGTTGTAGCCTCACAATAAACGTTGGCATTTAATAAACCATGTAATTCTAAGAAGAGAGACAGGGTGTGAGAGTGACAGAAGTGATATGTGGTACAGAGCTCTGGACTGATCTAAGAAATATCCTTTACAAGCTAAACATTCACATTCAACAAAAGTGGCAGCCCCAAGGTAAGACAATTACCATAAGACTAGATGTCAACAGATTACAGTGCTTCTCTGGACATGAAAAGTCCATTTCTAACTTTGAGGGAAAGATGAGCCAATACATGGCTGACAACAGTGGAGGAGAAAAGGAACAGGCAGTTTTCAGAGATTTGGTTTGCAGCATCACATTGACTTATCTGGGCCAGAACATTTGCAAGCATCAGGATTGATTTGATGAAAATGCTGGGGAAATTCAGAAGCTGCTAAATGAAAAACAAGAACTCCACAGGGTTAACCAACAGGATAGTTCATCCATCTCTAAGAACACCATTTAACACCATCCAAAGTAAAATAAAGGACAAATAAAGTTTGGAGAGATACAGGTATCTTGGATCAGTAAGAAGGCAGATGAGATTCAGTTTTATGCTGATAATAAGAATCCAAAATGCTTTTATGATGGCCTGAAGGCTATTTATTGGCTAAAGATCTATGGCTCATATCAACTACTCAGTGCTGGTGGAACTACATTGGTTAGTGATAAAGACATGATCCTGAAGATATAGGCTCAACATTTCCATAGTGTTCCCAACAGATTGTTGCCAATCAGTGCTGAAACCACTGACTATTTATCTCAGGTTGGAATGAATTAAACTTTCAGTCAACCAAACTAGTCAAACTTCCAACTGAAGAAGAGGTTTGGAAAGCCATCAGGCCCTTCTCATGTGGCGAAGTGCCTGGTGATGATTCTATTCCAGATAAGATTTACAAGGTGTATGTGTGGGTGGAAGGGGGAGGGACACTGCTCATACAAAAGCTGATGGAAAATTTCAGGTTACATGACAAAATGAAGTTTCCTCTAAGGAGTTTGCTATCTCTGTTTTGTATCTCTATAAAGGAAAGGGAAATGGATTGTCCTGTCACAATTATAGGGGAGTCTCTCTCTCTCTCTCTCTCTCTCTCTCTCTCTCTCTGTCTCTCTCTCAATCATTGCCAACAAGATTTTTGTCAGGGACCTCCTTGATAGGTTAATCTTTCCCCTAGAAGATAGGCATCTACCCAAGAAGGCAGTGTGGCTTCAGAAAGGGTCAAGGAATCATTGATCTGTTCTTTGATGCCTGACATCTCCAGGAGAAATGTCAGGAGCAGAACAGAGGTCTGTGCACAACATTTGTTGATCTAACTAAGGGCTTTGATGCTTTCAGTCATAACGTCTTGTGGAAAATTATGGCAAAATTTTGCTGCCCAGAGAAATTAACCACTATTGTATGCCAGTTTCATGATTGCATGCTTATGCAGGTTCTGGATAATGAACAATGGTCTCATGTTTTCCCATTCAGCAATGGAGTGAAGCAGGGATATATGCTTGTTCCCATACTTTTTAACATGATGTTTTCAGCTGTGTTGCCAAATGCCTTCAATGAAGATGCAAATGTCATCAAAGTCAACTACCACATTGACAATAAATTATTTAGTTTTAAAAGGCCACAACTGAGTAAATGGAGAGTTGGTGCATGACTTTCTGTTCATAGATAATTGTGCACCCAATGCAACCTCTGAGGCTGAGATCCAACAAAGAATGGATCAATGCTCTGATGTTTGTGCTAATTTAGGTCCAACATTGAACACCAAAAAAACAGAGGTCCTCCACCAGACAGCACTACAGCATCCATATGGCGAATGAGTGATTACAGCAAAAGAAGAAAATTTAATACTGTAAGTTTACTTACCTTGGCAGTACACTTTCCAGAGATGTTCACATAGATAATGAGGCTGACACACAGTTTGCCAGAGCTACCTCAATATTTGGGAGGCTCTGAAGGAAAGCATGGCAGAAAAGATGTATAATTGCCAAACTGAAGGTCTACAAGGCCATTGTGCTGACTTCATTGATGTATGTCTGTGAAACCTGGTCAGAATACCAACTCCATGGCAGTAAATTGCTATCCCCATGCCATCAAAATCCATTTGAATTGTTTTAGAAAGATTATGAAAATTACCTGTCAAGATAAGGTACCAAACATTGAAGTCCTTTCTCATGCTGAGCTGCCAAACTCTACCACTACAATTCAAACTCTGCTGCAGAAAGTGCAACTCCAATGGTCTGGCCATGTTGTTTGAATGCCAAAATTACATTTGCTTAAAATTATTTTACAGATAACTCACACAGGTCAAGAACTTACATGAAGGTCAGAAGAAATAGTGCAAGGATACTGCCAATGTATCTCTGAAGAATTTTGGAATCAGTCCCTAGATATGGGAGACAATGGCACAGAACCACCAACACATGGCATTCCTATATTAAAGAAGGTTGTATGCTCTATGAACAAAGAAGAATTGCAGTAGCTCAAAAGCAATGTGTGATGGGCAAATTTAGTCACTGATTTCCAAATGTCCAAATGGACTATTTTTGCCCAACTTGTGGTAGAGCTTTCTGGACTAATTTTAATCTGATAAGTCATAGTCAGATATACTGTACCTTGACCTAAACATAGTGATGTAATTTCGGTCCTCTTCAAGAATGAACAACCAGTGCCAGTACTTGGAATGTTAGATTTTTGTCTGATTGCTGATGAGAACATTTCTACTACAAAAACTGAATGACATCAGTTTCGGTATTCTTGCTATAAATGATACAAGAAAGGGGGTAGAGGAGAGTCTCAACTACATAGAATGATGTTTCAGAGGTTCTGTGTAGACAAAGAAATAAGTGAATTAATGGAATTATGGAGTAGAATAGCATTGATAGGGGAAAGGTACATGTGAGTTCTGCCTAGGAGCATGAGTGCCAGAATATTCTGATAACGCAGATGAACATAAACACCAAAGTCACAAGGACATGACAAGTGTTATGCCCTTGGGTCAGTGTGTCCTGTTAGTTCTGTGTTGCACAACCCAGATGTTCTGTTGATGCTCTGCTCCAGGATGTGAGCTTTATCCTTCCTTTACATGTTTACCCAACCCTTGTGGCATCAGAGGCAGCCATAAGGAATGTGGACTTTTTGTCAAAGGGGCTCAGACAGGGGGATAAAAGGGGAAAGCACTGGGAATGGGATAGAGAAGAATGGGGTGGAGAAGAAGAGAGAAGAAAAAAAAGCTTCCTGCTGATCATTCAACCTCCTGGCTCCTGACTTTGCTTTGTAGAACGTGCTGGACATGTCCGGATGAGTGCCCAAAGACCAGGGAAATACTGATAAGACCGGCTGGTCCCCTGACAAGTAGGTCAGGAAATAGAATGAAACAGCATCTTAGGAGACATCTGTCTTATGATTATGATGATCATAAACAAAGACACCTCCATGAAAACCATGACAATTTAAATGTTGATTTCTTCTGCAAAAATAAAAAAGGAAAAAATGGAGAAATTCTATTAAAGCTTGACAAGGTCTTCAAAGTGAAATTAATATGTACATTGATACTTGATTTCAATCAGTCCTGCCGTGCTGCTGATTTTCTGAACTTAAAAACCATGTTTCTTCTGCTTTCTCATTTTGAAACTTCCATTGGCATGTGAAATCTCCTTTCCCTAGAGTATATAGCTATCCTTGTGGTCATCTCACCCCAGGATATCCCTTCCTTCTCGCATTAGTGAGCTTCTATTTAAGCTTCAATTTTGTGTAGGGGCCCAGGCTAACCAGCTTTCATTTTTTCCTGCCATTCCAGATTTTAAAACCATGCACCCTCCCTTACCTTCATCTTCCCTACTCCATTTCTCAGTTCCCTTTTGTATATTGCCTTCAACTACTAGAATGAAACCTCTTTGAGTTTAGGGACCACCTTTCTTTTCGCTTGTATTTATCACTGCGTCTGGCACATAATAAGTACAATAAATACTTATTTCCTTCATTGTTTTCTCCACAGGAGGCTTAGGGGGAAAAATGAGAGGAAAAAACAGTGGGAATATAATTTAACATTTTGGGAGATAAAGTCATCACAATACAAGGCCATTTGTAAAACTTTATGGAGGAGGATGAAATATTGTAAGTAACATTGCCTCACAAAACTAGAAAAGCAGTGAAGATTTCTTGGTAAGAAATCGAACTAAGATAGACTATGCCAAGAACATGCTTATATTAAACTGCAAAGATAACAAACAATAGACATGAAATGAAACAAATTTGTCATTATCTCTACAGTGATCTTCTCTCCTTATGAATGGCCATAGAACCATAATACTTACGATTTTGTGCTGACTGTATGGGAAATACTGGAACCCATAGACATCCATAAGAAGAAACCAACAAATAAAAAACCTAGTAAATGAAGATAGTATGCTGCCCATATTTTAACATGTAGTTAGATGAGAAGGCCAATGAGTTAGTCAACTGATACATGTTATCTGAGGAAGTCATTGGAGCTGATCTACATTTAATATGGTCTAAGAATTGAACAGTATTGAGAGATAGCTGGGTCATATACAGACAATTTCAAAGTGCTTTCAATGATTCCTAAATGGTTCCTGCTGTCAAACTCCATCTTTTAACTTTCCAATATCACAGAAACCATTTTATTAAAATAATGAGGAAAAGTAAAGGGAGACCCTGAAATGAACAACCACAAATGCTAAAATATAGAAGGGCCCTGGTTGATTTTCAGTACCAAGTATGATCTCTCTCCTCTGTCAGAGGCTCTCATCTACTTTCAGCATGAATATCATCTTTATCCTCAGCTTTTTTCTTGTTGAAAAAGGGAAGGAGGAAAGACCAGATTTTCTTTTTACTTCTTTTTTTTAAATCATTTTTTCTTCTCGTGATACCATATGGCTTAGAACCATGCGACTCCATTAGTCAAGAGTCACAACTGAAGTAAAAAAAAGTCTAAAAAGTAATGGAAAGAAATACAATGAGTCTACAGAAATATTATAAAAGGGAATTTTAATTTTAATTCAGAATATTATAAAAGGGAACTTATATGTGAGAAGCAGTATAAAAATGTCATCAAATACATAGAAGGATGTTTCAGAGGTTCTGCACAGAGGAAAAAAATAAACTCATTAGTGAAATTATAAAGTAGAATAGAAAGAAATAGTATCTTAAGAAAGGGATAAGGAGGCCATGTAATATTTGTAAGGGATAATGGACAGTTTGAATGCTGAAATGCTATTCGTGATATCTTTGATGAACTCAAGGTTTCTTTGAGTGTCTCTTCCCTGGAGGATCTATGGAAGAACACTGACAAGGATTCCAGTTAACGAGAAAGCACAGATAGGTCATGATATACTCTAGAGGAAGGAGGATCCACACTTTTGACATGTGCTTTCAGATACTCATATTTTCAGATGACTGGTAAATAGAAATTCATAGAGAGAGAAAAAGGGGGAGAAGGTGGAAAGAGAGGGTCAGAGACAGAGATACAGAGAGAGACAGAAACACAGGGTGAGAAGGAGGGAGTGAAGGAAAGACTGAGAGGGAAATGGAAAAGGAGGAAAGGAGAAAAAGGAGAAGAGGGAAGGGGAGTGAGACAGAGATGGGGGGAGAGAGAGAGAGAAAGAGAGAGAGAGAAAGAGAGAGAGAGAGAGAGAGAGAGAGAGAGAGAGAAAGAGAGAGAGAGAGAGAGAGAGAGAGAGAGAGAGAGAGAGAGAAGAGGAGCAGAGAAAGAGACAGGGCATGGTTGAGTTTCTATGAAGAAAAAAATGAAAATGCTGAACTCCAAGTTGTTTATTTTAAGTGCTTTTCTCTTAATTTCTTGCTATGGATATACACTCCTCTACTGCTCTATCTAGTTCCCCAAATATATCCTTTCCCTCCCCATTCATTTAAAAGAATGACCAAAATAGGAACGACTTTAACCAGAAACCTGGGAATCTCCAGTGTTGCAAAGGACTCTGGGGATGAAGAAATCACGCCACATGGGTGTTTTATGAAACTAGAATCTGAGGCTTTGCTGTGGGCAGCTTGCCTTCATGTGAAAGGAGATCAGAAGTTGTTTGCTAGAAACAAGTTCCCAAAGGGGTTAGTTCTGCCAATAGCTAGACTTCCCTGGCAGGAGTCCTCTCCACCAGCTGTATTCCAAGAAAACCTCCAAAATGTAAAAAATGAATTTGTGTAGTTTGAATCTGCAAATTGTTTTTGGATCTCTTCCTTTTGTTGGGAGGCTTTCATCTGTGTCCTCCCTAGAGGTTGAACTGGTTCCTAGAGGCCTGACACTTTATACCTCCACCTGATTTTTTGGCTCCTCATAATTATTGTTATGCCCAGAAACATATGAATATATAAACATATATATGTATGCATTCATGTGTATATGTATACAGAGAGAGTGACATAATATAGAGAGACATCTATTGTTTACAGACACACTCACACACATATATTATCTCTTCTTTTTATGAAGAAATTGATTTTTTTAAATCAAAGTATAAAAGCAATAATGATATAGGTAAAGTACCCTGAATTCTACTGTTTCAGTACTCATTATTCTCTATTACTTTTCAACAGATACAAAATGCTTTAAAGATTTTCTAAGTAGAAACAGCTGATAACATGCCCTACTTTCTTCTGGGATGGATGCTTGAAAATTGCTTGGTGAACTTTAAGGGGGTTCCATGCATTACAGTTATTATCATCATCATCATCATCATCATCATCATCATCATCCTCTTCATTATCATCATCATCATCATCATCCTTAAAGCCCTTAGTTTGCCAAACTACTACTTTAGGCAGAATGGAACAAAGATCACTTTCCCTCTTAAGAGATTAAAAAAAACAGAGAAATCAAATGGCTTTTCCAAGGAACTATAAAATGTTAGAGGTTGAAGGAAACTAAGAGATCATTTAGCTCAGGCTTTCATTTTACAGATAAGAGAACTGAGGCCCTGAAGAGGGAGATGGCCTGGCTCTAGGCTCTGCCAAAGAACAGTGAAGCTAAACACTTTATTTTTTTTTTCAGTTTTCTTTCCCATCCTTTGGATGAGACTTGGGCTTAGTGATCCACAATGAAATGGGAAGGATATCATTGAGGAATGGATTTATGCTTGGAGAAAATAGCTGGAGTGCTGAGGAGGGAATATACATCTTTAAAAATATCTGCCCCTAATTTTTCCTCTACTAATTTGTCTTGATGTTTATAAAATAATATAGCAATTCAACAAATACTAAGAATCTACTCCTTTCTTTGTATCTGTAGTGCTTGGCATGGTGCCTGATCCATAATAGGTAGTTAATAAATGCTTATTGACTTGAATATGTGTTTAACTCTGATATAGGTACAACTTGGATGCAATGTGATCCCTATCCTCAAGAAACTGGAAAATACATTTAAAGTTAGCTTTAAAGAGACTCTCTCTCTCTCTCTCTCTCTCTCTCTCTCTCTCTCTCTCTCTCTCTCTCTCTCTCTCTCTTCTCTCGCCCTTTCTGTGCCTCTCTGTCTCTGTCTGTCTCTCTCCTTTTTCTTTTTTTCCTTTCTTTCTCTTCTCTTTTATTTTGTATCAACAAATAGACATATACATACACATGTATACATGTGTGCTAATGAATTATTGAATCTTTGAAAATTAGAAGGAGCAATGTGAAGTCTTAGGGGATGATCATTAATTAGTGGGCAAATCAAGGCAAGCTTCTTAGAAGAGTAATGGAATTAGGTTTTGAAAGAGATAAAGGATGAAGAAAATTGGAGGCATCCCAGGCATTGAGGCCCAGGAGTGTATCAGGGTTTGGCAGGCTAGGGTTGGAGGTGGTTGTGGTGGGTGAGTAGTTGTCCAGTTCATCTCCAATGTAGAGTATGAAGATGTGATTAATCTGAGCCAAGTTTAGAACAGGGTAACAATAGGTTGTGAAGCCCTTGAATGTCAGACAGAAGAGTTTACATTTTACTCAGTAGGCAACAGAGACCCTCTGAAGATTTTAGAGCACAACCGTGAAATGACCAGATCTGTATATGAGAAAGCTTGTACCAGTGATTTAAAATTAGCAGAGATGACAGTAGATAGGAACAATCAATATATAAGGACAAGTGGAAAGATTGGTACAAAGAAGCTATACCAGTCTAACTATTCTAGATATCAATGTGGAATATGGTAAGAAAAGCAAATAAACTGCCAGTTTTCTTTAATCAAACAAACAATACTTGAAATACACACCAGAAAAAATCAAAGACATCATTACAATTTCAATTTGTAAAAAACATTCATACCAGCTCTGTTTGGTACAAAGAACTGGAAAAAAAGTAAGTTGCCTATCATTTGGGGAATTGTTGAAAAAAAAAAAACTACTGCATGCTATAGTAGTGAAATGGAATATTATTGGGTACTAAGAAATTATATATGTGATGCTTTTAGGGGGAAAATGGTAAGCTTTTCATGAATATGAATAGTTATAGATCAAAATAAGCAGAACTATGTGAACAATATGCACAACGACTAGAACTGGAATGCTTGAGCAAAGAAGACCTCAATTCAAAGCCTGCCTCAAACTTTTATGAACTGTGTGACCCTGAACAAGTCACTTAACTTCTCAGTCTCAGTTTTTTCACCTATAAAATAGGGATAATAGTGTCAACTGCATCACAAGATTGTTTTAAAGTTCAGATTAAATAACATGTAAAATTATTACCAAACTTTAAAACAATACTTAGATTTTAGTTATTAGTACTATCACTACTACTTGTAAGATTAGTAGTAAGTAGTACTACTACTACTGCTAGTACCAGTACTACTACTACTGGTGCTATTACAATAGAGCTGAAATTATCAGTAACAAGAAAGTTAATCAACCAATCAACAATTATTTATTAAGCACTTACTATGTGCCAGCTGCTATGTTAATTGCTAGGGATACAAATATAAGGAACAAAGCCAAAAAACAATCCAATGAAAATATCAGAGAAGAAATAACTTGAGAGTATGAGAGAATGATTGTAGGCAAATGTAAAGAGTTCTTTGATTATTGCTTCCTTCTATTTCCATTATGAACAAAGCAGAAGACTTGTCTGCTATTGTTCCCCTCTGGGAAACTGGTGGGAGAGGAAAAAAAAACATTCAGTCACTCTTCCACTACTTTTCTTTCCTCTCTTTCTGGTGAACCAGAAGAAAGAACTGTAGGTCTCCTTCTTGGCCTTGCTTGTTGTCCTGGATCTGCTCTGACATGGACTGAGACAGAGCAGAGACCTGATATTGTCATCACTTTCTTTTCCTTCCTTACCTTTCTCCCCTTTTTCTCCCTCTTCTTTTAGGAGTGTTAATGAAAGGGCGTTTTTTATCGATAGGATATTAGGAGTTGAGATGAAACCCATTTTGAATTTAAACAGGTCCTGTTGGGCCTGAGAGAGAAGTAAACAACTGGTGCCTAATTTATACAAATAATGGCATGATCTCCATGTTCAAGATTGTTGTCAAGGATTATATTTTTATTATATTGTAATCCTTATTGGTAGATTGTGATATTGTTGAACTAAGGAGGTTTCTCTTCAACTAAGGGTGTGCTGGTAAATGTTTTGTTATCTTTCTGGAGATAAAAAGGCACACAACACTACTCAAGATACTCTTTTTAAGTTTAATCTGCATTAGTAATATTTTCTCCACCACTTTCTTAAGTACTTAAATCGAGTTCTGACTTGTAGTATTTGCTGATTACTGAGGTAGATGCTCACAATGAAAATTTAACCATCATCTCTGAAGAACTAGTTCATTCCAAACACCTCCGGATGGTCCAAGAACTATGTTTTATGTAGATCAGTAGAAGCTACTTAAAATAGAGAATGACAATAAGAGAGTTTATTTAAGATAAATGAATTTTAAGATTTTCAAAGCACTTTCCATATATGACCTCATTTGATTCTCACATCTTTCCTTTACAGATGAGGAAACTGAGGCTAAAAGTTTAACTGATTTGTCCAGGTCCACATAGCACATAAGTATAGGGAGAGGATCTGAACTCAGATATTCCTAATTCTATGAAGCCTAGTAACCTAATATGCCCATTTCCAAATTAAGGATTCCCACACTATGTGGTTACTATTCTGACATTTTTCATTAAATATGTCTCTCACTAGAGTAAAACTCTGCATAGTTATTTTGTGGGTTCGCTAAGACCGAGGCCAAAAGAGCCCAGGAGTCTGGACACTCTGATAAATCTAGTGGTAAAATAGGCTCAACACCTACTAGGAGTTAAGGAGTTGGCCCCATAGTCCAGCAGGATCATTAATACATATTCTAAACAAATGTATTTGCCATTCTATCAACTCGTTCCTTATCCCACATTAGTATCCCGATTGCTAATGCCCCCAGGTGGCTGAATGATGATGAGGATGAGGATGAGGATGATGATGATGACAATGACAACAATGATGATAAAGATCTTTAATATTTTTACAATCTATTATTAAAACAACCTTGTTGACAGATTGTAAAAGTATTATTTCCTCAACTTTATGGATGAAGAAACTAATGCCCAGATATAAGCGAATTGCGTATGGTTACACGGTCAGAAAGTATTAGAGACAGTATTTCAACCATGTATACCTGACTCCAATCCAAGCCTACCTATGTTTCACATTCCATCTTTAAAAAAATATTTTAAACATAAAACTTTCTCTAAGGGAGATAAGAGAATCACCAAATCTCAGGGATGTAAGAGACAGTCATATATTCTGATTCTGACCTTAATAAGAACTCTTTCTATAAATGAGATTTAACTAATCAGAGACCTTTAATGAAGAAGAACTGTGTCTCAAGGTGTTCTATTCCACTTTTACATTTTTTATTTTTCCCTTCTGCCTACTCTAGTACCTTTACATCAAGACTAAATTTACATCTTTTTGAATTTCACCCTGGTCTACAAGCTAGATTTTTGGGGGTTTTTTGTTGTTGTTGTTGTTTTTTTAAGACTATGTTCCTTAGTCATGTGACTACACAGAGACCACTCAGAACTCCCCCTATACAGATGACTCAAAGATCTTTTATATATCCAACTGGAGTCTCTTATTTGAGCTGAAATCTCATATTTCACTTTGTCTACCAGATATATTGAACTGGATATCCCAGATATAATTCAAATTTAACATGTCCCAAACTGAACTCTATTTTTCATCCCAAACTCACCCCTCTTTCAATTTATATATTTCTGCAGTAGTAAGCACAATCCTTTCAGCCTCCTAGGTTCATAATGCACCATTATCCCTGATCTCTCTCTCCTCCTTATCCCATATAGCCAACTCATTGGCAAATCTTACTTTTCTTTCCCCTACAACATCTCTCTCATTTGGTCCCTTGTCTCCACTCACACAGTTACCACCTTATTTTAGGCTCTTATTCTAACTCACCTAGATAATTACAATGGTCCCAATGTTTCTTTCCAGTTCAAATCTCTTACCACTATAGTCTATCCAACACACTGCTGCAAAAGCAATTTCCTTTAACAAAGATCTTGCCATATGATTCTCCATCTCAATCAATTCCAGCAGCTCTCTGGTATCTTAAGAATAAAATAGATTTTAAAATTCTACACAACATGGCAACAACCATGCCATCCCTATTAGATATTGCTTCCCCTCTCTTATTCTATAGTTCAACCAAACTGCTCTTCCAATAACCCTCCCAGCTGCAAGTTTCCTGTTCCCCAAACTACCTGGTAACACATTTGCATTTGTTAATTTTATATTTATGCTGTATACATGTATATTCATGCTACCACCCCCCTTTAGAATGTAAGCTCCTTTTGAGTAGGTGCTGATTCTGTGTCTGGGCTGCGTGTTTCATGCAGCGTCCAACTCAGGCTCAAGCAATTAGTTGTCATTTAATATGCTTATTGCTTGATTGCTTAATATTAATGTTTTTCATTAGAGCACCCTATAAATCTGAAGAAATCAGTTAAACATGGGGATGTATGGTGGGAAGGACAGGAAGGATGGAAAGAAAAAAAGAAAGTAGAAAGTAAGGAAGGAAGAAAATATGAACAAAGTGCCTATTATGTGTCAGGTCTTATGTATTTCAGAAATACTATCGCATTTGATCCTCACAGATCAGGAAAGTAAGTATTATTATTACCTCTATATTACAAATAAAAAAATTGAGGCAAAGAGTAGTTAAGTTACTCGCCTGGGTCGCAGTATCTGAGGTTGGATGTAAATTTAGGTATCCCTGACTCCAGGTCCAGTGCACCATCTAGCTATCTTTTAGGGGGACACTTCCTGAAGGATATGGTAAATATTCTGCACTTGGAAAGAAGGGGAAAAGTCACATGTAGAAAGACAATAAAATAATACATCAATAGACTATACAAATGTGTTCTTTTTTTAATGCCAAGAACTGTGACCCCATCATAACATCTCCTGCACTACTTAGACATAAACTTTCCCAGAAACATGGGACAATGATGCATCCTGATTCAATTAAAAAGGTCCCATAATATCTGGCTATGTAGGAAGTAAGATTACTGTGATTATGGGAGGTCCTTTTTCTATATATACTGGTACCATGATGCTGTCTAGTTGACTCATCAGTTCCCAAACTATGTCTGACCAAGACCTGTATAGATTTCAAAAAGTAAAACATTTTATAATCACAAGTTGACCTATGAAGTCAGAAGAAAGACAGTTAAATATGATGGCCAACATTGTTTAATCCTCAATCTAGAAGCAAGGTTGGACTCTTTCAAAGAGTAATTCAGTATTTTCAATTCAGGTGTTTGCAAAGGAAACTATTGTCTTTTACTTTTCCTTAAAAATGTATGTGAGAAGGGGTTAGGGAAAGGAATAAGGTTTGGCAAGAGAAACAGAAGTTACCTTAAGATCCCTAGAACCATCATCTCTAAGTGAAAAGGGTCCTCAATGGCTATATAGAACAACTGTACCTGAACAGAATCCCTTCTCTAATATCTCATAAAGTGGCCACCCAGGTTCCATCTGAAAATCCCCAGTAACAGGGAAGCTACTGCCTCCTGGGAGAGCCAAGTTACTTTGGTATATTTCTAATTGCTAAGAAATAAGAGCTTCTTAGAAGGTACCTCAATGAGATCCTCCCAGGGGCACATCTCCCCCCATGAAATGAAATACTCATTACTTTCTGGCCATCTTCTCAACAGAGATCCTGTTCAAAGAACAGAGGCCAAGCTTTGGGACTCAACCATTTCAGCTATAGAAATCCTACCATCTTCCCCTCTCCCATTGGACAGTTCCTCATTGAGTCCATTGTTTCAAGCAAATCCCAGCGGCTATGCCAGACCTGCACAAAGGATTTCTGTTGGCTTGGGAAAAATGTAGAATAAAACATCTTCTGCATTTTTTGTGGGGTTTCAGTAGTCCTTTGGTGCTTCTGTAGGATGTACGCACCAAGTTGCAGGCTGCGTAGGCATGGTCTATGGTTCACTTTACCCCTTATTCCCCAGCTACGTTTTCATAATTCCACTTTCCCATCTTTCCAGTTCCTGAATGATAATCAAATTAAAATAACTTTTATGCAGGAAAGGTTTATGCAGCTTTACTCTGCTTTATAGCTCCACTCATCCTGAATCTTTCAAAATCACCCCTCCTTGGCCACAACTCCCCGATGTGTGTTCTCTCCCCCTATTATAGTGTAAAGTCTTTAAAGACTGAAAAAGTTCTTTGCCAGTGGTGTTAAATTCAAATAAAAATGGATCCTGCATCTGCACAGTGTTATGAGTTGAATGTCTATAACTTCTGATTATTGGATTTGTATCCCTAGATAGAGCTAAGTATATTGTTTGGACCATAGTATTGATGGGGTGCTGGGGTACCTTTGTAATATCTGTAATGCTTTTGTCTGTAACCTCAGTTTGTAACTTACATATTTTTGTGTTAGGGTTTCTCTGCAACATCAGTTTGTAATGAGCCAAGTTGTAAAAGTCACACTTTCCCCAGGCATAAAGGCATTAACTCTACCTCTCCCCTGCCCCCAGCCTAAAAGTCTTTTCCCTGAGGCAGCAGTCTGCCTAGCTACAGTTCATTACTTGTTTAGCCATAGCCATGAATACATCACCCAAGTATTTCATAAACAAACTCTTCAGTTTAGAGAAATGTATACCTCCTTTGTTCTAAGTGGCCAGCTGCACCCCAAAACCTTGAACAACATTATCAGAAGAGATAATTCCCTCCCAATTTGGTACCTCCTGAATCCTTAGTCAGTCTAGCTTCCAAACTTGACACAATCAAACCTATCCTCTCAACAGCCATATTGTCAAAGATGAGTAACAGACTGGACCTTTCTCAGTCATCCTTGACCAAAAGTAACCTAGTGATATGTCAAGGCAAAAAAGCCCACACCTCCTGGTAGCCCCCCTGAGGGGGATGTCCCAGTGAATTATGGGCAATATGCCTGCACGGTTGCAACAAAAAGTGCATGTCCCTTTAAGTACTGACCACTCCTAAACTCCCAAACTCCTCCCAAACTCCTCCCTGACTCACCTAGTTAGCATAATTTACCTTTGACTGACAACTTTATGGCTTTAAAAACTATATCTCCAACCCCTGCATTTTGCAGGACCCCTTAACCTTTTTCTGCCCACTGCAAAGTGTAACATTAAACTTTATAACTCTGCCTTAGATTCCTGTAAGCTTCCAGGTCCTCTTACCCTCCTCTCCTGATGCAAAGTCAGCATAGCAATAAACTTTCTTAAATCTGCCAAAAGGATTGCTTGAGTCCAGTTATTCCTTTCAAACTAAGAATAATCAAAGGATTTCCTAGAAATCCACCCCCCTCTTCCCTACCTCTTCAGTATGATTTTAATAAATATTTTCATTCATTCACTCATTCAAATAATACCAGAATGTACCAAAACTCATAAAATACAAAAATTACTAGGAAAAGAGAACTAGGGGCCAAATGTAATTTTTATTTAAAAAGAGGATAATAAAATGACACAATACCAACTTACCAGCCTGTTTTTCTAAGTGTTCCTTTAATTCTCGGTCTTCCTTCCCATTTGAAACTATTTGTAAGCCTGACCAGAAAGACCCAGCATCCCTAATGACTATTGCAATTTTAGGAACCCAGCTTTTGGATATAAAGAACCCATCTGCAGTTTCCTAAGGGGAATCCCACAACCAGGACAACATAAGATTCACAAAACAGATAAAACCTGAAGCTTACAAATAACAAAAGAGGGTGGTGGTGGCAATGGAGGAGTTTAGAGTGGGGAAATAAGAAGGTAGAAGATGGAGGACAGAAGTATAGTATGTTTTAAGAAATGAACTAGTGCAGCACAGGAAGAAACAGAGAGCTTATAGAAAAAGTGAGAAAAGGGTGGAGACCCAATTGCAAAGGCTTCTAGTAAATCACTCCTAGCAAGGTCTCTTCAGCGCCAGGCCAAGAGGTAAAACTAAGGATTTATAAAGGTTCTCAACAGGGAAACTCTGACAGATCACTTAAATTGGGCCTGCTCCCCACCTTACATTGCTCTTCTGAACCCTGAACTATCTTTTCCTTGACTGAGTCCTTTTGCCTACCCTAACTCTCCCTCATCCTGAGAAAGAAAAAGGAATCAAAGTCTAGAGGAGGGCACAACAGTGATTTCTGAAGGGAAAAAGATTGATGATAAGAACGCCTTTAAATAATATATACTGTAAAGTTAAGAGAAAAAGGAAATAAAAAACAGAAGGGGGCAAGAATGAAAGGGGAAAAGGGATGGGGAAGAAGCAGAGAAAAAGGGGGGCTGGAGAAAGGTAGAGAAGGGAAAGGTGAGAGAGGGGAGGGAGACCAGAGCAAGAGCATCATGGGCAGAGGAACAGAGAGGAGGGAAGGGGCTAGGATAAGACAGGAGAGGGGGGAAGAGAGAGGAAATGATTATGAGAAGATATTTATCTTTGTCATACCTTATCATATCATATTCCAAGCCTTCCCACCTTTTAATGTAGAAACTGGCAAATCTTGTGTTATCTGGACTGTGGCTCCATGATACTTGAATTATTTCTTTCTGGCAGTTTGAAATATTCTCTCCTTGACCTGGGAACTCTGGAATTTGGCTATAAAAAGAAGATTTCATTATCTTCAGACAATAAGAATTAGAATCATTTTCCTTTAGCTCATTATTTACTTGATTTTATTTAGTATTTTATTTTTTCCAGTTACATGTAAAAACAATATTTAACATTCCTTTATAAGACATTGAGTTCCAAATTCTCCCCCTTCCTCCCTCCCTATACCTGTCACTAAGAAATCAAATGTGTGTAGTCCATAATAGTAACATTGTGAAAGAAAACACAAATATACTCATACACATGCACACACACAGCCTCAAGAAAAATGAAGTTTAAAAAAATGTACTCTTCAATTTATAGTCAGAAGCCATCATTTTTTTCTCCAGGGATGGATAGCATTTTTCATCTTAAGTCCTTCAGAGTTGTCTTGAATTGTTGTATTACTGAGAACAGCTAAGTCATTCCCAGCTGATCATCTGACAGTAGCTGTTACTTTGTACATGCTATACTTTAGTTTTCATCAGTCTGTGCTAGTTTTTCCCAGGTTTTTTTTTGAGAGCATCCTGCTCAATAATATCAATAGTTGAATAGTATTCCGTCATAATCACATTCCACACTTTCTTCAACCATTCCCCAATTGATGGTCTTCCCCTCAATCTCTAATTCTTTATCCTCATGAAAGAGCTACTATAAATATTTTTGTACATATAGGTGCTTTTCTGTTTTGCTTTTTATGTTTTTTGAGATACGGACCTAGTAGTGGTATTGTTAGATAAATAGGTATACATGGTTTTATAGCCCTTTGGGAATAGTTACAAATTGGTCTACTGAATGATTGAATCAGTTCACAACTCTACCAACAATGCATTAAACTCTCATTTTTTTCCCCCCAAATCTTTTCCAACATTTGCCATTTACCTTTCTTGTTCCATTAGGCACTCTGATATGTATGAAGTAGTACCTAAGAACTGTTTTAATTTGCATTTATCCAATCAATAGTGAGTCGGAGTATTTTTTCATATGGCTCTAAATAATTTTGTTTACTTCATCTGAAAATTGATCATATCTTTTGATCATTGTTCCACAGTGGAATGATTCTTATTTTTACAAATTTGGTTAGGTTCTCCGTATATTTGAGAAATGAGGCTTTGTCAGAGAAACTTGCTTCAAAATTATTTTCACAGTTAATATTGTTAACTATATTTCTTCCATCCTTTCTCTCCCACCACAACCATTAATTATATTCTCTGTCTTCTTTCATCCTATCCCTCCTCAAGTGTTTTGCTTCTGAATACCCCCTATCTATCCTCCTTTCTGTCACTGCCATTGTTTCTATTATCCCCTTCCTGCACTACTTTCCTGTAGGGTAAGATAGATTTCTATACCCAATTGATTGATGGCTCTTTGAGCCAATTCCAATGAGACTAAAGTTCATTAATTCATCCTCACCTCTCCCCTCTTCCCTTCCACTGTAAAAGCTTTTACTTGACTCTTTTATGTGAAGTATTCTACCTCTCCTTTTCTCTTTTCCCTGGTATATTCCTCTCCCACTACTCAATTTATTTTTTTAGATACCATCCCTTCATATTCAACTCACAACTGTGCACTCTGTCTATAAGTATGTTATAAATACCATCTTCCCATGTAGGAATGTAAACAATTTTAAATTATTAAGGCCCTTATGATTGGCCTTTCCTATTTATCTTTTGGTTTTTGCTTCTCCTCCCTCTCCCTCTCCCTCTCCCTCCTTCTCTCTCTCTCTCTCTCTCTCTCTCTCTCTCTCTCTGTCTCTGTCTCTCTCTCTCTCTCTCCCTTTCTCTCTCTCTCTCTCTCTTTCCTCTCTTTTGCGTTTTGGAGGGCAATTGGGGTTAAGTTATTTGCCCAAAGTCATGGCTAATAAGTGTGTCAACTGTCTGAGCCCAGATTTGAACTCAGATCCTCCCCACTCCAGAGTCAGTGCTCTATTCACTGTAGCACCTAGTGGTCCCTTTTTTCTTCTCTTTATTCTTGTATTTGAAGGCCAGATTTTCTATTCAGCTCTGGTCTTTTCATCAAGAATTCTTGAAAGTCATCTGTCTCATTGAATGTCCATTTTTCCCTTGAAGAATTAAACTCAGTCTTGCTGGGTAGGTGATTCTTTGTTGTAGTGCTAGCTTCTTTGTCCTCTGAAATGTCATATTCCAAGCCCTCCAGTCTTTTAATATAGAAACTCATAAATATCATGTTACCCAGACTGTGGCACCACAATATTTGAATAGTTTCTTTCTGTCTGCTTGAAATATTCTCTCCTTGACCTGAGAACTCTGGAATTTGGTTATAATATTCCTGGCATTTTTCATTTTGGAATCATTTTTAGAACTTGATCAATGATATTTTTCAATTTTTATTCTCCCCTCTAGTTCTAGAATATCAGGACAGTTTGATAATTTCTTGAAAAATCATATCTAGGCTTGTTTATTTTGTGTTTGGTTTTGTTTTTGTTGTTTTAATCATGGATTTCAGGAAGTCAAATCATTTTTAAATCATTTCTCCTGGATCTATTATTTTCTAGTTTAATTGTTTTTCCAATGAGATATTTCACATTGTCTCCTATTCTTTTTTTGGGTAGGGAGGGGTTGTTTTATACTTTCTTCATTTCTCATAAAGTCATTAGCTTCCATCTGCCCCATTCTAATTTTTAAGGAAGTATGCTCTTCAGTGAGCTTTTGGACCTCCTTTTCCATTTGACCAATTCTATTTTTAAGGCATTTTTCTCCTCATTGACTTTTTGGACCTCTTTTACCATTTGGCCTAGTATGTTTTTAAGGTATTATTTTCATCAGTCCTTTTTTCCATATCTTTTACCAAGCTCTTGACTTGTTTTACATAATTTTCTTACATCACTCTGATTTCTCTTCAATTTTTCCTCTGCTTCTCTTACTTGATTTTCAAAATCCTTTTTGAGCTCTTTCATGGCCTAAGACAAATTCATGTTTTTCTTGGAGGCTTTGGATGTAATAGTTTTGATTTTATGGTCTTCTGAGGGTGTGTTTTGATCTTCCTTGTCACCATAGTCATTTTCAATAGAGTTTTTTTTTCTTTTGATATGTTTTGATTTTGCTGATTCCCTTTCTGTTATTTGGCTTTTAACTCTTTATAGAATTAGGACTTTGCTTCCAGGGTGTAGGGTGAACTGTTCCAATCTTCAGGGGCTTTGTGCAGCTCTTCTCAGAGATAATTCTAGGGATAATTCTAGAGATAATTCACACTTACCAATTCTAGTTTTCAATGCTTCCAAGGTGGTCTTATCTAAAGGGAAGTTTTTTCTACTCTCCTGGCCTGTATTCTGGTCTCAAGCAACACAGGCACTCTTTTCTGCCCTGGAACTGTAAGAAAGGTTCACCCTCTACTGCAGCCACCATGCTAGTGTTCCTCCTTACCCTGAGACTGCCATCCAGGACTGTGACCTGTATTTGAGTATGGACAAAGTGACAAAAGTGCTAGCAAAAACATCTCTGTAATTTTCTTCAGACCAGTTGTTCAACCTCCTTATTGTCTGTGGACTAAGAGCTCAGGAAGCAGCCACTGCTGCTGCTACTGCTGCTGCTTCAGTAATTTCCAAGGCCTGCAACTGGCTTACTAGCACCAGAGATGTGCTGGCATGACCTGCACTGGAGTGTGCTCCATTCTCACTCATATGGGACAGTCTTTTCCTGTTTAACTTCTAAGTTGTCTTTGCCATCTGTGGGCTGAGAGGTCTGGAAACAGCCACTGCTGCCAGTGATTCAGTCACTCTGAAGCCTGATCCAGGTTTGTTGGGGCCTGGTCTGTGTTATCATGGCCTGTGTTAGATTATGCTCTGCTCTCACCCTGGTGCAACTGACCTTTCCTGCTGACCTTCCAAGTTGTTCTAGGCTGAAGATTTGTTTCACTCTGTCTTTTTATGAGTTTTTTAGAGTCACTTTTTAAAGATATTTGGAGGGATTTGGGCAAGAGCTCAGGTGAATCTCTGCCTTTACTCCACCATCTTGGCTCCACCTCCTTGGATCATTTTCAAAAAGAACCCAGAATCAAGTAGGGTATTCAACATTCACACTTACCAAACTGAAAAAAGAAAGTCCAATATGTTGAGAGAGTAATAGAACATACAGGCACACACACATTTGTCTGTATGTATATATTCTTGTAGCTAAGGCAATGATGTGAATGTAGAGTGGGAGAGTACTGTTTGGTTAAAAAAATAAAACAGAAATGGAAAGAAAGAGGAGACAACAATGATATAAAAAATTTAAGCAAGAAAAAGTACAATACTAGAAACTGAGACCAAGATATATGATGTGAATTAATACTTAAAATTAAAAAAAATCTAATTTACCCATTAACAAATCAATGTTCAAGGTGGTCAAATAAAATAAAAGAATGCCTCTCCAATTTGGAGAAGAGAATGTATAAAAGAGGTTTCAAGTAATGACTAAGTAGAATGAAAAAGAAATAGATAAAAGGCTTTCAGTTTATGCCTTCGGAATGGTGGGTAAGTAAATCTAGGATAGTGGATGTAAAAAAGTGGAATATTGGTCTTAAAGATAACATAAAATTACATCATTTTAAAACTATAGCTGAAGTAACTAGACCAAGAACTCAAGCCAATAGCTGTAGAATCAAGACCAACTGCTTATATAGTAATTGAATAGAATACACAAAAAACTTTCTAGTAATATTATATAGATACAAGCTCTCCAGTTTTAGTTATTTTTCATAGTTAAGCTATTTGTAATTTGCAACATCTTCCCACCCATCCCCTTCCTTCTATTTCTGTCAATTCTAAAACATAAAAATAAATAAGTTAAACTCATGAGACAAAAATAAAAACTGATACGCTCTAGAAAGAAAAACATGGAAATTGTTTTCCATTGAGCTATGAGACTAGGTTCTATCAAGCATCATGCCCTGTTATTTCCCGTTTTCCCCATATAAACAGCAAGAGCACCCACCTTTAACATTCACATCACAGAGATCATGATCCAAAATAAAAAAAAAATCCATTCAGTTTGAATACTTTTGGGATCCCCAAAATTGAAAGAACAGAGATGACTTGAGCCAAAGACAGAAATGAGAATTCCTGTCCAGCCTGGAGAACTCTGGGGTTGGATGAAATGTAACATTTATGGACCTCAAGCTGTAAGGACCAGAGTAGTCCTTGTTACATTATCATTTGTGATTTCTTTTATCATGTTTTTGGTTAAAAAATGAAGATACCAGATATGGTTCTCTTCTATTAAAAAAAATAGCGTTACCTTTTTTTTCAACCTCCGTATATATTTTGAACTTATTCTGGTATATGGTACAAGATGTTAGTTTAAGTTTGATTTCTGTCAAACTGCTCACTCCTCATATGATAAGAAAATTTAGGTTACTGGTAGATACAGCTCAAATATCAAAACTGCATTTAATTATGTATTTTAGAATTTACACATTTTTATAGCTCAGTGCTCCTTTGTACTTCATATTAGTTTGAATTCCTAAATATTGGTTATTATTTCCCTGACTTTAATAATTCAGCAGAGAAGTTAAACAAGTAAAGCATTTTAAATGAAACAATTCAACAAATATACAAGAGAAGGAAAAATTAACACTAACTTTTTGTGTCACTTTGTATTTTCATTCTTTAAAAATTATTTTTCTGTGTAGATTCCCCCGTGTTTAATTTTCTGAATTAAAAAAATTAATTTCCTGTCGCATTTTTAAAAGGCTGACATGATAAGAAATTTCCTATTTCAGCATGGGGGCAGGAGTTTAGGAACTCTCCTGGCTCTAAAAACTAGCAGAAACTCTATTCAGATCAAACAAACATGGAGCAGAGCTCTCATGGCATCTCCCAGCAGCACAGATTTGTTTGCTCCTGTGTTTGTCTAAAAGATTTGCTGACTTGAAGGCTTTTCCAGTGACCTAGGAGTAGCCTAAGTAGCCTTTTTTTTTTTTCAGATAGGTAGTCTGCCCTTGACTGCCAGTAGCTAACACCAGTCTATGGCCTCTAGGTGGAGCTCACCAGCTTCATACTAGGGGGACTGCCTCATCCCATAGATAATATATACATCCCCATACCTAGCCTCCCTCTTTTCCCTGCTCTGCCAGCTTCACATTCCACTTAGTTTTGAGTTTGAAAAAAATGTACCTGTTCACAAGCAACTCATGCAGTGAAACTAATAATTTTCATGTCAGCTCCTCAAGATGCGAGTTGGGTTCAGTGAGTAAAGATTAAAGAGAAATTTGAAATTTGTCCAAAGATGTAAAAGTATTTCTACAAGAGAGAAAGCCAAAGGAAGTCATCTTTCTGATCAGCAAAATGCAGGAAGAGAAAAACAAATTGATTCTGAACCACAGTGCTATTTCCTACAACACTCTTCATAGTGCATAAATCAAGGACTTGGCCATGAGGTTTCTAATTTGGAATACTCATATATCAGGACTGTTCTACAGATAGTAGGGACGCAGCAGCCACTAGGTATTAGGCAAAGGTTACCTGTCTTAGACAGCATAGGAGGTGGCGCATTACCAGAAAGTGTTGGACCTGAAATCAGAAGAGATCTAGTTTCAGATCCTGCCTTTTATGTTTACCAATTGTGTAACCATGAGAATGGCATTTAACTTACTTAAGTCTTAGTTTTCTCATTTGTAAAATATAAATAACAACCATGGCACCTAACTAGGATCACGTAAAGGGTTTTGCAAGGTACAACATACTATGTGAAAAAAGTTATTTTTATTAATAGTAGATAGACTTGGAATTTGATTT
>CM053599.1:79093647-79131292 GCA_028646575.1 Pseudocheirus occidentalis
ATTTGCCAGATGGAAAAAGAATCTCAAAAGCATTCTGAAGAGAATAATTCCTTCAGAATTAGAGTGGAGCAAGTGGAAGCTAATGACTTTATGAGAAACCAATATACTATTAAACAGTTACAAACAAATGAAAAAGTAGAAAGCAATGTGAAATATCTCCTTGAAAAAGCCACTGACCTGGAAAAAAGATCCAGGAGAGACAATTTGAAAATTATTGGTAAACCTGAAAGCCATGATTAAAAAAAAAAAGAACTTGGAAAGCATCCTTCAAGAAATTCTCAAGGAAAATTGCCCTGATGTTTTAGAATCAGAGGGCAATATGGAATTTGAAAAAATTCACCAATAACCTCTTCAAAAAGATCCCCAAAAGAAAACTCCTAGAAATGTTATCGCCTTATTTTAGAATCACCAGATCAAGGAGAAAATATTACAGACTGCCAAGAGAAAACAATTTGAATACTGTGGAAACATTATTAGGATAACCCAGGATCTGGAAGCTTCTACACTGAGGGACTGAAGGGCCTGGAATATGATATTCTGGAGACCAAGGGTGCTGGGATTAAAACCAAGAATCACCTACCCAGCAAAATTGAGTATAATGTTCCATGGAAAAATATGGCCATTCAATGAGGTGGAGGACTTTAAAGCATTCTTGCTGAACAAACCAGAACTGAACAGAAAATTTGATATTCAAACTCAAGAAACATGAGAAGGTAAACATGGGAAAGAAATCATAAGAACTTATCAAAGTTGAACTATTTACATGCCAATATGGAAAAATGATAGTAGTAACTAATGAAACTTTTCTTAGTATGAGGATAGATGAAGGGAATACAAATGTATATAGATGTATAACTACACATATATCTATATAGGAGGCTATTGATATATGTATGAATACATATCTGAGTATGTGTGTGTATGTGTACATAGAGGGTACAGGATCAATTGAATATGAAGGGATAATACTTTAAAAGGTGAAATTCTAAAGTGGGAGAGGGTTAGAATGAGAAGAGACAGGGAGAGACAAAATGGGGTTAATCATCCCGTATAGAACAGGCAAGGGATTACTGTTACAACTTCACTTTTATTTACTCTCATTGAGTTTGGCTTAAGGAAGGAATGATGTAAACTCTAAACTGGTATCATGCCACACAGGAGAGTAGGAGGGATGGGGATGAGAGGCGGTATGAAGGAAGGGAGGGCAGGGTCTGTGGGAGGGTTGCTGGAAGCATGGACTTCAGTAAAGAGACAGGGACAGGGTAGAGAACAGAACAAGGAGTGGGCGGGATAGGAAGGAGGGACATATAATCAGCCTCTCACAACATGTGCACTGTGAGATGTGTAATTACACATGTACAGCCTGTATTGAATTGCTTGTCCTTCCAGTGGGAGTGGGGGATAAGGGAGGAATTGAAAAAATCTAGAATTTAAAGCTCTACAATAAATGCAACTGGGAATTAAGATATACTGGGACTGGGGTAAGGAGACCCACCCTGCCCTACCAGAAAGTTATAGGGGTGTTAGAGGAGGACATGAAAGAGAGCAGATTGGGGGAGAGGCTTTACAGTGGGATCTCTATTTTGGGGTTGGGGGTAGGGGAAAGACAGGGAGAAAATTTGTAACTCAAAATCTTGTGGAACTGAATGATGTAAACAAGAAAATAAATTAAAATTGAAAAAAAAGCAACTAAGGGCTAAGTGCCTCTGTGAAAGAAATGGAAGGTTTAAATTCTGTCTCCTGTTGCTGACATAACAGGAAGGGGTTGGCTGAGACAAGAAGCCAATGTGTGTGTATACATAAGAATAGCCCAGGAACTGAATCTTGTAAACTAAAAGTAAACAAACAAGTCAGTAAAAAAAAAAAGATAGCAAAAAAAATTATACAAATGCAAGATAGTACAACTCTGAGGTTTCAACTCACACAAATAAAATTGGAAAAGATGTTAACAGAATAGTCAATATTAGAGTGGCTGATGGAAGGTATGAATTGGTCCAATCATACTAGAAAACAATTTGGATTTACATAAGATAAGTTACTAAATTATTAGCCTTTGACCAAATGGCCCATTATTAGACACATATCCTGAAGTGGTAAAAACCAGAAAATCCTCATATTTGTCAAAACATTCACAAAAGTACTTTCCATCTTACTAAAAAACATAACTAGAAAAAATATGGGTAGTTGTCAATTGGGGAAAGACAGAAAAAATTATAGAATTTGAATACAATAGAATACTACCACCTACTAGGATATCATGAATATGAAGAATTCAGAGAATGTTGTTAAACTTGTATGAACTGATATGGAGTGAAGTTAGGAGAATCAGTAGAGCAATACAAAAGGTCTATAATCATTTGAAATGAAAACAAAATTAAAAGACACCTAAATTCAGATTAATTTCAATTAACTTATCCAAATCCAACTCCTTCTTTATATAGATGAGGAAATTGGTATCCAGAAAGATTTATTACCTTGCCGAGTGTGGCATAGTAATATTCTATTGTATCTATGTACCACAACTTAACCATTTCCTGATTATCTGGTATCAGGTATTATCTGTTTTAAATTCTCTGCTACTATGAAAATGCTGCTATGACTATTTTGCTATCGTTGACCTTCTGAGGAATGGACAGAAAGTAGATAATATTCTCAGATAGTTCTCTTCTGTGGAGAGCTGAGGATGTGTATAGAATTTTGCATTTGCTGTCATAAAACTTGGTTTTTTCCCCCAGTTCGTTTTGATTAATCTTTCTGGTTTATTAGTTTCTTACAGTGGATGGTTTAATGGGGGTGAGGTATATTAGAATATATCAGGTGTAGAAAAAAACGCATTAATAAATCCTTTACAAAAGGAAAAAAAAAGAAGAACCCCACAGGGAGACAGTCAGAATAAGAACTGGTTTCTTCTGGCAGGCCCCTGGTGGAGGAAGGAGAATTTTCCCAGCGTCTGAAAGCTGAGCTACTTCTTGCTGGACTGAGAACTGAGTTGGAGTTTTCCTGAGACCAGAAACTGGTGAAGGCTGAAGTTGCTGCCAAGAAGTTCACCTGGAAGGCTGAGATTTCTTCTGGGTCCTAGGGTCGGCTGAACTGCTAAAGAATTGAAGAACCATGACCAGGATATGATTTTGTGTGCTTGTGGCTTGGTTGAGTCTTGATTTCCAGGCAACAGAAATTGTGAAGGCTTTGTCATGTGCTGGACCCTGTGAATTTCAGTATGTAGGAAAAACTGCCCAGAGGAGTGGACAAGAACCTGGGAGCTGTCTGCTTCTGAATCCAGGTGACTGTTTGGTGGATTCAGGTAGGAGCTGGGACCATGGAAGGGGATCCAGGGAATCTGAGACCACCCTGAGTCAAGATGAAGAAAAGGCCTCTCTTTGGAAATTGAGAACATGATAAAGTTGAGGTTTACTAGAGACCTAGGGGTGGAGGGTTTGTGGAATTTTATAATGATTGTATTTATTGATTAATGATACTTAGTGACTGATTGCTAGATAAGTGAATGATTAAGTTAACCTATAAATGCCCCATAAGTGGAAGACTGACTTGTATTGTGAAATGATTGAATGATTAAGTAAGGCGGCAAACCCCCTTAGGAATACCAGATGATTGTTCTTTTGTTCTTTGTTCTAAATGTTGTGACTACTTTGGTGAAAACTATTTGGCCATTTTAATGTTAAGCTATTGTGAACACTATATTGTGATTTTCTGTGATAAGAAGTAATGTCATGAATACTATATTGTGATTCATTGTGAAAGCTCACCTTGATTTGTTATGGAATAAATGGAGTGTTAACTATACTGTGTAATCAGAACCTTAAAAGCTGTTCACAGTAACATTCTTTTGGGAAGCTGCTCATACATGGCATTACAAACCTTAAATTTCATTAAATCCAACTCCTTCTTTATATAGATGAGGAAATTGGTATCCAGAAAGATTTATTACCTTGCTGAGCATGGCATAGTAATATTCTATTATATCTATGTACCACAACTTAACCATTTCCTGATTATCTGGTATCAGGTATTATCTGTTTTCAATTCTCTGCTACTATGAAAATGCTGCTATGACTATTTTGCTATCGTTGACCTTCTGAGGAATGGACATATGCTTAGGGAAAGACTCTTTGAGTCACAAGGTTAAGAGTTGTTCATTGTGATACAGAATGGTCTCAGTTTAAAATGTGTGGAACAAACCAAAAGAATTAAGTAGAATCAACGTTGTCATTTAAGGGGTAGAATGGAGACTCATAGGATGAGAATGAGGGTAATAATATGGTTCTTATCATGGGGGAAAAACCCAAAATGATTCATGGAAGTCTGGGTGATGTCATGGAATATGTTCCTATGACAACCAAGATAAATCACCATGAATAAGAAGATAACAAAACTCTTAGGTTAATTATACTTAATAACAATATGAAATATGAAGTGTCCCATTTCACAAAGAAGAGACCTAAGCAAAGAGGATATGAGCAATTTTCCCCAAGATTTTGTAGCACATGAATTATAGGGCTAGGACTGGCTATGTTGTTATGGTTGAAAGAACCCAGGACTTTGAATAAAGAAAAAAAATTACTTAGGTTCTTCTTGTCTATGCTACATACTTCTGGTGTGACCTGGGGTAAATTACTTTCTCTCTGTGTGCCTCAGTTCCATATCTATAAAATTAGGAGGTTGGACTAGATAATTCTTAAGGGTTCTTGCAGCTCAAAATCTTAAGACCCCAAGGCTTTCTTTCCACTGTACAATGGTTACAATTACAAGTGCTAAAACAATCATTTGCCATTTCAACTGCAAAACAATTTGCAGAAAATACACACTTTGCAAAAGAACATTGATTTTCTGTCCACTGCAGTCAAATGATTTTTGGCAAACGGGAAATCCACTTATGTCATTAATATTATTTTTAAAGCAATATCAATCACATCAATTTAAAAAACTTGGAGCTCTTTCTGTGCTCTATGGGTTAAGTGTGCCAAGTAATGCAGAGTGGGAGTGCTTAGAACAAGACCTTTATATTCTATTTTTATTTGTTTGGCAACAATCCCAAAGATTTCATTTCCTTGATTTATAAGGCAAACTTGGCCAGAAAAGACATTAATGTTCTCCAGGGGATGGGGGGATAATAGAATAAGGCAAGATTACTGAGCACGTAGCTAGTATCCCTTTCTCTTTGTTCCCTAAGAAAATCACATGCATGTTTTCATATAAAAATGGATGGGATCTCACTCAAAATCACAGAAATATCAACTACCTCCTGTCACTCATAGGATAGGCTTGGAATTTAGCAATATAATCCTCTATCTTCCCCAGTACTGAATATACCATTCTGGAAATTCTTTGCTTGAAATGATAAGTGGAGTGGTCTGGAAATCATGAAACAACTTAAAGCGTGCAAACCAAAGGGGATACAGTGGTGGCAAAAGGGGATGCAATACTAGCATTGTCTAAATTCTGCCTTTCATAGCTTATCAGACACAAACAGAAAACATCAACTGGCAATTTTCATACCAGAGCTGTTACAGAATTACTATTCAGAATGGGATGGGTGCATGTCAAAAATCATATTTGAACATCCTACTTCAATTTGGTATATTTATCTATGTCAAATAAAATGAAAGCATAAAAGGCATTCTTAAGTTGGAATCATGAAGTAAGAATTAGGTGTGAGACTCTTAACATTATACAGAGAGGCAGGTCAGTTGATCTGGAGGTAGGAAAGGAAGTAGCTATTGCCAACAGTATTAATGAGGTCACCAGCCTCACCCTCATTCTGTGGTGGCCTATAGGCAACAAATAATAGTGAAGAGATAGTGGGTTGTTGTTAGGATAACCCATTATACTGGCATGGTCTTTTGAGAATAAGATGAACCAGATATTGTATTCACTTGTTCCTTTTTTCATACATTAATTCAATGCACATTGAATGATGCTGCTGTTTTATAAATGATACTAGGGATACAAAATTTTTTTAAATGGCATTTGTCCTCCCCTAAGGGCCAGGTTAATATTCTACTGTGGGGATTTTGACAAGTATAAAGTAAGTATGATACAAGGTAGGAAGTGATTGGGACAAAAGAGAGATTCATTTACAACATGACTAATGTGAAAATGTGTAGGATAAATGTATATGTATAACCTATATAAGATTGCACACTGTCTTGGGGAGGGGAAAAATTAAAGAGGGGCAGAAAATTTAGAATTCAAAATCTTATGGAAGTGAATATTAAGAGCTAAAAATCAATAAATCAATAAATTTTTAAAAAGAGATTTAGACAAAATACTTTATAAAAATTTGGGTAAGAAGAAAAGTTTCAGTTTAGAGATCAGGGAGGGATGTGTGTGTGTGTGTGTGTGTGTGTGTGTGTGTGTGCCCATGTAGTGGCTCCTCTGTCTTATCAGCTTGGTTGTTTTCCCAGACTGCTTGTGATTTTGTTCAATCCTTGGACAAGTCTTTATTAGTGAACTGTACCACAAGCTTCTTCAGGTCTTAGATCTTCAGGTCTTAGAATCAGAACACTCTAAGAGGCTGGTCAGTGATGACTGAGTCATAAGATAAGTTAATATCTACGACCTTGGCTTCTTAGCCCATATTTATCCTTTTGGTAAAACCTGCATCAGAGGTCACAGAGTCCTGGTAGTCACAGGTAGGGAAGACTAATATATGATGAAGACTAGTCCCCTTCCATCTGAGTTAATGCAAAGGCTGAGTGACTAGGTAAAAGAATTAAGGTATATTATTGTTCTACTTGTGGCAGAGCAAGAATGACTCCTAGAGCTAACTATGGCAAATCCAGGAGCATACATGACCTAAATCAAATCATTGGACATTTTTTCATTGTTTCTCTGACAGTGTTATTAGTGCAATGTGAAAAGTTACTGGTGTCCCTAAAGCACTATATGATGGTGCCAGACAGAGACCTTTTTTTAACAGAACATCCTGCGATTGGGTCATTTTTATGGGAAGTTTCAGGAGCTGTATCCTTAATTCTTCCCATAGATGAAGTTGGCAGAAAGGAAGAATTGTAGAGAATTATTTAAAGACTAGTGTAGTGTACATTTGGTACATTCTCTATCACATATAGAAACAAGCTATCTCCATACTCTTGCTCCTTACTCTTAAACACTTTAGACTATGTGCTTTTTGATAGTCTACATAAATGAAAACTACCAACTGAGAGCCATACGATGTTCAGTTGAGGCAGTATTGATGGATATGTTTAGAAAGGGAATAAAAGGAAAATTTAAAGGACTACATGTAATCCCATCCTCTTTTGGGGGAATCTGTTGGCTTTAATATAACTTGACAATTCAATTGGGTAGAAGACAGGGAGAGGGGACAGATTCAGGATCAGTATGGCTATGCTGAATCACTAAGTACAAGAAAAGCCTAAATAGGAGTAGGAGGAGTCAAGTAGGAGTCAAGTGGGAGTCAAAAAATGTGACCCTCAAAGGGGTGAGACTATAAAGTTTACTATGGTCTGTGGTTTTAATAAGTCTTTGCAAGTCTTCACTAGTGTTCCAACCAGGCATACAAGGGAAAGACATGACCACTCTCTGCTCTTCTTCAGAGACGGAAAGAAAACAGCCTGGATAGGGCTACTGTTACTAAATTCAGGCAGACAATTGATCTGGGACCAAGAAAGGGGCAAATATTTCCATTTGCCCTAATAAAAGCATTGCTCTCTCTTCTAAACTGAAGATGCTTATGAGTAACAAAAACAAAACAAGTACCAATGTTTGGCTGGCTCATCATGCTGTGGCAACTGATTTGTGTATTTGGGAAGGAGGGAGAATTACAGAGCTAAGCAAAATTTCCGTACGAAATATTACTGTATGTTTTGTTATTTCAATAGCTTTCCTTATTTATCTTGTGGTTTTCCATGGAATGGCATGTGTATTTGGCTGTACTATGTACTGCTTGAGATTTTAGGCAGAGAATATACTAAAATGTTGGTCAATGATGACTGTATCACAAGGACAGAACCCAGTATATCATAAGACCATAGGATTTTGAAAGAGAATCTTCTCATTTTCTCTGATGAGGAAATTAAAGTAAAAAAATGTTATTGATAATGCTTTCTGAGTTCTTATTTCTTTCAGTTATGCCTTAATCTCTTATCACTTGTTCATGATAAAGACTAGGAAAAGATAGGACCCAGAAAAACGTAAGGGAATAAGTTCTGAAACTCTGAACAGAGTTAAACTGAAACAAAAAGTTATGAAGACTATTTTGGTTTGTCAGATTTTCCCCTACATGGTATTGGGAAGTGACAATGAAACATCATGGTGAACACTTTTAAACATCCTCTTTCTATAAAGAGGAGGAGTTCTAAGGGTTCAAAAGTTGTTATTTGAACAAGTCTTTTGGAGAGAAGAGGGATTTATTGGACAATGATAGGCTCTTACAAAAGAAGTGGATCAAGCATATGCCTCAAAGGCTAGAGGAACAACAGAATGGCAAAAATCAGTACCTCATTTGCTGCCAATCTGAGCTATTGAACAATGAAGCTCCAGTGGTTAGGGGATCTCCTCTTTTTAAAAATTATTTTTAATTTCAACATTCACTTTTAGAAGATTTTAAAAATTAATTAATTAATTTTTAGTTTTCAACATTCATCTCCGCAATATTTTGAGTTATAAATTTTCTCCCCATCTTTTCCCAACCCACACCCCAAGATAGCGAGTCTCCTGAATACCCCTTCCCTTAATCTGTTTTCTCTTATATATTCCCCCAAACCTCCCTAACTTGCTGGTAGGGCAAGATAGATTTTTTTTATACCCCAGTGCCTGTATATCTTATTTCCCAGTTGCATGTAAAAAACAATTTTTTTAACATTTCTTTTTAAATCTTTGATTTCCAGATTTTTTCCCTTCTTCCCTCCTCAACCACACCCACTGGAAGGATACGCGATTCAATATAGGTTGTACATGTGTAGTCACACAAAACATTTCCATAATAGTAATATTATGAAAAACTATACTTCCCTCCATCCTATCCCACCCCTCCCACTTATTCTGTTTTCTGCTTTGACCCTGTCAAATTTCGAAAAATCAAAAGTGTTTACTTCTAAATAACCTCTCCCCTAATCTGCCCTCCCTTTTATCATTCCCCCCTTATCCCCTTTCTCCTTATTTTTCTGTAGGGTAAGTTACCCAATTGAGTGTTTATCTTATTACCTCCTGAAGCTAAATTCAATGAGAGTAAGGTTGACCCATTCCCTTTCACCTTTCTGCTCTTCCCCTCCATTATAAGTTTTCTTTTGCCTCTTTCATATGAGATAATTTGCCCTATTCTATCACTCCCTTTCACCTTCTACCAATATATTCCCCTCTTACCTCTTAATTTTATTTTTTAGATACCATCCCTTCATATTCAAGTGATTCTGTGCCTTCTGTCTATGTATACATGTGTATGCATATACACACACTAAATATATATTTATATATACCTATACTCTCCTATACATATGTATTAGCTTGCACCCTAGCGTACCCAGGATGGCTGCTAGCACAGGTTTTCAGATCTGCTTTTCTAAAGGAAAGCAACTCAGAATAGTTTAACAATCTTACTTTAATTAATGAAACATATATAATTTACCTAGTTCAGGGGGAAAAGTCAGCACCCTGAGCTTCAGAGAATACAAACAAGAGTTACAAGCAGACAAAGAAATAGATCAACAGACGGGCTTCCAGCTGTCTGACCATTACATCCATACCTATTTAGTTACCAAAGAGGGAAGCACCAACATCTGGGTTTTCAAAGCCAGAGGGCTCAATGGCTGACCAGAGTCTCATCTGGCCAAATCACACAACTCTTTCCAAACTGAGCCCCAAAGCAAAATCTCATATCAGGATATATGTAGCCTCCTCCTGGATCAGAGAATGTCACAGCCCTCTTAATCTACTTCCCAATCATAAAGTAATAAGGTGGGCATTCCTGAAGAACAAGCCTCCTGTCACAGGCTCTATGTGACCACATCCAGCCTATTAGGGGACAGAGTATATTTTCAAATTAGGGAAGGTTCTCAGAGTCACTTAAGCCTATCAAAGGGCCTAGGGGCAGGGAAGATCTTCAGATACCCATAACATTTGGCCCCAAGATCTTTCATGCCCATTACATAGGCAACTTACATCTGAATTAGCATTAACATCTCTTAAACACAACATAATCCCCACAAAATAGAGACATCACATTTGTAAGATACATAATATAGCAATTCATTATTAGCAATCCAAAACAAAAATGTCCAAATAAAGTTCTCATGGGGTATTCTTCCCCCTACATTGTCCTTGCAGGCTTCCTCCTGGTATCTTCAGGTCTAATGAGCCAAGCCTCAATCTTAACACTGCTCCAGCCCCTGATTCCAAGGCCTGAGGAGTGACTGGGGAACAAAACCAACAGGGTGGGACCCTTGGGGGTCCAAGGCACGTCACCCCACCCACCATAAACACAACTCCATCCTTCAGATTCCCATGACAACATACATATATATGTTACTAAGGAGTTAGTTACTAAGTTACTAAGTACTACTTAGCCCTAAATTACTAAGTACTAAGTATCTGATAAACTGATTGTTATTACAGTGGGAAAGAGGGAGAGAGAGACAGAGACAGAGACAGGGGAAGGGAAGGGAGAGAGAGAGGGGGAGGGACAGAGAGAAGCACTTTTGCTTTGCAAGATTGGTATATGAATTTCACCTGTAAGACTTAAACAAGATCTTAGAACTTGGGGGATACCATCTCCCACAATTACTCTGAGACTTAATTCCTTCTTACTCAGTTATGTTTATCCTTACTCTTTCCTTAGATTTAACCAAATACATTTGTTCCATCTGTGAGTTTCTTTGATAAGAGAAACCTCTATGTATCAGCTCCACTTCTCTGAGTTTGTCTCTATGGGCAGAGATGGAACCAGAAACTAGGCAGGCTGATAAGATGATGAAGGGAGTTTGGAATAATAGGAAATCTTTGAGGTAGCTATTGATTTACTTACTGCCTTTCTGTTTGTGAATGTATATATAATGCTCACATGACTATACTCTCAAGAATGATTACCAGAGGAGTAGTTCTTCTACAGAACAATTCCATTTTCAAAATTTATTTAATACTACATAGTACAATGGATAAAGTGATGGAATTGTAGTTAAATTACCTAGTATAAAATCAGTTCTGAAACTTAGCAGCTATATGAAAATGGGCAAGTCATTTAACTCTTCATACCTCAGTATCCCCACTTATAAAATGGGGGTGATAATATTTACCTTAGCCATTTTCTAGGTTATTGTGTGGAAAGTATAAGAAAGTGTATCTGCTATATATTTGTGATTTCTTACTGATGTTTATTATATGGGCTTTTTAGGACCTGATATGAGCCCCATTTTTCCATTTGGAGAACAGAAATAACAGAAAAATAAGTGACACAATTTTAGTATCTTTCTTCAAGGCCAATGAGTCCAGAATTTCCATCTCTGTCATTAGAGGAGGAGGTGTAGTTATAAGGTAGTAAAGTATAAAAACAAATTAAAGGACAAATAAAAAAATATATGAGTGTTTCCTCAAATATACTAAGGATTACTGATTCAGGTATGAAAATCTAGCTCGGAAAAAAAAAATGTGGTTACAATTAAATATTTAATCCTCAAGTATAATATTTGGTCTCAGATACAACTGAATACTAGCCACTAACCACTTTCTTAATTAACCCAGGAGCCTAGGCAAAATCAAAAGTAAAATCCAACCATTTGGGTTCATACCTTTATTGTTTTTTATTTGTTTGGAATTAGGGAGGAAGTTTGTTTCATTACCAAAACAGATATACTGGCATTGATGGATTCAGTGAAGACTGAAAAGTAGTATTTTTTGAATTTGAGGATGCTGAGGCTACAAACTGAATTATTAGTGATAGTATTACTAGGGCCTCCTAACATCCTGAACTTTGGTTGTTAGACTTATTGATTCCCTAAAGCTGCTAATTTCTCATCTGCAGTAATGAGTTCAATTAACTAATTAACAACTGCTTTAATTAACTAATTAACTAAGCAGCGTGATAAAAATGGATATATCATAGGCCCAGTAGACAGTGGAGACATCTGACCAGCATTAACCCTTTGCAGCATAGAATTCTCAAGCTCCAGTGATCCACCAGTCTTAGCTTCCTCAGTAGCAGACTAGCCAACATTAATTTTCAAAAAAAGTTAAAAAGTCATTCACCTAGATTAACTCCTTGAAAACTAAAGAAATATAAAAAGTAAAGTCTGGGTTTCCCAGGTATTAAGATTAAGTTAATGATAATTCTTTGTGTTGCCCTCATTAGGTACCCTATTATCAATCTCATAAAATTTGGGCCTCATTTATCTTTGAAAATTATCAGTGCCTTTGACACCAAATAATTCATCTCATAAATGCTTTCTATTGTCTGCCTATGGATTCAGGTCATGTGGTATGATGGAAAGGATACTAGATTTGTATTGAGAACCTGACCTTACTCTGGCATTTAGTGGCTATGTGATTAAGAATGGGAAAGTAATAAGATCATAGATCATGTGATAAAATAGAGGCAGAATAGAATTCAGAGGTTAGCTAATTCCATCTGATTATTTTATAGACAAAATGACTAAACATCAGGGAAATAAATAGCTTTTCGAATTTTCACATAGATTGTAAGTATCAGGGGTAGAATTGAACCAAGGACCCTTAGCACTGGAACCAATGCTTTTTTCACTGCACTGCTATCATAACCATTTTAAGCTTTCTGCTTCACTTTCCTCATTTTTATAACACAGATAATTGTGGACATAGGGCTTACCCCATAGGGTTATTGAGGATCAAATGAGTTAATGTATGTGAAATTTGGTATAAGTGTCACTTATAATTAAAGATAAGCACAAAGAATGTGGAATTATTAAAGGTAGATGAGACTTTAGAAATTATCTGGTACAACTCCTTCATCTTATGCTGGGGAAAGAGGCTTAGAAAACTAAGGTGATTGTCTAAAATCACACAGGTAACAAACAGCAGAGTCATGAACTACATATTAGTCAGTGGCACATCTGGGACTACAACCCAAGAAATCCTGACTCCCAGTCTACTCTTTCCTATGCTGCCTAGCCATCATGACCATTGGTGGCAAAACAACAACAAACACACAAACTCGAATTGTCCTACTACTACTTGCTTAAAATTGCCATCATCTTGTTACTCAAAGGAGAACAAAATTATTATGTGAGTATATCCAAGGGCCAGGAGCAATGCTCCCCTAGGCTTCAGGGAAGACCTCAGTCAGGGAGACAAAGTTCAAGTCCTCCTTCTGACACATCCTGGCTGTTCCACTTGGGACAAATCACTTGACTCCCCAGTGTTTGAGGAAACTCCATAAGAATGTAAGTTGAAATGATGTTGGTAATATGTATTTGGAGAGAGAGTTTCTTCCCATGGGAGTTCCCTACGAACATACACGTAGAGTTCCTAGCTTATAATAATAATAATAATAAACATAATAAACATATTTATATCAATCAATATATTTACATATTATATTATTATCAAATTAAGAAGTAATTAAATGTAATAATAAAATTATATTATTATCACTTCTTATGGAGAATTAAAAATTCTTTCCATTGAACCAGAAGCCAAAAGACTTGGTCATGGCTATATGAGCTCAGACAAATCATTTAATGTATCTAAGCCACAACTTCATCTGTAAAATAGGAAGAATAACATCTACTTTACAGAGTTGTGATGGGAATCCATGGGAAGAGGTATGAAAATGCTTTGTCAATCATAAAACAATCTATAAATTTGATCTGTCATCATCATTATCATCAAGAGATAGATGATACATTTGATATTTTTGTTTGACGAATTCATATTAAGAGTCACAACAACACTCCCTGTTGAACTTTAGCCAACATATATAGGCAGTTTTTCATTTGGTTGCTCTTCTGGATGTCACATTATCAGGAAATGACTGACCCAATTCAGCAGTTATTTAAGCAGGGGACTCCTACTCTTCTGTTGCTTAATCAGAAGTAAGAGAAAAGTTTCAGAAGGGGGTTGGTCCTAAAAGTCTGAGCTGATCAAAATCTTACAGAAATTAGCTTAAAGACCCATGAGCAAGAAGGCTGGAGTCCCCTCTTCCATTAGATACCCCTGATTCTGGGCTCGGATACACCAAGTTCAGTCCTGGGTAACCTTACCCCATACAGAATATTAAAGCTCTAATTACACTCTGGTTCATCATGCACCTACATGAAAGCTTCAAGGAACATTTCTTAAAACTTAGTTTTGGCTCATGTCTAGGGTCTCCCCAAAAGGGGTGTATTCTAGAAAGGTACTCAATGCATAAAGTAGATATAGAATAGATATTTTCCCTCCACCAGAGAAAGGTGTTTTGAAATACAAAATACCATAAGCAGGTATTGAAAAATATTTAAAGCATGAAATAGTAACTCATACATCATATTGAACAGTGTAGTAAAAAATAATAGCATCTAAATAATTGGCGATTCTGCGAGTGGTCCTGTGATCTTGTAAATGTGAGTCTTTCATCCTTTTGTAAGGATTGCAACCCATTCATATCTTCTTATCCTGCTTATTCCTATCTCAGATTTTCCATAATCCATGATCTATTTAATGTACTGGAGTTAAAGACTTGCCTGGGAGTCAAGACAGCTAGGATTTAGGCCCATCACTGCTCCTATTTTTCAGAGAAACGACTATTTCCATAGGATAATATATCTAGAGCTAGAAGGTGACTTGGAGGCCATCTTGGATTTTAGTTTCTATTGAATCATAGAACTTGAGATGAAAAGAACTTCAGTTCAAACCCCTCATTTTACAGATGAGGAAACTGAGGTAAAGGAAGTTAAGTAACTTGCCCAAAGTTACTCAGGTAATAAACATGCATATCAGTTTTTCAAGGCAGTTCTTCTGAATCCAGAATGGATGTTTTTTGTAATCTGCTTTGCTCTCTTCTGATTCTTCCTTACTCCATCTTGGTTCCTCAGTAGCCATTGGTGAGCAGGGGGCAGTGAGGGGGGGACAGTGAAGTGATCCCCTGGCCTGTCGTAACCCTTTGTTCTCACTATATATGACCAGCCCACCTCCTTTTTTAACATTACATTTCTAGGATACTATATTTTATCCTTTGATATTAATAATAAGGCATTTACGAAACCCAAAAGTATCTTGTTGCATCTTTTGAATACTGTTGTACGATTTTTGACATTTGCCTGAGAGATATCTTGTTTCAGTATACCCACTAAGTTTTTTTAACTTATTTTTTGGTAATCAACAATCAACAAAAACTGTAGAATACTTATGCCATGCATGTGTCTAGTTTTTTTTTTTTAGTTTTTCCAAGCTGAACTCCCGACTTTTCTTCTATGCCCCAGAAACTTCTTCATTTTGCTAGTGTCAATTGGATGTAACCAGCCTCTAACCTGTGCATGGCTGAGTCGAATAGAGCAGGCTAGAGACAGGAGAGTCTAGGATCAAATTGAAGATTTAATTTCAAAGTGAGGAAAACAGCTTGCAAGCAAAGAGGAGGTCTTGACACATGTGCTGGGAATCCTCCCCCAGAGAGGAGATCAGAGACAGTGTGAGGAGATCTCAGTACTTATACCAATGCAATGAGCTGTAGCCCTGACAATGAGGAGTAGCAGCAACAATGAGATAAGTTTGATTCATGGCAGGGCTTCGTGACAGGAACCTGGCTACTTGTCCAAGCTTGTCTGGTGTTTGTCCAAACTCAGAGAACACCTGCTGCTGGTCAAAGCAATACAATAATTATGGGATTTTGCCAGTGGGCAAGAGCATCCAGAGGGTAAGTACAAAGGATTGTTGTTTTGCCAGTCTCGGGACACATCTTGCTTGCTGGGTCTTAGTTATGGAAAACAGGGTATCTTCTAATATCTTGACAATTGATAACTCCAGTACTAGAATTTGCACCTCAGAAGTACACTCTACCCCTTCAGCCCCTCCCTTTGATTGAATGACTCCTCTCAGAACCTCCCTTTAAGGAGAAGCTAGACCAACTCTGTCTTAATTTCTCAGCAGGCTACACTTTGGACTTCTCCTGTCATAGCCCCTTCCCCTCCCAGTCACCTGTCCCTGATCCCCGGGGCAAGCTCTGTCTCCTTGGCTTGTGTTTGTATTCCTAGTGCTTAGCACAATGCCTGGCAGGTAGTTAACACTTAATAAGTATTCCTGACTGGCTGATTAAAAGTCCATTGTGTGAATGAAGGTAAGGAACCAATCACAGATTTAATGCTAGATGAAAGCCCAGAGCCCATTTGCTCAAATTCCATCATTTTTTCAGATGAGGAAACTGAGACCCAGGGAGATTGTGATGTCCTCAAAGTCGTATAACTGTTCAACGACAGAACAAAGATTTGAATCCAAGTCCTCTAACTCTAAATACTGTGTTCTTCCAACTGTATTTGATCTGTGATTAAAAAAAACCAACCAATAATTCATGGAACTTGACTGTTTCCTTCCCAAGTTTCCATTAAGGATAACCTCAATAGATGTGTAGAACATTCTCAAAAAGATTGTATAGCAATGCAAAAGTGGACATATGAGTAAGTACTCTTAATGTACTCTTGATTGTCTGTTGTTGGTTATTTTTTCTGTGATGGTCTAGACATTCAGTATCTTGTTTACTTTCAGATGTCCTTAAAACTTTCAAAATAGAGAAAAATTATTACAATCAGTTATTCCATCTCCCCAGACTCTGAGTAATTAATAGGCAAACAAACACAGGAGCCTAGCCTGGTGAGGAAGTGTGGGGGTGGTAGGGTGGGTTTTAGCTATCTTAACTAGAGAAAATTTCACAGTGTAATAGGCAAAGTTTTGAAGTAAGAGACAGGAAATATGTTTTCCATCTCTCCGTCTACCATAAGCTAGGTGTGAGGGTTATGCTCAATTATCCTATCGTGTTAGATTATGGAACTGGACCAGATCAGGGGTGGGGACCCTGTGTCCTTGAGGCTACATGTGACCTTCTAGGTCCTCAAGTACAGCTCTTTGACTGAATCCAAATTTCACAGAATAAATCCCTTTAATAAAATCTAATCAAAGTCCCTTCTACCTCTGACTTTTTTTTTTTTGCTGTTTTAATGCCTGCCTGATCATCTTAAACAATAATGACGTTGTGTAATTGTGTAATTGAATTAAGCCAGCGTAGTTAGGCCTGTCCTGAATGACAGAGCCCATGGATATATCTGGATTTACACTTCTTGCTCAGGACTGTGCTGGAGTCAGTTCTGCCCCTTGAGGAGACATTGGTGTTGAACTTTAGTGTAGGTCATCATACTCCAAGCTGATAATAAAAGATGGAGCATCTGGATCTAGGTCATTCTCTTCCTCCCCCCATCCAAGTCATTCATCAACTATCTTAACCCATGTATCACAGACTCAGCTCTTTTGTGAGGATGGATACCCCTCTCTCCATCTGACAGTTTCTGAAAGGGCAGAAAGAGGAAATGTGGGAAATTCCTGGAAATCAGACATGTCAGACTAGCTTAGCTCAGGTCACACTATAAATCACTGGGATCAAACCCTAGGCTCTCCCAAGGCCTCTGTCCTAACCACTAGACAAGAACTTTTGTCTCTGTTAATTCTAGTTAGGCTCTGCTTAATGACTGACTTCGTTGTTCCTGGTCTTTGTTCAGTGGTTTGTCAAGTATGTCATAGTTTTGATGATTTAAGGGTTGGGATTCAGTCTATTTTGGTTGTTCAATATCTTTACTAACCCAGAATTTTGCTTTTCTTCAAGAAAATGAAATATGAAAGACTTCAAAGTCTGTCAGACAATAGTTTTTTCCTAGTCTTTACTGATACAGTAAAAATACACTTTTGCACATTGGTCATTTAGTGTCATTTGTAAACCTCTAGTGTGACTAGAAATAGAAGGCTTGTTCCTCTCATGTACCTAGTATTTTATCTCCGAAAGATTCAGTTTTTTGCCTGTAATTCCAGGAAGATTGGATTTCTTTAAACCCGGTGAACAACCAAGAGCTGACAGTGTAGCCATGTTTTGGTGAGGATCAGCAAGGAAATAAAGAAGGGCATTGAGCCTGAGGGAGCACAGCAAATCAGAACGGGTAGTGGTAGGGAAACATGGCCACGGGATTCTGAAATGGTTTTATATGTGCAGAACATAAGGAGGAGAATAATTCTAACATTGGGATAATTAAAAACAGAAGACCTTGCCCATATGCTGTTCTTATGATACTCCTAGATTCCACTACCACCTGAAGGCTTCCCAGTCCAGCAGCCCCTGGATATCAGCTTTCTAGAGTACAGGTCACTTTCTGAGATCAAAAAAGAAAGAGGAAGGGAAAAGTGGAAATGTAAATTCTTGAGTGCTGCTAGATTATGGAGAACTGTATGTTGTATTGAAAGGAGTTTCTCTAATATCCTTTGGAGCTCTCCTTTCTTTGTAGAAGACAAACTAGAGATAAATATCATGGATATTGGCAAGTTTATGGTATTTCTGAGGTGAGTTGAATTGCATTGGCTCCATCAACTTCAAGAAGTAAAGAACTGAATTCCCAGCAGACACTTGGTAAAAATATGAATAAATAGGACATGACTGAGAGGGAACACAATTTTCTTCAAACTACAACACAGTGTAGCATTTTAGAGCCTGTATTATCCAGGACTAGGCTAGTAATAGACAAAGACATTGACACATGCTTTAAAAAAAATTGTCATTTATGATTTTAGAACCCAAAGAGATCTTAAGGTTCACCTACTCCAAAACCCTCAGGAAATAGAGGTTAAGGGGTATTCAGAGAAATTTAGAGTTTGAATGGTCTTTGAAGGCCACATAATGTTGTACCTAAATCCAAATCACAGGTTACTACACACACCTGATTTGTGGCCCACCATTAAGCTCCTTTTGTATTTTTATTCTACATTTTGTTATAGCTTAAAAACTGCTTAAGGCATGACTGAGAGTCATTTCTCAAATCTGAGCAAAGTTGTTCAAGGCACAGTACCCTGCCCCCTTCTTCCCTAGTTAGCATTTTATATTTTCTCTTTGAATCATTATAGTCCATAAGGTTCATTATAATGCACGGATCTTATCTAGGGACTACCCTGTACTGTCCCAGCAGGCCACACCCCCCCCCCCCAGCTTTGCCCAGAACATGAGCTTAGCCTGTTCTGGGGAATTCCAGCCCCCTTTGCCCCATGACCCTCCACCCTGCTCTGGAAAGCACTATGGCCCTCCATCCTGTACACTCCACCCTGTGCTAGGAGGGACCCCCATGACACAGGAAGGCTGCACTCTTGTACCTTTACACCATATTCCCAAATTAGCCCTGAGCTATAGATCTGACCAATGGCTGGCCGTTTGCTTCTATACATCATGCTTCCACTAGCTCCCCTCCCTGATGTGGTTTTAGCCTATAAAATTAGGTCTGTAAAGCCCAGAGATCACTAGTCATTTGAGTGAATACACTCGGGTAGCCGTGCACTTAATTAATAAATTCATACCTAAATTTATCTTGAACCCAGGTCTCAGCTTGCTCTTATTCTTTGCACAATAGTCCAACCCATTTCTGAATAGAAGGGGAAAGGAATATAGACTAGAACTGTGCTTCCACTGGTATAGGGAGCTCCCAAATAAGTAAACTCCCTCTACCAGAGTAGCTTGGCATGTTCTTCTCAATTAAGAGTAGTAGAGAACTACCTAGATCACTGAGAAATTAAGTGATATGCCCAGGTTGATATGAGTCAACATGTACCAGAAGCAAGGTTAGAACCCACATCTTGCTGGCATCAAGGTTAGCTCTATAGGCACTCCACCATGTGCCTCTTTTCTGAAGAGAAATCATCTAAAAACATTTTCTAAACATGATTATCTCTCATTTACTTTGAGCCATTCAGTGTTGGCTAACAATTTAAGTGGCTTGCTTAAGGTCATATGACTAATTCTTAGTGGGGTAAAATTAAAGCCTAGTTTCCTAGATCCTAATTTGGTGTTTTTATAATTTCGTGGCTTAGAAGAAGTCATAGAATCACATAATTTAGATTTAGAAGGCATGTCAGTGACCATCTAGTCCAACTCTACACTCTAAGATCTTAATCTCTAATAAAACACACATAAAAAGTTTATTCAGCTTCTTCTTGAAGGCCTCCAATAAGGGGAAACCCACTTTCATCTGAGTCAGCTCATTCCATTTAAAGGAGACCTTTAATTGGTAGAAAGTTTTTCCCATAATTAATAGAATTCACCTTTTGCATTTACCACTCATTGCTCCTGGTCCTGTGATGATTCCAAAAACAAAAAGCAGAATCGATCTTTGTTGTGACAGTCCTTCATATTCTTGAAGGCAGCTTTCATGTCCTTAGTCTCTGTATTCCTCCCACCCTAGTCTTCTCCAGGCTAATCATCTGAGTTCATTCAGCCTAAGTGACTCAATGAGTAGAATGTTGGACCTGGAATCTGGAAAAGTTGAGTTAAAATCAAACCTCAGATACTTATTAGCTGTTTGAACCTTGGTAGATTTTTTAACCTCTCTCTCCTCTAGTTTCTTTATATATAAAATGGAGCTAATAATAGACCCTACCTCCCAGTGCTTTTGTGAGGGTCAAATTAATTAGTCAATCCTCATATGCCATGAATACAAAGCTGTTCATTGTCTTGGTTGCCTTCCTCTGGATGCCCTTTAGCTCAACAGTGTCCAGAATTCCTATACTGCTATACCAAGAACTAAGCACAGTTCTTTGTTTTTATCTGTGTGGAGTAGAGTAAGAGTATCACTTCCTTACTCTCTGAGGCAATGCCTCTTAATGGAGTATGAATTTGCAATAACTTTTTTTTGACTGCTGTAGCACACCACTGATGTAATGAATTTGCAGTCCACTAGACCTCCCAGACCTTTCTTCAGGAAAAAAAATGTCTAACCATGCCTCCCTCAAATTTTTTATATGGCCTTTTCCCTCCTCACTTCTGATCAAGCACGTGACTACCCAAGTGATCAACACTCAAATGAGTAGTGATTTCTTGATTTTCAGATCTTGGTTATATAGGCTAAAACCACAAAATTATAATAGGGAGGGGAGCTAGCAAAAGCTATGACATACAGAAGCAGAGAACAGCTCTTGGTTAAATCTATATGACTCGGGACTACGGCACATGACTCAGTTGAGTATAGTAAAAGGGTACAAGGGGTCTTTACCTGAGTGGAGGGCATAGGGTGGAGGGTTATGGGATGAGGGGAACTGGAATTCCCCAGGTTGTAGTCAGAGGGGGCTGGAATTCCCAATAACAGGCTAGGGTCACGTTCCAGGCAAAGGGGGTGGGAGTCTCACTTGGTCAGCAGGAAAGGACAGTATGGGACTTAAATAAGTCTACCACCACAAGTCAGGTGGTATACAGTGACCTGAGATTTGGGTTTGGGTACAATAATATGAGGCAAAATTTGAACCTGAGTCATGATGGATTCAATTAATTGTGTTGTTCTGCCTTTCAGATAGTCTTAAACATGTGATTTTCATTTTGCTGAGGGAAAAACTGGGGATGGAGATGGGCTCAGATAGATCTTCACATAAAAAAGAAGGCTGCAAAATAAGATGTGAATTTGTTGTTATTGTTCAGTCACTTCAGTCACATCCCCATTCTTCATGACCCAATTTTGAGATTTTCTTGGCAAAGATACTGGAGTGGTATACCATTTCCTTTTCTAGCTCCTTTTACAGATGAGAAACTGAGGCAAACAGGGTTGTCCAAGATTAGAAAGCTAATAAGTACCTGAGGTGAGATTAGAACTTGGATTTTCCTGACTCCAGGCCAAGCATTCTATCTTCTGTGTCACCCAGCTGCCCCAAAATGTGAAAGTGAGACTTCAAGAAAGGAGCATGAGAGCTTGAATTTTATAAACAATTCACTCCTTATTCATTCATTCATTTGCTTACTTATTATTTATTCATTAATTAATTTATTCATTTATGCAGCCCATGTTATTTGTTTGTTGCCCTTCCCACTAAATTCCCTCCTCTCCTCTGCCTCCTAGCATCTAGTTGCCTTCAAAAGAGAGCTCGGGTGATAGCCCATCAGTTGATAGGACTTTCTCTTCCTATTGAAAATATTTTCAGCTATTCTAGTTACTGTTTTTATGTATCTGTGTGCAAATCCCTACCCCCATGCCTCTCAAAGAATATAAACTTGGCAATATAAGCCATTTCAGCATTTTCCTTCTATCTGTAATACATAGTACAATACCTTTCACATTGTAGGTGTTGAATAAAAATTTGTTTTATGGCTGTTTGGAGGATGGATGGTAGCATTTGTTGAACTAAGTAGAAAATAATTTCCTAGATTTGTTGGTATTCTCCACCCGTTTTTTTTTTACATTTTAAAAGATTTTATTTTCTTCTTATTTTATACCATTTCTTAATATAGCTCTGCTTATAATGAACTGTCATTGTAATAAAGAAAGATATTAAGCAAAACTACTTATAAAATGGCAACAGTTCACAGGATATGTGTCATTCTGCACTTTGTGTTTTACTATCTGCTTGTCTATTGCAATAGACTTCCAGTTGGTGTTCTCGCCTCAAGTTGCTCCCTGCTACAACCCATCCTCCAAACAGCCATAAAACTGATTTTCCTAAAGGCCATATATGACTGTCACACCTCTCTCCCCATTTAATAAACTTAATTGGCTACCTATTACCTTTCATGAGGACCAGAAATAAAATCCTCTGTTTGGCATTCCAAACAGTTCTGCCCCCCTCACACCTTTGAAGTCTGCTTAACCTTTACTCCTCTCCATATACTCTATAATCCATAGACACTTGCATGCTTGCTGTTCCTTAATCAAGACTCCTCATCTCTTGACTCTATGTGTTTTCATTGGCTGTCCCGCATGCCTGGAACATTTACTTTTCTTCTCTCTGTCTCCTGGGATCCTGACTTTCTTCAGGCTCTAGCTATAATCCTGCCTTCTGCAAGATGTCTTTCCCATTCTTTTATAATGCTAATGCATTCCCTTATGTTCCCTAATGCATACCCATGCTCTTTTCCAAGTTATCCCTTGAATAGCTTGTTCATCAATAGTCATTTCCATGGTGTCTCCTCCATCAGAATGTGAATTCTTCATGAGAAGGGACTTTTTTTCCTTTCTACTTACCTCCAGAACTTAACAGAGGGTCTTCCAGTAGTAAATGCTTAATAAATGCTTATAGACTAACTACTGACTGCTTTCTGGGATCAAGATTAATCATTTATGCCACATTTTTTTCAAGAATTTAACATCTAGTCAAGGAATGGTATGAGAAATAAGTTATCAGAAATTAGACAGAAACTTTTCAAATGACTGTTACAAGGGTTAAAGGAATATGATTTCAACCTTAAAATTTCCAGAAGCTAGACAGCAATATCAATCAACATTTACAAATTACAAATGTAGAGGATACATCTAGATTAAACCCTCAAGAAAAACTGAGAATATAGCACTGATCCACAGAAATCAATCCTAGATTTCAGTGAAGGTGATTATAAAAGGAGCTGAGCCTTAGCTAAATATATTTGCTTTGACTACCAAGCAAAAGGCAGACTACAAATACATAAGCTATGAAAATGGTTCAAAGTATCTCATTAGTCTTTATCACTGGACCCATAAACAATCTGTCCATCCCACGAGCAATGCTTCCTGCAGAGATGAAAAAAATAATATGAAGTCCAGTTTTATTTTGTAATTCTTTTCATATAATCACTAATCCTGGTGGGGGTAAGTTTTCTAATGGACACTGTCTCAGAAAAATAATATTGGGAAAGGAGAGGGCACATTTGTCACCTTGGACATAATCTCTATGAAGCACCATTTTCATTGATGGCTTGCTGTCCTTGTTTCAATCAGTCCTTCTCTCTTGCAAATAAGGATCTGAAGAGTAAACTCCTTTACAAGATATCATCACTTGTTTCCTTACCTATGCAGCTGTCTCTCTTGTTCCTTCTTTTTTTGTTGTTTCTTATTAACATCTCTTTTTATTCTATTGCTCTGTGAGACTAGCCGTCAGAAGCTAATAGGTCAAAAGAAACATTAAATATGCAATTGGAAAATAGGGGAGGTTGTAGTGGGGTAGGGGGAAGTGAAGGTCAGATGAAAGACAACCTTGAGCAATACAATGGTGTTCCATGATTTTCAGTAACTATGTTGGTGTTAACATGGACTCACTGTAAATATTTCAAAGGCATCATTTCAAGTTTTCCTTTTCAGCCTGTGATATTTATTTTTCTATTTCTCTAAGCAGATTTATGGAAGAGCCTGATAACATGTCATCTATATCTACTTCATTTTTCTAGCTAACAGGTAATTCCAGCAATGTTTGAGAAAAGTAGCATTGATTTTAGTGACTACAATTCTTGGTGGTTTGAAGTGGTTATGTGTTGTCTTTATAATAGCTTAGTTTTGTGCATTCTACAACTCTCTGCTTTTAGATGGATAACCCCAGCATTGTTTTGTTTTGTTTTGTTTTGTTTTGCATTTAAGAGGTTATTTATAAGTATCACTTCTTTTCCTTCTACATTTTCAGTCAAAACCAAATTCCTCTTGTTTCCACTCCATTTGTTTTGATGCCTATTGGAACTGAGTGTACACTGAAAACAGATTTCATATAGCCTGTAATTTAGAATGTTTAGCTTTCCCTTTTTGACATCTCTTTTGATGCTGTTGAAGGAAGAGGTGGGCAGAAATCTGGAGAAAAGAAAAAAAAGATGTAAAAGAGAGGGCGAGATTCAAAATAGAATGCAAATTGGTGTTTTTTTGTTCTTATGATTTGCTGGACTACTAATTCCTCTCTTCTGCACTTCTTCATCTGCCTAAAAGAGCTTGTTTTGCATTTCTCATTTCCATCATTTAAAGACCTATAATTAATGAGTGTAGCATGTCCTTTCACCAATGAAAATGTCATTTTGTCCATGCCTAAGCAGATAGTCTTCATGAGTTTAGATACTGCAGATTTACTACCTGGTCATCTGTCCATCAATGGTCCTCTACATTTATCTAGACTTGTCCTGAGATGACAGAAACATATTATGATTTCTTCATTTGTAAACTGAAAGCCATTTTATCTCACTAAAACCTTTAGAACTTGTTCTCTAAAGGAGGACTTTTCAGAAGTCTATGAAAATATTACACTTATTCCTTGTCATGAGGGGAATTTTCTACTTACCATTGGACTTTTATCTATTTTTTCATCTCTTTTTGTAATTAATAAAAGGGAAGTTTGCCCCTTTGTATTAGAAAAGGGCAAAGAAATAGAAATGATTTTTTAAAAATTGTTATAGATCACCTACAAGAACTGTTATTCCCCATAAGCACAAGTGTTCCAAGGGTCTTAACATAATGTTAAGAGATGTTTTAAAGTCAAAACTTTGCTTTTCCTTTATTACTGCACTAGGAAACACAAGAATCTCTTGATCTTAATTACTTTCATTGTCCTTTACTTCATTCATAAGAAGACATTTTATCTGTGACAGAATCATCAGTTGGCAGAAATTATTAGGTATACCAAATAAGGCTGGATGAGAGGTGTAGGGCTTGTGGGTCTTTCAAAGTTGACATTTTTTTAAATTGCAAGCTTCTGAGGCTATGAAGCTCACTCTTCATATAAGGCTTCTAAAAAGAGATGAGTTTTATAGTCAGAAAAAGCCATTAAAAATTGCACTGAAACTTGCCAATATGTCCTGGGAAAAATGTAGATGTTTCTTAGGAAATATCAAAAGTATTAACATCCACAAGTACATTGAGGATGTGCCAAAATGAGTTTCAGTTTGGGATGTGTAGAAAATGATACTTTGATGGGGGGGAACAAATGAGTGTGGGTGTGTCTGTGTTATTGAAATGTAAAGATTTTTGGGGGGGAGGACTGAACTTTCCTAAAATGATGAAGGAAAATGATATTCTGCAATTTCTATGAAGTAATTTTTTTTATTTAAAAGAAAATTATTGTTTTCTTTGCAAATAAGAACACTTTTCCATGGTACTTTTGGGGAAAGATCATTCCTTCATTTATTTATTTTTCTTTTTGAAGGGGGGGAAGGTAGGGCAATTGGGGTGAAGTGATTTGCCCAAGGTCACAAGGCTAGTTTTTGTGTTAAGTGTCTGAGGCAGGATTTGAGCTCAGGTTCTCCTGACTTCAGGGCTGGTGCTCTATTCACTGTACCACCTAATCACCCCAAGGAAGGATTATTTATTTATTTAAAAAATTTTATTGACTTGTTTGTTTACTTTTAGTTTACAGGATTCAGTTCCAGAATCACTTGAGTTTCAGATTTTCTCCTCTTCCTTCCCTCCCCCCTTTCCCCCGTGGTATCATATAATCATGTATAGGATCTGCAAGCTCTTTCACATTGTACAATAGTCTGGTTGTATATAAGTGTTGTAACCAATGGAGTGAACAATGGGAAAAAAGAAACAGGAAAGATTATTAAAAAAAAGAATCCTGTCCACAGTTCTAGCACATGATCAAGGCTTCTGTAAACAGAAATATTAGGTGAAATATAAGAATACACTAGGAAATAAATTAGAGCCGCATTGTGGAAGACTTTAATACTTGTCTAAGAGGCTAATAACTTTATCATTATGGGCAACAAAGCATCACTGATGGGTTTTGAGAAGCAGAGTAACATGATCAGATGATCAGAAGTATACATTAGGATGATTTCAGTGGTTTCATGTGCAAGAAACATTGGCATCACTGGGTAGCATGGTGGGTAGAGGGACATGAAGACTTTAGTTCAAATCCAGTCTCAGACACTTACTAGCTGCAAGACCCTGGGCAAATAACTTAACCATCTGCCTCAGTTTTCTCATCTGTGTAATGAGCAAGAGAAGGAAATGGCAATCCACTTCAGTATCTTTACTAATGAAACCTCCCAAAAGGTCACACAGAGTCAGGCACAATTGAAATGACTAAATAGTGAACAGAACATATATTGGGATAATCCTAATTCCAGTGTCTTGTAAACTTCAGGGCAACTTTTTACAACTCATATTCCTGACATTTTCCATTCTGTTTACTCCATTATATTGGTTTGTGACCAAGGGGATGAAGGTGATGATGGAAGAAGAGAAGGCCAACTCTCTAGCCACTGTATCATGGTTCTACATTAAAAGACTGGGGGACTTGGAAAATGATATTCCAAATGATAAAGGACTTAGGATTACAACTAAGAATCATCTACCAAGTAAAAGTGAGTATGGTCCTTCAGGGAGAAAAATGGACATTCAGTGAGATAGAGGACACTGCATTTTTTTGTCTTTGTGGAGGGGGAAGGGCAGGGCAATTGGGGTTAAGTGACTTGCCCAAGGTCACATAAGTAGTAAGTCTTAGGTATCTGAGGTAGAAATTGAACTCACATCCTTCTGACTGCAGGACCAGTGTTCTATTCAATGTGCCACCTAGTTGCCCCAATAGAGGACCTACAAGCATTAATTTAAAAAATATTTTTGTCTTTATTAATTTGTTTACTTTTAGTTTACAAGATTCAGTTCCACAATCCCTTGAGTTTCAAATTTTCTCCCCCTCCCTATCCCTTCTCCATGGAAGCATATAATCAAGTATAGGATCTGCAAATACCAAGCATTCTTTATTAAAAATTAACTTTTGTTTATTTTTGTTTACACAATTTGTTTACACAAGATTTGGAGTTACAAATTTTCTCCCCATCTTTCCCCTACCTACAACCCCAAAAGAGTGATCCCATGTTTACCCCCTCCCCCAGTCTGCTGTCTCCTATATCATCCCCAGTCATACCTCTGGCTTTCTGGTAGGGCAAGATGGGATCTCCTTACCCCAGTGTCTATATATCTTAATTCCCAGTTATATGTAAATTTCATATATATATATATATGAAATTCACATACATATGAAATTTACATATATATGAAGTTTACATATATATAAAATTTACACACACACACACACACACACACACACACACACACATATATATATATAAAATTTGATTTTAGAACTTTAAATTCTAGATTCTTTCCCTACCTCCCTTATCACCCACCCCCACTGGAAAGACAAGCAATTCAATACAGGCTGTATATGTGTACTTACGTAGAACATCTCCACAATGGACATATTGTAAAAGACTGACTATATTTCCCTCCTTCCTATACCACCCCCACTTGTTCTGTTCTCTACTTTGTCCCTGTTCCTTTACAAAAGTGTGTTCTTCTAACAACTCTCACCCCGACCCTGTCTTCCCCTTCATCATCCCTCCTCTCATTCCCATCCCCTGCTATTCTCCTGTAGGGCAACATACCCAAGTTAGAGTATATATCATTTCTTCCCTAAGCCAAATTCAATGAGAGTAAGGTTGACCCATTCCCTTTTTCCTTCCACTTCTTCCCCTTCATTGTAAAAGTTATCCTTTGTCTTTCTATATGAGAGGATTAACCCCATTCTGTCTCTCCCTGTCTCCTCCATTGTATTCTTCTCCCACATCTCAATTTCACCTTTTAAAACATCATCCCTTCCTATATTCCTATTCAATTGATCCTGTGTCTTCTGTCTACGTACACATATATACACACACTCACATATGTATTCATAGACAAATACCCTCCTATATAGAGATATGTATAAGTATACATATATAAATATATTTATATTTCCTTCACCTATCCTCATACTGAGAAAAGTTTCATAAATTACGATTATCATTTTTCCATGTTGGCATGTAAATAGCTCCATTTTGATAAGTTCCTTATGATTTCTTGTCCATGTTTACCTTCTCATGCTTCTTGTATTTGAATTTCAAATTTTATATTCAGTTCTGGTTTTTACAACAAGAATGCTTGAAAGTCCTCCACCTCACTGAATGATCATATTTTGCCCTGAAACATTGTACTCAACATTTTGCTGGATAGGTGAATCTGGGTTTTAATCCTAGCTCCCTTGATCTCCAGAATATCATATCCCGGGCCCTTTGGTCCTTCAATGTAGAAGATGCTAGATCCTGGGTTATCCTGATTGTGTTTCCACAGTATTCAAAGTGTTTTTTTCTTGGCAGCTTGTAATATTTTCTCCTTGATCTGGGAACTCTGGAACCTGGCTATAACATTCCAAAGAGTTTTCTTTTTGAGATCTTTTTCAAGTGGTGATCAGTGAATTCTTTCAATTCTATTTTTCCCTCTGGTTCTAAAATATCAGGGCAATTTTCCTTGAGAATTTCTTGAAGGATGATTTCTAGATTCTTTTACTGATCAAGACCTTCTCGTAGTCCAGTAATTTTTAAATAGTCTCTCCTGGATCTATTTTCCAGGTTAGTGTTTCTTTATGAGATATTTCACATTGCCTTCTATTTTTTTATTTGTTTGGATCTGTCTAATAGTATCTTGGTTTCTCATAAAGTTATTTGCTTCCATTTGCTCCACTCTAATTCTGAAGGAATTATTGTCTTCAGTGAGCTTTTGAGATTCTTTTTCCATCTGGCAAATTCAGCTTTTTAAGGCAATCTTCTCCTCATTGGCTTTTTGGGCCTCTTTTGCCATTTGAGTTAGTCTATTTTTTAAGGTGTTGTTTTCTTCAGTCAGGTTGTTGACTCTCTTTTCGTGATTTTCTCACATCATTCTCATTTCTCTTCCCAATTTTTCCTCCACTTCTCTATTTGGTTTTCAAAATCCTTCTTAAGCCTCTCTTTGGCCTGTATCCAGTTTCCATTTTTCTTGGTAGCATTTGGTGCAGGAGTTCTGACTGTGTTACCTTCCTCTTGTTACATGCTTTGATCCTTTCTCTCTCCAAAAAAGGAGTCTAAAGTTAGATTGCTGTTCTTACTTTGCTTTCTTTGCCTGCTCATGTTGCCAGTCAATTACTTGACTTTTTAGCTCTGTGGACCTCTGCTTCCAGAGGGGAGAGGTTTGTCTCAAATCCCTGGGCATTTTGCTGCTGCAAGAGCTATTAGGAGGCCATGGTCTCTGCCCCCCTCCCCACCAGCTTTGGCTCACTGAAAATGCACCTCAGGACCACCACCCAAAACTGTGATCTTGATCCAGGCAGCTCAAGGCAAGAGCACTTGGCCTCTGAATTATCACTTACCTCCCCTGTAATCTGCAGGCTACAAGCTCTGAAGCAGCCATGTGGGGGCCACTGCAAGGCCGCTGCTTCTGTTGCTTTCTTTCTCTGGGGGCAGCTGGCAGGACCAGCTTTTCTCCCCCAAATTTAGCAGAATTCAACTGACCTTTCACTCTGTCTTTGTTTTTTTTTGGGGGGGGGGTTATAATTCTGGAAACTGCCACAGCTGCTGGTGATTCACTCTCCTGAAAGCTCCACCCATGGAAAGTCCTGGCTGCTCCAGGGCCAAACTGTGGTTTCAGACTGAGCTGGTTTTGGCTCCCAGTATGCTGTGATGAGCCCTTCCTGTCCCAACTGCCGAGCTCCCTTTAGTAGGAGCCTTGTTTCTCTGTATTTTTGTGGGCTCTGGGGGTCTAAAATTTATTTAGAGTCATATTTTATAGATAATTGAGATGGTTATGTGTGGAGCTGTGTAGTTTTCCTGCTTCTATGCCGCCATCTTGGCTCTACCCCTCCAATCATTAGAAAATTACACAAATCCTCCACTTTTCAGTGTCTAGCAAAATTCAATTTCATCACACATTCATTATGCAAGGAGAGGCCTTTTCTTCATCTTGACTCAGGGTGGTCTCTCAGATTCCCCAGATCACCTTCCATAGTACCAGCTCCTACCTGAATCCAGCAGTCACCTGGATTCAGAGGCAGACAGCTCCCAGATTCTTATCCAGTCCTCTAGGCAGTTCTTGCTACACACTGAAGTTCATAGGTCGAGCACATCTCAAAACCTTCACAACTACTGTTGCCTGGATCTCAAGGATCAACCAAGCTACAAACAAAGTCTTATCCTAGTCATACTTCATTAGTTATCCAGCAGTTCAGCTGGCCCTAGGACCCAAAAGAAATCTCTGCCTTCCAGGAGGCCTTCTTGGCAGCAACCTCAGTCTTCACTAGATTCTGCTGTCATAGAGAACTCAGTTCTCAGTCCATTAGCATCCCAGACCCCCAATGGTGGGACAATTCTGCTTCCTCCACCAGGAGTAAAAATTCTTGATTCTGACTGTCTCTTCTTTGGGCTCTTCTTAAACACACTCACTTCGGCTTCCTGTCTCAGCCAAACCCTTCCTGTTATGTCAGCCAAAGGAGACAGAGTTCACACCTTCTCTTTCTTTTACAGAGGTATTTAGCCCTTAATTACTAAGGGGTTACTAATTAAACTTAGTTCCTAAGGGCTAAGTACTTGTTATATTAATTACCATTACATAAACTTAGTTCTTCTCAGCAATATAATCATCCAAAAACACCTCCAAAGACTCATATCAGAAAATGCTATTCACGCCCAAAGAAAGAACTTTGTAGTCTGAATGCAGATTGAAGGATATCATTTTTACTCTTTTGTTGCTTTTACCTTTTGTTCTTTCTTTTTTCAAAACATGACTAATGTTAAAATGTTTCCTTGGTTGCACATATATAATATATATCAGATTCCTTGCCATCTTGGGAGGGGCAAGGGAGAGAAGGGGAAGAAAAATTTGGAATTGAAACTCTTATAAAAAGGTGAATGTTGAAAATGATCTTTACATGTAATTGGAAAAAATACTATTTACTTAAAAATAAAAGTACAGATTATGCACTCAATTTGAGTCAAATTATCTGGGTTGAAATATTATCTTTGCTACTTGCCAATCAGATTTACTTAAATGGATTTAACCCTCTAGGCTTTAGATTCCTCTCTTCTAAAATGAGTCGATTGATCCAAGGAGCTTTAAAGTCCTTTAGATTTTAAATGTCCCCAGAACTCTGTTCAAAAAGAAGTTTAACCATAGCAGTCATGAGTTTTCAGAGCCTAAAGATGAGATAATCAAATTCAGACTCAGAACTGTATAGTCCTTTTGTAAGAGTTATTTTATATTTTATTTTTCCCAATTACATGTTAGCACAATTTTTCATATAAAAAACCCAAAACTTTGAGTACCTGAGTCAAATATATAAGAATACAAAACATTCCACAGTTGATAAATGGTGAAAGGATATGAACAGACCATTTTCAGAGGAAGAAATTAAAGTTATCTATAAGCATATGAAAAAATGCTCTAAATCACTATTGATTAGAGAAATGCAAATCAAAACAACTCTGAGGTACCACATCTCTGGTCAAATTCACTAAAATGAAAAACAGGAAAATGATAAACACTAGAGAAGATGTGGAAAAATTGGAACACTGAGGCTTTGTTGGTGGAGTGGTGAACTTATTCAGCCAGTCTGGAGAGCAATCTTGAACTATGCCCAAAGGGTTACAAAAAGTGCATGCCCTTTGTTCTAGCAATACCACTTCTAGGGATATATCTCAAGGAAATCATAGAAGTGGGAAAAGGAATGTTTATAGCAGTTCTTTTTGAAGTGGAAAGAATTGGAAATCAACAGGATGCCCATCCATTGGGGAATGTTGTGGTATATGAATGTAATGGAATGCTATTGTGCTATAAGAAATGAGGAGCAGACAGACTTCTTAATAACCTGGAGAAACTTATGCAAAGTGATGTTGAGTGAGTAGAGCAGAACCAGCAGAACTTTGTACACAGTTATAGACACATCATATGTGTGAGGACTAACTTTGATATATTGGACTCCTGTCAGCAATGCAAGGTTGGAAGACAACTCCAAACCTCATGATTGTAATGCCAAGCAAAAGCAACTTCGGGGTTCAGATTATGAGCATAGCAAACTCGATTTATTCAGTGACAGATTAAGTCAAAGTATTCACAGAAATTCAAAATATAGCATAACTCAATAATTTAGTAAGTCCACAATTCAATTGCAAAATACCAAGGTTCAAGTATCCCACCCTTGGCCAGCACATTAGTAAAAGTAGCCCACCCCTGGGCTATACTTTCATTTAGTAACTCACAAAGTCTCTCTTCTCAAATGGAGATTAGTTTCCAATCATAAACAAAGTACATTCATTTGGTCAGTCACAGAGCACAAAAAAGTCAAAAGTTTCCCACCCCTGGATCACAGCTGAATTACAATACCATTCATTAAGGTGAAGCACTTTCTGAAAAAGTGCAGGAGAGCACAAAAGGCCATCTATCCTTAAGCTACAACAAGGTTAAGATATCATCTCAGAAATGAATACTGAAGGAGAGGTCTTTTCTTCATTATGACATGAGGCAAGTTGTCAGCAATCTCTGTTCCTGGGGAGACAAAGCTTAACAAAGCCACAATGTACATTGCCAGTGTCCTCATCAATCCACTCTTTGCCTGCAGAACAGTCCCAGTCCCTAAAAAGACCCTCTTCCAGGATTTCTATACACATGCAACAAGAAAATCCTTCTTCAGGGCTTCTGAACAAACCACAAGGTTACAGGATCTCCGCAATAACAGCACTGTCCTTCACCAGCAGAGTAATCTGGCAAAACAACATCAAAACAATCAGACAAAATGCTAGTATCACTGTCATGCAGTGTAGAACCTATATTGGATTGGATGCCACCAAGGACAAAGTAGGGAGGAGAAAGGGAGAAAATTTGAAACTCAAGGGATTGTGGAACTGAATATTGTAAAATAAAATAAATTTAAATTTAGGACAAAAAATTTTGAATTCCAGTTCCCTTTCTCTTCCCCAAACTGTCATTGAGAAGACAAACAAATTGTTATGGATTATGAATGTGTAGTCATGCAAAGCATATTTCTGTATTGGTTGGCTGATTGTTAGTTGTTGTCCTTAGTTCTCTAAGAGGACCAAAATGATATCACTATACTGTCAAGTTCCAATGTGTCTGACTGGGACTGATCAGACCAATATGAGCTTGGAATGCTATACTGATAGGTCAGGCTCAAATAGTCCATGTGAACATTTAAGGAGGACATCCTGAATTCCTTTGAGCTGTTTCAATTCTGCTTTGCTCAGAGAGCACAGTGCCTTCTCTGATGTGAGCACACCATGCTCAGCAGTCCTGTACCAGTGTCTCCCATGTCACATAATCAATTCCAAAGTTCTTGTGAGACCTTGAGAGTGTCCTTGTATTGTTTCTTCTGATCACCATCTGAATGCTAATGCTTACCCTTTGTGAGTTCTCCATAAAATAAGGCATTTTTGTTTTGTTTGCTTTTTTGGCAAGTGTATGTTTTGCATTCAAACAACATGGCCAGTCCAGGAGAGTTGCACCCTCTGAATCAGAGTTTGAATGCTTGGCAGTTTAGTGTGAGTAAGGACCTCAGTGTCTTGTACCTTATCCCACCAGGTTATCTTCAGAATCTTCTGAAGACAATTCAAATGAAAGTGATTCAATTGTCTGGAATGATGCTGGTAGACTGCCCATGTTTCACAGGCATAGGACAATAAGGTCAGCACAATGGCTCTGTAGACCTTCAGTTTGGTAGTCAGTCTAATACCTCTTCTCCTCCATACTTTCCTACAGAGCCTCCCAGACATTGAGCTAGCTCTGGCAATTTGTGCATCAATCTCATTATCAATGTGTACATCCCTGGAAAGTACACTACCAAGGTAAGTGAATTTATCCTCAGCATTCAAAACTTCTCCATTTGTTATAACCAATGATTCCACGTATGGGTAATGTGGTGGTGGCTGATTGCACACCTGTTTTTTCTTAGTGTTGTTAGGCCAAAATTAGCACAAGCAGCAGAGAATTGATCCACACTTTGTTGCATCTCAGCTTCATAGGCTGCATTGAGTGCACTATCATCTGCAAATAGAAAACCATGCCCCAACACTCCCGCTACTTTGGTCTTAGCTTGTAGCTTTTTAAAATTGAAATATTTACCATATGTGTGGTAGCTGATCTTGATGCTGTGTTCATCCTAACTGAAAGCATTTGACAACATGACTGAAAACATGCTAAATAGCACAGGAGCAAGCACACAGCTTTGTTTCACTCCACTGGTGACTGGGAAGACAGGAAAGTATTGTCCATTATCTAGAACCCGGGTAAGCATGCCATCATGAAATTGATGCACAATGATCATGAACTTCTCCAGGCAACCACATTTTAACATAATTTTTTATAAGCCCTCATGACTAACAATATCAAAAGTATTGGTCAGATCTACAAACATTGAGTACACACCTCTGTTGTGTTCCTGGCATTTCTCTTGGAGTTGTCGAGCATTTTCATATTATTCATATTGTGAAAGAAAAAAGACAAAAAATCCCAAGAAAAATAATATTTTTTAAAGTATGCTTTGATCGGCATTCAGCAGTCATCAATAGTTTTTTTTTTTTTCTGGAGGTGGACAACATTTTTCATCATGTCCTTCAGAACTGTCTATTGTATTGCTGAGAGAGAGCTGTATAGTTTGTTAGGTATAATCATTTTCCAGGTGAGGAAAGTGATACTCCAGGTCAGATTTACAGCTAGAGTCAGGTAATCAGGTCTTTATCTCAGGATGAGAGACATAGAAGGGCTGAATTTAGAGGGTGCTTACAAAATTTGTACTACTTCAGCAGCATAGAAATAATCAAGTTTAGCACATAGCTCAGAGAATCATAGAATTTTGTATGGAAGAATACTGTCAATGAATACAAAAATACAATGCATGGAAAGATGAGATACTAAAGTTGATTGTTTCTTTGATGATTAAGTGGTTAGTACAAGTTCAACTGAGTAGCAATTTATCAGTCTGAGTCTTTTGCCTCATAATTGTGTTTGTCCTTTGAGATTAAGTGTAATTAGTTAGAATATCAATCTCATATCTTTGAAGAATCAAATGATTCATATGAGGGAAGAATTAATTAACAGTGTCAGACAGGAATAAGCTAGATCATCCTTATTCCTAGGTCACTCAGTCTCTGCAAGCCCACCACTGCTTCTCATTTTGATTTGAGAAGGATGATTTTTTTGTGCTCCACTATTACACATTTTCTAACAAATTGTAGCATGCATTATTTCTACTAAGGACTATCTTGCAAAATCCTCTCCGAGTGCAAGGAGTGATAAAATTTAAATGACAAGAGTTATTCTTTTTAAGCTTTTATGACATAAATGAGGAAAAAATAGTCTAAAAAAATAAATTGAAATCTGATCTGAAAAAAAAACCAATCAAAGCCAATACACTCCAGCATCCTGGATACCTTGGTTCCTGTACCAGTCAAATAAAGAGAAGTGCAATATAGGAAAGAGGGGCAATGCTCCTATCCCCAGTCATCAAGATCAGATTTTTTTGGGTTAGAAGCCCATGGGATTATGCCCTGAAACAGTATTCAGAAGACCTGCATTCTTGTTCCATTTCTATCATGGGATTCCTAGGTGACATTGATGGAACTGTAACTAGATTTTTTTTGGTTGGGGCAATAACCACAAATAATACCCAGAAAAATCATAAAACAGATATTCAGTTAAGAGAGTAGGGGTGGGAGACTACTTGAGAGCAGGAATCAGTTCTTGGAATTCCTGGTGCTCAGATGTCACTCAGGAGGCTGCCACATGGGGCCTAAAGGTATGGTGCAACAAAATGGGAGTCAAGAACTCCCTCCTCCTCCTTCCTGATTCACTGATAATTTCCTATATAAACTAATTATTTTACTATTTAGGCTTCAGGTAAATAAATTTATATTAATAATTACAGTCATTTATAAGTGGAATGGGTATATTCTATAGATTTTCTGTCATTAGAGAAAATTTTCTTTAGAAAAAAAAGACAACAAAATGACCATCTATCAGGTATGTTGAGTAGAGTATAAATTTTTCAGATATGGGTGGGACTAAGGATTCTCTGAAAAATTCTTCATTCAAAGCATGGTACATGATCCAGTTCGCCTTGTTTCCTCTGACCAAAATTACAACTCCCCAAAGGTAGCTTTTTTGGCAAGACCTTTTAAATGTAGTGTGTGTGTGTGTGTGTGTGTGTGTATGTGTGTGTGTGTGTGTGTGTGTGTGCACGTGTGTGATGAAATAGAGATTATATTCACTATTTCAGCAACTCATACCACTTTCCTCTGTCCCCATAGATTTTTACCTTATCACACCTTTGGCTAGAGGGAGAGTATATTAGAATTTACAAACATCATCATGGGCTACCTTGGAATGCAATTGATACCATCTCTGACTCTTTTCATCTTATAAACACAAGTTTAAATGACTTTCTAACAACAATATAAGAAAAGTTCTCCAACACATGGAATTTTACTTAAAATTTGAATAAGACTTTAAAAATTCTATAGACTTAATTTTTAGTTGGTACTAATAACTGGAAAAATTCATAAAGCTCCAAAAAATGAGTTGCACTTATGATAGATTAAAAAATAATAGCTTTTTAAAAAATTGAATTGAATTTAAATGAAAATGCTTTCTTTTTTCTTTTTTTAATGTAATAAATTTTATTTGTTTTCTTGTTTACATTGTTCCATTTTCATGAGATTTTTGAGTTACACATTTTCTCCCTGTCTTTCTCCTACCCCACCCCCAAAACAGCGATCCCACTGTGGAGCCCCTCCCCTGGTCTGCTCTCTAACTTTCTGGTAGGGCAGGGAAGGTCTCCCTATCCCAGCTCCTGTATATCTTGATTCCTAGTTGCAAGTATTGCAGAGCTTTAAATCCTAGATTCTTTCGGTTCCTCCCTTGTCACCCACCCCCAC
>CM053599.1:79131792-79155744 GCA_028646575.1 Pseudocheirus occidentalis
AGGAAGGAAGGAAGGAAGGAAGGAAGGAAGGAAGAAGGCAAGGGAGAAAGGGAGGGAGGGAATAATAAAAAAAGAAAATTTTATTTCAACAGAACACCCTCAGATCCTGAATCATGAATGACAATAATAATTATAAACCCTCAAGGTCTTAGAATGTAGAGACCTAGCATAAGACATCACAATTATATGGGGACATGATGAAGTTCACATCATTCCTACTGCTAACTATAGTTAGAATCATACCATAGATCAGTGGTTCTCAACCATCCTAATGCCGAGATCCTTTAATGCAGTTCCTCATGTTATGGTGATCGCCAACCACAAAATTATTTTTGTTGCTACTTCCTAGCTGTAATTTTGCTACTGTTATGAATCTATCTGCTATGCAACATGTATTTTCATTGTTACAAACTGAACATAATCCACAGGTTGAGAACCTCTGCCATAGATGCTTTCAGTGAATCTACAGAAGATGAAATTACATCTCAACACTTTTATCCAGTTATGAAACATTTATCTAATCCATCTATACAGCACATCACTGAACTTTAAACATAAATAAGAGTAAAATAATGAACTGATTCAGGATAATGTCTATTTGAACCCTAGTAATTACAAGATGAGAAGAACTGGAAAGAAGAGTAATGAGAAGACTAAGGAGGAGGAGAACAGGGAGAAGAAAAAGAAGTAGAAAAGAATGAAGAGAAAGCAAAGAATGAGGAGGAGAGAGAAAAATAGGAGAAAAGCTAACCTTCATATAAAGCCTTAAATTTGAAAAGTACATTACATATATTATATCCTCAGTGTCCACTGAGTTTTGAGGAGTTTGATCTCAAGGGCTACCAAAGATTGAATTCAGGCCTTGTACTTATCACTTATACCCTTAGCCTCATATTTACATTACAGCCTTTTTCTTATATTTCTTAGCCATTTTGGCAAATCCTGCACATTGACAAAAAAGACTCAACTGCCAAAATTTGAATTTTTCATAGTAATCCAAGGAAATACTTAGTATGTAAAGTGAGTTATACTTGAATTTACCCACAAACGTTAGTGTTAAGAAGCAAAGTCCCTTCCATCTCTAAAACTGTATTAGTCTACGAGAAAATGACACAGTCCCTCCTGTAGCAATGTCCTACAGAAACAGACCCATGATGTTTGTTTAGTCCTTTGAATCATCTGTGAGCTTTTAATGTAAACAACTCTGTTGTAATCTTAGCGACAGTCTATGAATTACTTCTCTGTTCTCCTTTAAATATTGCTGTAGCCATTGATATACATGCTACAATAAAACCTTTCATAAGGAGATTTGGGAATCAAAGAGAGTAGAACGCAGCCATTTCCTGTATTTTTTTAAACCAATAGCTTGCTTTGATCCCTAGGAAGGTTTCAGAGGGATCTGGCCAACCTGGAGTGATTTACAAATCATTCCTTAGCTGTTTTCCACAGGAAGTATAAACCACACTTTTAAATTTAGTCTGTTTGGAAGTATATCAAGGAAGCAGATGCAGGTTGTTTACAAGATTTTTTCAGTAAAATGAAGACACAAAGGGATTTTTTGGAATGCTCTAAAAGTCCAGTTAATGCTAATATTGCTATTAATCAGACAGAACATTATTGGTTGTCAGGTACCTCAGAGAGCATAGATTCATTGAATGTTTTAAGCTCTCTTCTCGACCTAGGGTGGGGGAGGTGTGGAGGGAAGTGTCATATTTTCTTAAGAGTAGAGTGGTTTGAATCAATTAAAAGGAAAAAAATAGGTTATAATTACTATTTGCAGACCCATTATAGAAAGTGGAGACTAGTATATAATAATAATTCCTTTCAGCAGATGTGTACAAAGCACCTATTGTATGAAGAGCCCAGAGTCAAGATGAGGAGACACAAAGTAGAACTGTTTTCATGGAACTTACAGACTACTTCAGAAGACCCTATAGCAGAAAGAGAACCAGAGAGGAAGCTAGGAAAGGATGGTTCATAACTCAACTGTGAAAGTAACTGTAGGCATGTAACCTACCTAACCTCTTTCTGTGCCTGAGTTTCTATGTTTAGATGTAAGGGGAGTTCCTTGATTTATTTTATAGCCTGACATGGAAATAAGCATTTGTGTAAGACTTTCTACCATTTTCTATGGAGTATATGGATAATCTCCTGGGGACTTTGGAAAAAAAAATGTTTTCTATTGTTGGATATCGCCGGGCTAAACTGATTGATTCTGACACTTGGGTGGTGGTCTTTCATGGCAGAAGACAGTCCTTTTCAGGGTTTATAAAATGGACTTGACACCTGATTTTCCTATTCCTACCTCCTACTCTCACCCCAGCTGGTACCTTCTCATTTCCTTCTCAAGAGAACACATAAAGGTCAAGAGATATATTTGCATGAACATGTGTATATGGATGCTGGTATGTGTGTGCATTTTGGGGTGAGAGAGGGTGTCCCATGTACATTCAAAAGCCATTAATGATTGTCTCAGGCACCATTACAAGCATTCCCCTTTCCCTAACCTCATAAAATATAGGAAGCACTGCCCTTCCCCCTTCCTTCATTGGAAGACAGCAACTTCTGAAGTTGAATGTACAATCCCCTTAACCTGTCAGAAACATTTCCCCAAGCGCTGACCTCCTCAAAGGCAATTGCATACCAGAAGGCAACACCCTGGGTACCTTGACCACTTGAGGACCTAGAGGGATACATGTGGCCTCAAGGCCATGGGTTCCCCACCCTTGATTTAAGGTTTCCTGGGTCTAGACCTCTAAAATCTTTTTTATATCCTTAAATAAATGCTGTGCTAGGATCCTATGCTCTGTCATCAGAGAGTTGATAATAAATAATATTATAAATAATAAATAAATATAATTTGCTTTTGATCACAAAAATTTATGAAAACTATCCCCTAAAGCATGGAGAGGCTTTAGTCAGCATTTGTGAGGAAGAACCTATATGGGTGAAATCAAGGATCTTTTAAACTATATAAGTATTGAATATAAAATAACTTGCAAAGTACAGCCCAATTCTCACTTTTCAATTGAAGGAGGCTCAATCTGCTCTAACTTTAATTTTATTCTTTCTATATGCTAATCACTCCATGTGTTAAATATTATGTGTCATATTTATTTAAAAATTCACATGACATAGGAGAGTAATATGGAGACATTAAATAATCAAGAAATAATTTTTTAATTGAATATGAATTATCATTTGTCTCTGTGAAGTACCCTCAAAATGCTTTGTGTTTATTCACTCATAGAATTAAAGAATCTCAAGGGTTGGCTACTATCTTCTCTATTGTAAGAGAACCTTAGCAGACATTTTATTTAATGTGTATCTTAACAGGAATTCACAGTACAACAATTAGGATAAGAACTCTAATCTATCAATATTTATTAAGTAGCCTATTATATGCCAGTCACTGGGCTAAGTGCTCAGAATACAAAAAGAGGCAAATGGCAGTCCGGAACAACAATCTAATGGAGGAAATAACTTGCAAAATACAACAAAATAAAAAATAAGCTTAATACAGGATAAATAGGAGATCATCGAAAGATGGAAAGCACTGGAATTAAGGGATTAGGCAAAAGTTCCTGCAGAAGGTGGGATTTTAGTTATCCCTTAAAGGAAACCAGGAGGCTAATAGAGAGGAGGAGGCAGAGCATTCTGGGCGTGGTAGACAAGTCCTTTAACTCCATACTTCCTAAAGCAGCTCATTACATTTTTAGATAGGTCTGTTTCTAGGCAGGTAGGTGGCACAATGGATAGTATGCTGGGCCTGAGTCCCTGGGAAAATCATTCAACCTCTGTTTGCCTAATCCGCTAGAGAAGAAACTGGCAAATCACTCCAGTATCTTTGCCAGGAAAACCCAATGCAGCATCACTAACAGTTGGACAAGACTGAACAATAACAACAATTTGTAGGATCATTTTCCTTATATTGAGCTGAAATCTATTTCTCTTATGATTTCTATTTTTTGCTTTTAGTTCTCCTCTCCAGGGCCAAGAAAAACAAATCCGATCCTTTTCCCATAACATAGCCTTTAAAATGTTTTAAGAGAGGAATTAAAGTACTTATTAATCTCTTTTTCAAACTCACCTTTCTCAGTCTTTCAACTGATCACTGTATGGCATGTAATCATCTACCATGTTTATTGCCTTGTGTCAGACACTGGGGAAGACTGAAAAAAAAATTCAATCTGGTCTCTCAAGGAGATTATATTCTACTGATTTTGAGCTTCCCAACCAGACTGGTGGCATTTTTTGGCTACCAGTTCATTTCCCTCATTTTAGAGATGAAGAACTGAGACTTAGTGAGGCCATGTGACTTACCCCAGGTCACAAAAGTAGTAAATGACAGAGATGGAATGTGTACCTAAACCTTTGTCTGACTCCACAGCTGCTGAATGCTTCATATTCTGGTCATAACAAAGTTCAATGGAATCATCCACTTCCTAGTTATATATTGTAAGGCTCTATTAATGCAATCAAAGATTACTGTGAGCAGCTCAGTCACACCAACTTCGCAAACCTCTAAAACTCTCAGCCATTTTTCAAATGAACTGCTGTTAGACTGTGTATGCTTCTCCCATTATATATTTCTGCAGCTGAATTTCTTTTTTAATTCAAATGTAGGACTTTGCATTTGTCCATGTTATATTAATTAAATTTTGCCCATCATTCTAGCTTGTTATGTTCTTTTAAACCCCAGTTCTATCATCTAATACTTTAGGTATTCCTCTAATGTTCATGTCATCCAAAATTTTGTAAGCATGTCATTTATACCTTTATTGAAATTTGAAATGTTCAACAAAACTGGTCCAGGTAAAAATCCCCAGGGTGCAGATCTTATAGTATCCTTATTTATCAAGGCCACACCTATGCATTTCCTTCTAGCATAAATGCATAATTGATGAAACTTTATATGGAACATGTATCATCTTATTTGGAATCTTTTCAAAAGCACCATAATTTTTACAATTTATTTTTAGCATTTTGGTTTTCCCATAGCAGGAGAAGGTACATGGGGTGGTCTTTTGTTTAGCCAAAGAAAACTGTGAAATGAACCAAAAACAAAACAAAACAAGCTAACAAAAAAAGAAGATTAAGAAAAAAATACAAGAGGAGGAATACTTGTTCATCATTACTGGTTAGGTGGGAAAAAAATTAGACACTGAGAGTGAGGACCAACATATACAAGGTCTTTTGCATCTTATTACAGGATAATAGCATCACAAATTGAGAGCTTACAGGGAAAATAGAAGCTAACTAATTAAACATTTTTCCTTGACAGATATGAAAACTGATGCTATGAAAGATTAAACTGCTTGCTGAAGGTCACATTGAATATCGGAGGTGGACTTTGAACTAAGATGTTTCTGCTTCTGGTCACCAAAGTTAACCAAGAGATTTTTATCCTTCATTATTCAATCTCTCTCTCTCTCTTTTATTAATTTATTTTGGTTTTCAACATTCATTTCCACAAGATTTTGAATTCCAAATTTTCTCCCCATCTCTCCTCTCCTCCACCCCAAGATGACATGCATTCTCATTACCCTTGCCCCAGTCTGCTCTCCCCTCTCTTACCCCACCCTCCCTTCCTATCTCTTCCACCCACACACACTTTCTTATAGGGCAGGATAGATTCCCATACCCCTTCTCCTGTACATCTTATTTCACAGTTGCAAGTAAAAACAATTTTTAATATTTGTTTTTAAGACTTTGAGTTCCAAATTCTCTCCCTTCTTCTCTCCACAACCACCCTCAATGAGAAGGCAAGTAATTCAATATTGGTCACACATGTGTAGTTATACAAAACACTTCCATAATAGTCATGTTGTAAAAGACTAACTACATTTCCCTCCATCCTATCTTACCCCAAATATATTCAATTCTTTCCTTTGACCATGGACCTTTTCAAAAGTGTTTGCTTCTGATTACCCCTTTCACAATCTGCTCTCCCTTCTATCACCTACCCACCCCCTTCCCCCTGTTTCCCTGTAGGGTAAGATACCCAATTGAGTGTGTATGTTATTCCCTCCTTAAGCTAAGTCAAATGAGAGTAAGGTTCACTCATTCCATCTCACTTGTCCCCTCTTCCCCTCCACTGCAAAAACTTTTTTCTTGCCTCCTTTATGTGAGATAATTTAACCCCATCCTATCTCTCCCTTTCTCTTCCCAATACATTTCTCTCTCACCCCTTAAATTTATTTTTAGATATCATCCCTTTATATTCAAATCACTCTGTGCCCAATGTGTGTGAATATATGTATGTGTATGCATATGCATATATACATGCAATAATGTATGTGCATATACATGAATATATTCACATATAAAGAAACAATATACATATATGCATTCACATATAATATATACATACACATAAATTCCCTTCAACTATCCTAATGCTGAGAAAGATCTCAGGAGATACAAATATCATCTTTCCATGTAGGAATGTAAACAGTTCAACTTTAATAAATCTTTTATTATTTCTCTTTCTTGTTTACCTTTTCATACCTTTCTTGAGTCATATTTGAAATTCAAATTTTCTATTCCACTCTGGTGTTTGCATCAAGAAAGCTTGAAAGTCCTCTATTTCATTGATTTCCATTTTTTCTCCTGAATTATTATACTCAGTTTTCCTTGGTAGGTGATTCTTTGTTTTAATCCAAGCTGCTTTTACCTCCAGAATATCATATTCCAAGCTCTTCAAACTCTTTTTTTGTTTGTTTGTTTTTTGTTTTTTGAGGGCAGTTGGGGTTAAGTGACTTGCCCAAGGTCACATGGCTAGTTTTTTGTGTTACGTGTCTGAGGCTGGATTAGAACTCATGTACTCCTGACTCCAGGGCCGGTGCTCTATTCACTGTGCCTCCTAGCCACCCCATTCTTCAAACTCTTAATGTAGAAGCAGCTACATCTTTTTTTATCCTGATTGTGTTTCCACAATACTCTAATTGTTTCTTTCTGGTTGCTTGTAATATTTTCTCCTTAACCTGGTAACTCTGGAACTTGGCTACAATATTCCTAAGAATTTTCCTTTTGGGACCTCTTTTAAGAGATGATTGGTGGATTTTTTCCATTTCTATTTTACCCCCGGGTTCTAGACTATCAGGGCATTTTACCTTGACACTTTCTTGAAAGATGGTGTCTAGGCTCTTTTTTTGATCATTGCTTTCAGGTAGTCCAACAATTTTGAAATTATCCCTCCTGGAACTATTTACCAAATCAGTGCTTTTTCCAATGATATATTTCACACTGTCTTCTATTTTTTTCATTCTTTTGGTTCTGTTCTATAATTTCTTGATTTCTCATAAAGTCATTACCTTCCATTTGTTCCAGTCTACTTTTTAAGGAATTATTTTCTTTGGTGAATTTTTAGGCTTCCTTTTGCATTTGGCCAATTCTTTTGAAGGCATCTTTCTCCTCAAATGCTCTTTGGATCTCTTTTGCCATTTGGGTTAGTCTATTTTTAAGGTGTTATTTTCTTCAATATTTTTGAGTCTCCTTTAGTAGGCTGTTGACTTGTTTTTCATGATTTTCTTGCATCATTCTCATTTGTCTGTCAAATTTTTCCCCTATTTCTCTCACTTGATTTTCCAAATTCTTTTTGAACTCTTCCGTGGCTTGCAATCAATTTATATTTTTCTTAGCGATTTTTGATGTAGGAGCTTTGACTTTGTTGTCTTCTTCTGGCTGTATATTATGATCTTCTTTTTCACCAAAGTAAGATTCTATAGTCTGTTTTCATACTGTTTGCTCATTTTCCCAGCCAAGTACTTGACTTTGCTTTAAGGTAGGATTCTACTTCCTGTGGAATATCCTGTCTTAAACTTCAGGGATTTTGTACAGCTGTTTTCAGAGATACTTCTAGAGGCCTGTCAATTTTTAGTTCTTCCAAGGTGGTTGGATCAAAGGACAAGTGTTTACTCCTTTCCTGGCCTATGCTCTGGTCTGTGTAATGCCATGTACCATCAGCCTTCCAGAAAAATGGTACTATGAACAGCTTTTAAGGTTCTGATTGCATAGTAGAGTGAATACTCTATTTGTTCCATAACAAATAAAAGGAAAACATTCCCAGAAAATCAAGGTACAGCATTCACAAAGCTACAACTTATCACAGAGAATCAAAATACAGCATTCACAATGACTTTTCACTAAAATGGCCACATAGTTTTTTCATCAAAGTGGTCAAAATAATTTTCAACAAAGTACATTCATTTAGTCAACCACAAAATCCTTAATTCAATCAAAAAGTACAAAAGTCAAAGTTCTCCACCCCTAGGTCACAGTAAATCATAATCTTCTCAGCCAGTATACAGTATCCAAGTAAAGTCTTTCAGCTTGACTTGAGGCTGGCCCTCGGCTTCCATGGTTCTTTTTCCTTGGTCCCAGCTCCTACTGTCACCCGAGTTCAAAGACAGGCAGAAACTAGTTCCTTGTCCAGCTCCTTGTCCAGTTTTTCATCCAGTTCTTTTTCCATAATGAAATTCACAGTGTCCAGTCCATCTCAAATTCTTCACCATTTCTGTTCCTGGGAATTCAAGGCTCAAAATCACAAACAGTCTTAGTATCCTGGCCATGCTTCCTCAATCTTCTGAAACTTGTTGAAATAATCAGAATCACCTTGTCCAGCCTGGGGGGAGGAGGGACTCCTGAGCTCCTGGGCTTGTTCCAAGATCTGACTCAGTCCTCAACTCTCAATTCTCTTCTGTAGCTGCTCTGCCACCAGATGCTGGTTCAAGAAATTCTGAATGTCCCTTCCTGGGACTTTTCCTTATATACACACAGCATTAGCTTCCTGTTTCAGGCAACCCCTTCCTATTACATCAGTAACAGGAGACAGAAGTTCATATCTTCTGTTTTCCCAACAGAGGTTTGATCAGTTACTAAGTGTAAAGTACCTTCTACCTTTGCTTAACTGGAAACAAGGTGCTAAGTACCTGCTTACTTGCCAATATAAAAAGGGGTCTTCAAATTAAAATTAATTACCATTGCAGTCTGTGAATGACCACACACAATCTTTTCTGCCTTGGAACTAGGAGGAGGACTCCCTCGCCACTGCAGCCACAATCTCTGCCATACCAGTGCTTCCCCTCACCCCACGACCACCTCCCAGGACTGTGACCAAGATCAAAACAGGGGCAAAGCAAGAGAATACTGCCTCTGTACCAACTAAGAGATCCCTATAATCCCCCTCTGATCAGTTGCTCAGTCCTCACACTGTCTGTGGGTTGGGAGCTCCCAGGAGCAGGTGCTGCTGCTGCAGTCACTGCCATACCACCTCTTCCACCCTGGGGCTGGGGTCCAACCTTTCTCCTCTCTCACCCAGGTCAAGCAGAGTTTTCCCACTGACTTTCTATGCTGTTTTTGGCATTTGTGGGCCAAAAAGTCCGAAAACTGCCACAGCTGCCAGTGATTCAGTCCTCTGAGACTTGCTCTGGCCCCATCAATGATGGCAGGGCCCACACTAGACTGCACTCCACTCCCAGCCCAGTTTGATATATCCTTCCTGTGAGCATTTGAGGCTGTCTTGGGCTGAAGACTTCTTTCACTCCAACATTTTGTGGGTTTTTCAGGTCTAGAATTTGTTTAGAGTCATTTTTTGCAGGTACTTGGAAAGGTTTGGGGGAGACCTCAAACAAGGCCCTGCTTTTACTCCACCATATTTGCTGCACCCCTTCTTTAATCTCTTTCACACCTCACATTTCATCTATTGCCAAGAACTATAGATTCTACCCTCTCAACATCTTTCTTAATTTTCTTTTCCCTCTTCTGACACTGCCACAACCCCAGTGCAGGCCTTTATCAACTCACATATCAGTTATTGCAACAGTCCTTTGATAATCACCATTCCTCAAATCTCTACACACTCCATTTTCTATTCAACCATCAAATTATCTTACTTTTAAAAAGTTTTCATGCATTTCCTTATAACATTACATTTACAGAGTCCCCTACTGTCAGAGCTCTCTTTCAATAAAGTAAAACAATTAAGTAGAACTAACAATAATGTGACCTCATCTAAAAGTGCACGTGATATATTACATCAGTACTACCCTCCAACCATTTTTTAAAATAGCAAACATATATTGCTTTTCTCCCTGATTTGGGGTTTTCTTAGCAAAGATGCCGGAGTGGTGTGTCATTTTCTTCTCCAAAAAATTTTCGTGTGTTTATGTGTGTGTGTGCACGTGTATATACACACATATATACATATATGCATGGATATAAGTATATGCATCTGTGTAGGTATATGGATAGGTATATATATATATATATATATAAAATATTTATATGTGTGTGTAAATGTGTATGTTGTGGTATATAAATATGTGTGTCACATGCGTGTATATGTATACATATGTATATAGACAGACATGTGTCTATATCACCTCTCTGTCAGAGACAAATTATATGGTTGATTGACCATTCTTTAGAACCATGGAAGCTCATTGTATTGATGATAATTATTACAACTTTCATAGTTTTCTTTATAGTGTCAATATCACATAAATCTTCATACTAATGATATTTTAATGTTTTGTAAAAGTCTTCATAGATGTTCATTTTTATAATACTACTATTATGGTAGAACTATTTCTTCAAGTTCTGCTTTTTCACTCTTCATCAGTTAATATAAGTCAAAAACAGAGGTCTGATCATTCAACAAATTCTAATAAATTCCAATGGCTTCCTATCATCCTCAAAGAAAAAAAATGCAAAACCCTCTGCTAGATATTAAGATTCTTCATTTTCTGGCCCCTTTCTACATTTCCAGGTTTCTTATGCTTTATTCCCCCTCACATACTCCAAGAATCTGACACTGATTTCCTTGTGGTGCTTTGTCGAGCCATTCCATCCCATGGTCCATTTTCACTGGCTGTCCCCCATGTCTTGAATTTTCTCCCTCCTGGCCTCCCTGGCTTCTTTCAAGTCACAAATAAAATATTACTTTCTATAAGAAGACTTTCCCAGTCCCCCCTTAATATTAGTGTCCTCCTTCTGAGATTTCCTCCAAGTATCTTATATTTTTATTGGTTATACATAGTTGTCTCATGTTCTCTCCCCCTTTAGATTACAATCACCTTAAGGACAGGGACTTTTTGGTGTATCCCTAGTGCTTAGCACAGTATCTAGTACTCTGTAGTCACTCAATGAATATTTATTGATTTGAGTCTACCCACTATCCTTAACTGCTATGTACACTGCTTATTTATTTAATCTGAGATGATTTTAATGAGCCCTGTCTAATATTTACTGGGGAACTGAGAAGTCATTCAAATTTGCATGACTGAGTTTGTTTTTAAAGGCTTCACCTTTTGAAAAGGTAGCATAAAGCTTTCTTTCTTGTTTTATATATATATGTCTGTGTGTATGTGTCTGTGTATGTATATGTATATGTGTGTGGGTGTGAGTGTGGGTGTGTATCTTCTCAAATGGAAGCTAAGAGGGAGAGAGGTGAGTTTACTTCTAACATGGCAAAATACATCATTTTATGATGACCCTAATATCACTGTCTTGAACATGAACTGTCTATTAGATGAGTATTTCTCAACCATTTTTCATCTTGGGACCCTTTTATACATTTAAAAATTATTGAAGACTCCACAATAAATGTCCATATTCCCATTTTAGAAATTAAAATGGATAAAATTTTATCATATTTATTAATTCATTTAAAGGAATAATAATAAGCTCATGTTACATGTTAACATAATAATATAGTTTATTAAAATATATGTATTTTAGAAAGCCAAAAGTAAGAAGTATGGCATTGCTTTACATTTTTTCCCCAAATCTCTTTAATGGCTGGATTAATAGAAGACAGCTGGATAGTCATATCTGTCTCTGCATTCAGTCTGTTGCAATGTGTTCTTTTGGTTGACATATATGAAGAAAACCAAGCCTTGCGGAAATATATAGTTAAAAAAGGGAGGAACGTTTTAATAGCCAAATAACATATTAGTGTTATTGTGAAATTAGCCTTGACCTTTTACCTTAAAGGGCCTCGGTGTGGTCTTCAGGTATTCCACAGTCCACAATGCTTATTTTGTGCTTAAGATCAAATAGGTCCTGCTTGACCAATTAAAAAAAATGGTAACATGTCATGGTAGGGATTAAAATATTTTCTCATTAAACTACTTTGCAATACTAACATCTGGCCTTGGCAGTTTTCTCTCTTAAAGTACTCTTTTTTAGGGGGATACAGAAAGGATCCAGGTGGTAGAATGAAACAGAAGTGGGATAATAGGTATATGCTGTTCATATGAAGCCTTTGATAATTTAGATTTTTATTTCCAGCTTCCTAGAACTTTTTTTTCCCATAGTTGGTCCATGGCTCTGAAATTCATTTTCTGTATTAATTCAGCTCTTAGGGCATTATACAAGATTCATCGTTAGGTTTGGGATTTGTCTGTTCATGCCAGTAAATAAGCCAAGTTTAATCCTGCACTGTAACTATTTGACTATTATATCAGCCTGTACATGTGTGTTGCATTTGTGAGTATATTAAAATGTATATACAGAAATACAACTCTTTCTATTTGTTTTGGAAGGGTATTTATTAACATAACATCTAGGAAAATAAAAAAATAAATAAAACACCAGAACACTTTATCATTCTTATGATAGCCAATGAGATTAATATGCAAAGGAGTGCTGAGTCCCTTCAAGAGATGGGCAAGATGACTACAAGGCATAATTACTACGTGTCTGGGAGATATTCTCTTGCTATTGACTGTTGGTATTTTCAACTTCCAGCAAAGAAGCAACAAGCCGTCAGGCGTCTTGAATCAAATGCACCTCCCTCCCCATTCCCAATTAAACAGGAATTTTTTTCCCCTTCAAGGTAACAGAGAAAAGGTGACTTTTTTTTTTGGTTTATTAGTTTTTGTCAAGAGAGGTCAGACTTTAGACATTAAAATATATAATAACCTTATCAGAAAACTGGGCTTATCTACATCAATATAAGTCAGGCTTCTCAAGTTTAAGTACAAGAGACAAAGAACATGTATGATTTGGTGCTAAGGAGATCTCTTTCATCCTACTTATTTTTTGCTCTGCTGCCCCAAGAAAAGAAAAAATCAGAGACTGAAGTTTTCTTCTCCTCTATGAGAAGTGGAACATGTGTCATTTTAGGAAATATATTCTATTGTAGTCATCTTAGCCATTGAATGTTTATTGGGGCTATTTATCTTGGAAGACTTTCTATCATCACAACATTGGCCATCAGTGACTTTAAACTATAACAGTGTTAGGTAGGTTTTTTTTTTGTCACTTATGCTTATGAAAAATAAGATCCTCAAGGTCTTTTGGACCTTTCATGATGCTAGTTACCTAGTCAGGCCTAGTTACAAAGAATCCTAGAATCCTAGAATATGGGGCTAGGAATCATCTTGTCCAGCCCACAGGTTTTATACACAAATCGCAGGGGTTCTCTCTTTTTTCCTACTTATTAAAGTCTTAAGAGTAATAGCTCATATCTATAACATATTATAAGGTCTTGCAGTCATGTGAGAAAGACAAGATCTTACCATTCCCATTAGGAGACTGAAACTCCGAATACTGAAATAACTTCCTCATGTCACCCAACTAATGTTAGAATCAGGATTTCATCTCCAGTCTCCTAATTCTTTCCACTGGCTCATACTCCTTCTCCTGACACTAGAAGACATTGACAGGAACTTTAATCATAGCAGAAGGTGAAAGAATCCTGGGACATCAGTGACTTAGTGGAAAAAAAAGGATCTGGGTTAAAATTCTGCCTCCATCACTTACTGACTGTGTAACATCAGGCCAGATATCTAACTTCCATGGATTTCCATTTGTTCAGATATAAAAAGAAGCCATGACACTAGATTCCTTCTAAGGTCCCTTCTAGCTATGATCTATAATCTAATGACCAGTTTTAATAGGTTATGAAATAATGATATAGAAAATAACTATTCTGAATCCTTTTAACAAGTATGTAACTGAGAATATCCCATGTCATTAGCATTCTATGAGCTGTTACATTAATTATATAGAATGACTTGTCATAAATGGATTGTTTTGAAATGGTCAACGATCTTCAATACTTCAGTAAATCTGCACCTACTAGTTACTTAATTTGTTGGTTTATTTATTTGCTAGCTCTTGTTTTTATAATAATAATTCAGTTCAATTGAATAAACATTTAACAAGCACCTACTACGTGCCAGGTCCTGTGCTAAGTACTGGGGTAACAAAAAGAAGCAACCTCAGTCTGGGTGGGAATCTTGATTTCTATATCCCTTGTTCTTACCCTGAAATTCTAGTCTCAGTGGTCATGTAAAAGTTGTACTGCTTTTCAATATTTATAAAACCTGAATTCTATTTTCATTCATTTGGGTGGCGGTAAAGGAGTAGCTGGCAAGGCGATGCCCAGATTTTTTAGGGTCATAGAGATCAATAACTCAAAGTGTTCTGTTCTGAAGACAAGAAAGGTAATCTATTTGATACCCTTTGGAAGAAGGATTTTAATTTCTAGGGCTAATCTATTAAGAACAATGGATTCACAGCTGTTTGGTAAGGTGTACTTAACCCTGGAGTAGATTTAGCCCAAGTCACAGGGATAAATGATGACACAGTTGGGAACAACATTGCTTTCTCCTGCTTTCCATTATTTTTCATTAAAATAATCTGCACAAAATAACCACAGTAAGGACTTCAATGAGAGGCTATATAAATAGTTGAGATGCATTTTCACTGGGGCAAGGGCCATGGAAAGATGAATGGTACACAGATGATATACCAAAAAAAAAAAAAATGAGGTGTTAAAGGCTGACACTTCATTTCTCCAAATATAGAGGCCATATTGCAAGTGTTTATGGCATGTCTAAAGTATACTGCAATACCCCAGCCAAATGCCCAGAAGGCACATTCTTGTTTTCAGTCCTGTCTTTGTTCCTTAGAAGGCACTTTCCCCAAGCTAATTGAGGCTGAATTGCTGAAAACAAACATTCTCAACATTATCCTCATTCTGCATTTGTATCAACTTTCTCTGAAACCAAAATTACTGCTCTGTCTAGACCTGCACATTTATTGTTCTATTTTAAGAGGAGCCAAAAATCCGAACCAGACAGTCAGGGAAGAGTGGATTTTTTCTCTGTAAAATTCTCTCTTATTTTGGAGTGTGCCCTTCAAGATTTTATATCATTCCATGCTTTGAGTGGTGTGTCTTGTCTCTGACAGTTCCTGAGACAGATCACCACTAGGCTATTATTTCATATGGTAGCAATAGCCAAAATAGCATTTTCCATGTTGACAGAGCAAAGAAATATGACAAACATCGACCACAGAAAAGCACATCTGAAGACTGAACACAGTCAGAAAAAGTCATGTTGCAATTAAACCAAGACTTCAGTCTATGGATATGTTTCCTCTCCTCTGTTACAGCCTGATTACATTTATCCATAAGGTCTCTCTTCATTTCTTAGAAAAGGGCTTCTAGGTGTGATTCAAAGTCACTGGATCTTAGAATTCTTTCTTTTATCTTGGGTTGTGTTTTGACTTCCTGGGTCACTTGAATAAAGTATACTTCCTCCTTGTGATACTACCTCAAAAAATCAGTGATCTGAGTCATTTACTGAGAATTATTAAAAATCAAAATAATGTAAAATGTGGAAAACTAAGATTGATTTTTTCTCTAGTTTTCATTTTTCCTACACTGTTGAAATACTCCCTGTTCTTTTAAAGTCCAGCTTAAATGCTGTCTCCTGTGTGAAGTTTCCTATAATCCCTTCCATAGTCAATAATGACCTTTCCTTTCTTGCATCATATATCTATATCTACATATGGAGAGAGAGAGAGAGAGAGAGAGAGAGAGAGAGAGAGAGAGAGATGTATGTGTGTGTGCATATAATATATTTTTTTCCTGAACATTAATGTAACACATAGGTCCCTAGTTTACACAGAGAGGGTTCAACCTTTGACTCATTTTTCCCCCAATCAGTTTTTCTTTATGAATCTCAAATTATAGTTCATATCTATGTCTCTACAGATGTAGCTAACAAGGCCTCTGATAACTTGCTTTGGGTTTAAAGCCAGCACACCTGGATTCAATTCTAGACTATGCCACTTTTTAGATGTGTGATCTGAGGCTAGTAACAGTGCATATCATGTATGATGTAATCTTCATTTCCTGTGGTAGATAGAAGGCAGAAAATCCAAAGAATTCACAGTAGCCCATTAACAACAGTTACAATTCTCCCACCTTTACATTATGCCCCACCTTTCCCTCTAAGGACTTATACAGTCCTGAAGACTCATAGTACCTCTGCCCTTGTGATTTGCATTTCCCTTGCAAGGAAAATGAAAATGAGTTGCCTAAAAAGACAAACCTTTATATTTCAATATATCCTACCTTGAATCCAGATCCTGTACAACCTTCTAGGCTTGTATCACCCTAAATGTTTGACCTCCCCCATGAATTAAATTTCTGCTGCTAGGGCTAGTGGGACAGCCACCTTTGTCATCCCACCTTTAATACTGAATATTTCACAGAAGTCATAGAGAGCAGACTCCAGATCTCTGCTCCTCTGAATTGCAGCTCAGTTCCTTGCTACTCCTGCCTTTTCAGTTCCAGAGTCATGAGATTTCTGTTCAGTCCAAAAACTCTTCACTCCTCCAGAAAGGTGAAGGGATGCTTTTTTTTTTAATAAGCTTAGCTATTTTTTATTTTGCTATGGTGATTTTTGGAATGTACTCTATTTCCTCGAGAAAATTAAAGACGAGAACTGCATGCCTCTGTCTAAACACTCTATCTCTCTCAATACTCAGCAACAATACTACTGAACTACTGTATGTAGTACATACTTAACAATACTAGCTTGGTATCCATGTTGCACTTCAAAAGTACAATAAAGAACGTCACAAATATGATCTCATTTGATGTTCAGGACAACTCTGAAAAAAAGATGTTACTATTACCCCCATTTTAAAAAATGCGAAAACTGAGGCAGTGCAGATAAGTGACTTACCCAAGGTCACACAGCTACTTAAATGTCTGGGGTGGGATTCAGATTCAGACGTTCCAAGTCTAGTGCTCTATCTAAGACACCATCTAACTTCCTCTATTAACTTAAGAAAACAAATATTTATTCAATTAAATTGTGACATTTAGGGCAAATTCTCTATATTTTTTTATTTCTTCCAAGTCACTGGGACTGAATGGTATTGCTCCTCTCAGCTTTGTGACTCAGCATAAGTCCTTTAAGCCTCCCTATGTTTAAATCTCCTCATTCTTAGACATGATACCTGTCCTACCCACATCTTGGACGTCTTCTTCACTGAAGATCAACTGGGGTAGTATATGGGAAAGTACTTTGATTACAGTAAATATACAAATCTGAGTTATTACATATCTCACAAATCCACTCACCTGTGGACTTGAGGGTTTGTTTTAACTCAGTAATTGCCTTGACTTCAACTTACAGTATGAGTCTCTAGCTATATCAAGAGTTAAAAAAGAAGTATAATGACATTTCATAGATCATCTTTTCCCTCATAATATAGACAAGTAAGTACAAACAAGCTATATACAGGATAAATTGAAAATAATCCAAAGAGAGAAGACACTAGAATTAAGTGGGTGTGAGAAAGGCTCCCTGTAGAAGATGGGATTTGAGCTGTTACTTAAAGGAAGTCAGAAAAGAAATGAGATGTTGATGAGGAGGGCCACAATTCCAGAAAGGGAGGACTGAGAAAATTCAGGGAGCCAAGAGGTGGAGGCTCTTGTTTAGGAATGGCAAAGAGACCACTCTTATTTGGTTCAGTCTAACCAGTGAGAAAGCAACAAGGCAAGTGGTTAGAAGTCTAAAAAGACATGAAGCCAAAGATCAAGTTGAAGCACTAACTCAGAAATTAAGCAGGGGAACAGATATAAAAGTTAAAAAAAGCTGTGGGTCATAAACCAGGAAACTATATAGTCCCTAGAATGAAAAGATAAGCCAAATGAATGATCAATAATCAGGCAGGCTGGATGGAGCAAGGCATGTCACAGAAGCTAAAAGGCAAAAGTATAGGAGGAAGGCTAGAGATGAACTATAGCAACTCAGCAATATGAATTCAACAATACCCTTCAATTCGATTATGTTCTAACCAAGAAGCACTTTATGACATTTCTTGCTTGTGAAAGAAATTTTCTTGGATCAGAAAAAAGCGTACCTATAAAATGAGAAGGCAAAAGAGGACTACAAGCATTCAATCCAGGGAGAAACAATTACTAATTTTTTTCTTTATTGCAAATGTTATCTTTGCCCTATTGCTAGGTATCCATTGCCTATATTTTATCTAAGGCTCCTGAAAGACTTCTGAAAAAAGGAGTCAACTGTCCATGCCACTTCAACTCATTCACCAGAAAGATAGATAGATATATAGATAGACAGATAAACAGATATAGATATAGATGATATAGATATAGATAAAGATGATATAGATATACATAGATATAGATACAATATATAAGGCTAGAGTTTTGGGCCTGGGGTAGGGAAGACCTGAGTTCAAATCCAGCCTGAGACACTTATTAGCTGTGTAACCTTATTTGCCTCAGTTTCCTCATCTGTAAAATGAACTGGAGAAGGAAATGACAAATTGCTCTGATTTCTTTGCAAAGATAACCCCAAATAGGGTTACGCAGAGTGAACTGAAATGACTGACCATCAATAAATTTTCTTTGAAAATTTCAAAAAAACCCAAAACGTAGAACATACAGTTTTCAGCCAAATATATAGAACTTTCAAATCATTCTCCAAATAAGGTAAAAGTCTGAACATTCACCATACTAGAATGAAATTATTTTAATATGGGCCAGATAAAATTAACATCCATAAGCATGTATGACTGTCCATTTACTTAGCCATAGTTATTCCATTATATGACATCATGGAATAATAGCAGATAGGATCTGGCTGAGAGACTGAACTTTAATTGAGCGCAGCCTATCTACAAAGCTCTGTGTGTACATGATAGACATCTAAAAATACCACCCTACTGATCTCTATACTGTCTGCAAAATCAGTATTTCATATGCAAGAATGGCCTAATTTTTTAGTCATGGTCATTTGGAGAATAAACGTAGACATGGCCAAAGCTTCCCAGAAGAATTCCATAACTTCATAGATTTTAGAGCTGGAAGGGGTTTGATCCCTCAGTTACAGATCATGGTCATGATTAAAGAGGTGAAGCGACTTGTGTCAGATCACACAGGTATGAATTTTATTTACGCATTTATTAATCTTTAGTATTTACCTATTGCTTACGACATGGATTGCATTACTTTGCCTTGCTTTCAAGGAGGCCCTCAACAATCTGATAATATCCTACTTTTATATCCTTACATAGTCATCTTCATGTACTCTATGCTCCAGTTAAATCAGATTTATTCTATTACCCAAATATACCATCATACCTCCAATATCTGTGCTTTTGTTTACACCATTGCCCTATGCATAAAATGCCCCACCTTTCCCTTTTTAACTGTTGAATTCCCAACCATTTGTTAAAGATAACCTCAGATATGAACTCTCAATAATTGCCTTTCCCCAAAACTGCATATGGTGCTTTGATATTTCTCAAATATACCCACTGTGTAGTATTGTATATTATATTTATGAATGTTCAGGTCTTAGTTCCCCCACTTCCAAAATCTAGGCTCTATTAGGGGAGGGACAAGGCCTTATTTAAATTTTATATCTTTCGACATGATTAATCAATTTGTTATGCACATAGTCATTGTTCAATAAATTTTTATTGAATTAATGAAATAGAAAGAAAGTCTAGGTTTCATCTAATCAAGTTCCCTCCCCACTACCACAAACTTTATTCTGTTCCACCAAGAAGAATGAAGGGAGCATGATATTGCTTTTTTGAGATGTACAGAAGGACTGTTTTTAAAAATTCATTATACTAACTGAATTACATCCAAAAGAGTATAGGTTTCGTTATTTTGTAGATATTAAAACTACAAAGATCATATCTTGTGGCTTTAGGTAAGCCCCTAAGAGCCAGAGCCTGAGCATCACAATGACAATCACCAATCTTATCCTACTGCCTAATTCAAGGCAGCCTTCCTGAAGATCTCTGTCACTAGTTTACTAAAGGCACCCCTTGTAACCCAGCTTAATGCACATTCCTAGCTCTATAGTTACTTCCTATTCGAAAGTAGTCAAGATGCCAGAAGTAACTGACTCCATGAAAAGATATATAAGTGTGTGTATGGGGCCGGGGGCAGGGAGGATTAGATTTTTGTTAACTAAAAAAATAATAAAAGTAAATAAAATTAAATGACTCTCTTGATATAATCTAGATAGATCTGAAGCTATTGAAATAACATGATGGGATCATAGTATACACTATATAATGTTTATTCCATTGTTTTACAGAAGAGGAAAACAAGGTCCACAGGGTCAAATAATCCCTTTATCTCAGACTCCTTCAGACAGCCTACCTTGAAATATTGTCAGTCAATACAACATCCGTGGCTATCTTCTCAAGCGTTGGGTGGACTTTCTCTCATCCCATTAGTTGGAATTCTCCTTGATCCTCACTGAAACTCTTTTTGTCTTCCTCACTCAGAAACCTTACTGTCTTCGTTTGAAGTATATAGTCAATTAAAATTCTCCACCCAATTCAAATTATGGTAGGTATTATATGTTCACAATCCGGTCAATCTCTCTCCTTTTTCAGTGTTCAATACCTGGTTGACCATCATTTTCCTGTTCCTTTTTGTTGTTGGTCAGTCGTGTCCAACTCCTTGTGTCCTCATGGACCATAACATGCCAGGTCCTTATATCCTCCACTATTTCCCCAAGTTTATCCAAACTAATGTTCATTGCTTCCATGACACTATCTGTTCACCTCAGCTTCTGCCTTCCCCTTTTAATTTTGCCTTCAATCTTTCCCAAACATTAGAATCTTTTCCAATGAGTATTGTCTTCTAATGTGACCAAAGTATTAAGTTTCACTTTCAGTATTTGACCTTCCAGTGAATGGTCTGAATTAGCTACTTTAAGTAATGACTGATGCTGTCCAAGGGACTCTCAAAAGCCTTCTCCAGCATCGCAATTTGAAAATATTGATTCTATAAGGATAAACTTTCTTTATAGTCTATATACATCGCTAATGGACAAACCATAGCGTTGACTATACAAACCTTTGTTGGTGAGGTAATGTCTCTACTTTTTAGTATGTTCTCCTGATATATCTTAACTTTCCTTCAAAAGAAAATTTAATTTTGTGATTGCAGACATTGTCTGCAGAAATCTTTCAGTCCAAGAATACAAAATCTAATACTGCCTCCATTTCTTCTCCTTCTATTTGTCAGGAAGTGATGAGACCAATTGCTAGGATCTTCACTTTTTTGTTTGTTTGTTTGTTTTGGTGTTGTTGTTGTTTGTTTTATTTTTGTTAAACTTCAAGTCAGATTTTATACTCTCCTCTTTCACCTTCATCAAGAGACTTCTTCATTCTTCTGCACTTTCTGCTATCAGAGTGGTATCATCTGCACATCTGAGATTGTTGATACTTCTACAGATAATTTTAATTCTGGCTTTTGATTCTTCCAGCCTGGAATTTCTCATGATGTACTCTGCTAATAAGTTAAATACATAAAGTAACATACATAGCCTTGTTGCACCCCTTTTCTAATCTTAAATCAATTAGCTTTTCAATATTTGGTTCTAACTGGGATTTCTTGGCCCATATATAGGTTCGTCAGGAGAAAAGTAAGATGATCTGGTACTCCCATCTCTCTGAAGACTTGCCACATTTTTTTGTGATCTACACATTCAAAGGCTTCCATGTAGTCTATGAAGCAGAAGTACATGTTTGTTGGTTTGTTTTTTCTGGAACTCGTTTGCTGTCTCCATAATCCAATGAATGTTGGAAATTTGGTCTCTAGTTCATCTGTCTCTTCAAAAACTAGCCTGTTCTGGTAATTCTTAGGTCACCTATTACTGAAGCCTAGCTTGAAGAATCTTAGGCATAACATTGCTGGCATGTGAAATAAGTATGATTGTTAATTTAAGCATTGTCAGTATTGCCCTTCTTTAGGAATGTAACAAACTCATCTTTTCTAATTCAGAGGTCACTGTTGAATTTTCCAAAGTTGCTGGAATATTGAGTGCAGCATCATCTTTTAACATTTTAAATGGTTTGACTGGAATTTCATCACCTTCACCAGCTCTGTTGGCAGCAATGCCTAATGTTCACTTGCCTTCATTCTCCAGAATATCTTACTCAAACACCATCATGGTTATTGGTATATTAAAATCTTTCTTGTATAATTCTTATATATATTCATGTCACCTTTTAAAAATCCCTTCTATGTCTGTTAAGTCCCTGCTATTTTTGACTTTTATCTTGTCCATTTTTGCATTAAATATTCTCTTGATATCTCTGATTTTTTGAAGACAGCCATTATCTTTCTCATTCTATTATTTTCTACTTGTTAAAGAAAAGCTTCTTAGGTCTCCTTGCTATTCTCTGGAATTCTGGGTTCAACCTGGTATATCCTTCCCATTCTCCTTTACCTTTCACTCTCCTTCCTTCTGCAGCTATTTGTAAAGCCCTCATCAAATACCCCTTTTATTCTCTTACTCTTCTTTTTCTTTCTAATTTTGTTATTGTTGTTGCTTTCTATGCAATATTGTGTTCAGTTGCCTACTAGACATTTGATACTACTGTATCAGAGACATCTTAACCTCAACGTGTCTAAAAATGAGTTAATTTTGCCTCTAAATTCTCCCTTCTTCCATATTTTCCCATTTCTGTCCAAGAAATCACCAAGCAGTCTCCCAGGTTAATAACACTGGAATAATTCTGGACTCTTCACTTTCCATTACCTCCCATATCCAATCAGTAGTCAATACTTTCTGTTTCTAGCTCCATAACTATTTCTTACATCCTTAGTTGTAACCCCTTCCTTCCAGTCACACAGTTACCATCTTAGTTTAGATCTTCATCACCTCTTGCCAACACTGTTGTACCAGCTTTCTAACAGGATTTCTTATCTCTTCCTCAATTATCTCCCCACTCCAGTGCATCTTACACACTCTTGTCAAGGTAATTTGGCATTTAATCATGTGACTCCCCTTTGCAACCAACTTTAATAGCTTCCCATTGTCTGCAGGATCAAATAAAAACTCCTATGTTTATCTTTTAAAGCTTCATACAACCTAGCCCTAACCAATCTTTCCATTCTGATTGGATATCCCTCCCACATGTAACATTGAGGAGCCAAATTTGTGTCTTCTTTGTTCCTCATACACATCATCTTCTGTCTACATACCTTTGTAATGACCATTTTTCATGCTTAGAATGCATCCTCCCATTTCTAACTCAGAATGTTTCTCTTCCTTTAAGATGTACCTTAGATGTCATCTTCTGCATGAAACATTTCCTGAGTCCTCCAACTAACTAGTGCCTTCCTCTTAAATAAACTTATATTTAACTATTCAGAATATATTTGTATTTATTACCTTTATATTTGCTTTGTGTATTTTGTGGATACTCATCATCACTTTCATTGAAACATACACTAATTTGTATTAGGAATTAGGGAGTAAAGGGAGGCACCATGTGCCAGACAACTCAAAATATCACCATGACCTTGATCATCATTCTTCCTCTGATACTAAAGGGGTCAGTGTAGGACTCTATGTCTGAGACCTTTGTGAATAGCAGTGACTCCCAAACCATAAGATCTTCCAACCTAGCCTCCATAGATATCATTGAAGAGATGAATTATTATGGAGATGGGACCTTCCTTCCTCATCACTTTCAGGAGCAACCACCAAAAGTCAGATAAGCACAGGAGCCCTAGGGACTTTATGTAACTCCTCCTCTTTCCACCTCTACCATCAGTCCCATTAGACCCTGAAGGAGACAGTCTAAGATCCTGAACTCAAGAGACTTTGAAATATATTATTAATGCTTCCT
>CM053599.1:79156244-79196702 GCA_028646575.1 Pseudocheirus occidentalis
ACACACACATTCACACAGACACACACTCACACACACACAGAGCTATTAGTGTTAGAGGCACATAATACTCCTTGTAGGAACTCAAATGACATAGCCAAAGTCAGGCAGCAAGTATCCATTTTCATTATTTTTCCCTCTTTTTTAAACAGTGATTAAATGAGATACTTTTTAAGATCAATGAAAAGAATTGGCACCAAGATACAAATACACAGATGGGCTTTATTTGGGAGGGGACATTTTCTAAGACCCAATAATGCAGCACAAATTATAAAAGACATAATATTTAAAGAAAAAAAGGAATATATTTTAAGTGATTTTTTTTTGCCATCCTTAGTCTGTACAGGAAAATAACATTTTAAGTCTGTCTAAATTAATTGAATATTGGAGGCAATTGTAGAAATTTCACATGTGAAAAAAACTTATAAATAAAATTAATACAATATAATTATAAATATAAATACATTTAGAATGTTTAAATGTAAATATAAGTTGCTTTGATAACCAGATATAAATGAAAACGTAAGTAACAAAAGACTATACATACAATAATATGGAACAAAAAAGGAAAAAGTATTTAGAGATCTCTGGTGCTAGAAGATTTTGGTACTAAAAAGAAGTCAGTAGTTTTCCATTCTATTTCTAACCTTCTTAGATCTGTTTGTGGTTGAGATGCACATTCTCTGATACTTCCATGTGGGTGAAATACACACACACACACACACACACACACACACAGATACACTCACACCCTCCTTTCTGCCATTTTAAAAGAAAATGGCACAATGACACAACTAAATGAATTCACCAACCTAAGTCCCAAGGGACAAATGATGAAACCTCTCCCTCTTCTTGGTAGAAAAGTGGAGTATGTCAGGTACGGGATACTCTATACACCATTATTCATGATCAGTGTTAGTCAGGTTTTCTTACATATTTCACTTTGGTACAAGAGTGTAGCCCATACAGAGAGGAGGATATCTAGAACCATATGTATAATATGTATATCTTCTTACAACCCTAGTTGTAACACCTTCCCTCCATTCACACAGTTATTATCTTGGTTTAGATCTTCATCAACACTTGCCAATATATTATATATACATAATATACACATATGTTACATATACATAAATATACATATATGTATATATGTATATATACATACATACATGTATAAAACTTTTTTAACAATGAAAAGGAGTGGCTTTAAATAACTCTTATTTTATGGTTGCTGCCAAATCCTTTCTGACAGAATCTTTCCTTGCTTTCCACACCCATACTAGATCAAATAACACAGCTGTAAACCAGAGAGGGAACAATAACAGAATTGAAAACTGCAGCTGCCTCTGCAGTTACCATAGCCTACAGAACAGAGACCTCCATGCTCACACCAAGGCAGCTGCCTCACTGGCTTCCTCAGCATTGAGACTGTCAAGGCTATTCCAGGATGAAAGGACCTTTCCCAACCTGTTCCCAAATCCTGCCAAACCTCTATAATCAAACAATGTCTTGTTGTGTGTTCTGTGTACTGTTCCCATCAACTGTGTAACCCACAAGCTCCACTGAGATGCCTTCATGTCATTCCAGCATTGGGGAGAAACACTAGTTTAGGTTACATGCTTAGCTCCTGCATCTAAGTAATGCTCAGGATAGACTTGTTTTTATCATTTTCCAATGAATCTGACTGTTACATATAGGAAGGCAGGAACTTAATGACTCATTGCTACCAAATGATCTGAATAATAAGGGACTGGTTTTTTTTGGGGGGGGGAGAGGAAGAGAGGATAGATTGGAGACTAATTGCTTCATAGTAAATCCCAGGTTCTCATGTTTCCTTTTCTATGAGGACCTAAATCTTATCCTATTCTCTAATCTACTCAATTTAATCCCATTCAACAAGTATTTCATCATCAAGCAGCTCCTCAAGGGGAGACCATAGACAGTGAGGTTAAATAAATAGATAGATATAGATATATGTGTATATGTGTGCATGTTTATACACACACACACACACACACACACACACACACACATATATATATACATATACAATTGTGGTTAGACAAAGAATCAAACAGTGTGGTTCACCAATGGTGGTGAGGCATAACAGCAACACTGAGGTAAGGCCATCTAATCACAAAACATACATTCACAGCAGGATTTCATGTCTGGACCTGTGTAATGGCAAGCAAAGTAGTACTTTGCTCCTTGTTTCAGCTGTTTCAGAGGTGTTAAGGCTCACCTTTGATTATGTCAAGTCTTTCCTAGAAACAGTATGTGTTGTGCTTAATAGGCCAAAGGGATTCGGAGATCTTTTCTGTCTTTAATAGGGCTAACATCATCATGTGAAGTCCACAGTTTGAGGAGTTTGCTGAAAGAAAGGAACAGGAAGAGTGGAAGAGGAAGGAGTAGAGTACATAAAAACTTGAACGTGAGCTAGGACCAAACAGAGCTAAGAGAGAGAATGTTTGTGATGCTGGCACTTTGTCCGTTCTTTTGTGTTGGTGTTAATTTATCAGACAGAAGCATTCTGTTGATTTCTGTTGATTTCTCAGAAAGAAAACAAATTGAGATGATAGTGCCAGCAATATGTGTAAATACTGTTGTAGCCCTGTTGAGCTTTGTTTTCCTAGAAAAAGAAACTGTGAAGAGCTTGGGGTGGAGCAGTCCCCATGAGCTGCGATATCCAAGAGGAGCAGAGAGCTTCCTACCTGAGAATTCAGACAATAGTCAGGTAAATTCAGGCAAGAGCTGAGAGACTGGAAGAAAAGCCATTGTGTTTGCAAGTCAGTCTTGAGTTAAGATGAAAGGAGACTATACTTGGGTACTCAGGCTGATACTGTGACTTATTGTGACCTAGGGGTAGATAATCTTTGTACTTTCCACTACCCACCCCTTAAGGATTATTGGCTTAAGGATGATTGGAAGCCAGACTCCAATTAAGAAGAAAGATTTTAGATGGGTATTTTATATTGATAGAGGAGGTTATGATCTACTGAATGATATGTTTTGTTTAAGACTATGTAGCCACATTAGTAAATAAGTCATTATGTTATAGTCTTGTGCATGCTGTGCTGTAGTTTCTCGAATGTTTTGCTTTAGTTTCTTGTTGAATAGAGAGTTTACTATACTATGTGATTAGATCATTAAAGTTATTCACAGCAGCAATCTTCAGCATAACTGTTCATGATTGGCTTTATACTTCCACCCCTCCCTCCTCTTCAAGACAGCATGCAATCCAATATAGCCTCTATATATACATTCTTATTAAAAAATATTTTCACAGTAGTTATATTGTACAGAAGAATTAGAACAAATAGGAGGAAATACGAGAAAGAAAGGAAAAAACAAAGAAAAGAACAAATAATATGTTTCAATCTGACTTCAGACTCCATATTTCTTATTCTGGATGTAGATGAAATTTTCCATCACGAGTCTTTTGGAATTGCCTTAGGTCCTTACATTATTGCAAAGAGCTAAGTACATCAAAGTCAATCATCACACAATATTGCTGCAACTGTGTACAATGTTCTCCTGGCTCTGCTCACCTCACTCTGCATCAGTTCATATAAGTCTTTCTGGGTTTTTCTGGAGTCTGTCTATTCATGATTTCTCCTAGCCCAATAATATCCCATTACATTCATATAAAACTACTTGTTCAGCCATTTCCCAGTTGATGGGTATCTCCTCAATTTCCATTTCTTGGCCACTACAAAAATTGCTGCTATAAATATTTTTGTACATGTGGGTCCTTTCCCATTTTTATGGTCTCTTTGGGCTACTGACCTAGAAGTGGTATTTCTAGAAAAATGGCCTTTTTTCTTAGACATTAATTAATTGGAGCACATATATTATTGTCATAAATTTATTTGCTATCTTTCTAAGCACCTACAAGTTTTCTGTTTGCAATAGATACTTAATAAATGCGTACGGATAATTTGAAATAATGAGCAAATATGCTACCTAGAAACTGAAACTGAATAATTCAAAGCACATGTTCCTTTGAATATGTTCCTTGGCTCTTACTTGGTTTTGCTACTAATAGTGGGTAATATATAATAAGTGTTTAATAGATACTTGCTTAGTGATTAGTTAATAAAGTATTACCTGGTTATGATGATTACAATGGTTACATATCAGGGACAGGAGCTCAGAGTCTCTAAATTAGTTTTCCAAATTCTCCTAAAAATGCAGCTAATTCATCTTTATAGTAATATGCTGATTAATTAATTTAAAAAAATATGACTTCCTTTCAAAGTGATTAGATTTATATAATACAAATACAGCAAAATCAATAAAGCAACAATAATAAACAATATATAGAGCTTTGGGGCTTACAAATTACTTTTTTTTACAAACATTATTCCATTTGAGCCATAGAACAACTCCACCATTTAGATACCACTGGCATTATCCATTATCTTACAGCTGAAGAAACTGAGGATTATCAAAGTGACTTGTCCTATAGTAAATATATGTGACAGGATGAAAACCCTACACGTGGCAACCTTATTTCCCATTTCATTCAAAAAGATTAATTTGGAGCATAAAGAGATACAGTCTGATATTTTTCAAGGTTATGTAAATAATATAGGGAAGTGTTACTTACTCAAAATTCAATTTCATTGTTTAGGGAAATCCAATAAGAATTTTTGAAAATGTCCGTTCTGTGCAAAGCATTATGTTAGGTAATCGGTACAATATATTTAAGTTTGTTGTGTTTTAAATGTGTCCATGAATAAGCTCTGGGCCCATCATGATGGCTCTGCACCATTAGACAGAATTCGGGAAAGGAACTAGAAGATGAGGAGTTGAAATATTTGCCTTCCCATTTTTGTCCTTCCTTAATCCAGTGCACTACAGGAGGTCTCCACTTTGTGTTATGAAGATGCCCTTTCAATAGTACCAGTGTCTCAGAACAGATGTTTAGAACAGTAGCTTAGTTTTGGGAAAGGAGAGTGAACTTTGCCAAGTATGGATCCCACTGGACCTTGATGCATTCTGAGTTTGGAATGAAATTTAAGCCATTAAGTGCCATTTGGTCTCAGGAAAAACAAAATAATAATAATAAAGTTGAGTCATTTTAAGGTTCAAAGAAAAAGCTTCATCAAACTTTCTAGTCATCAAAGCGCTTGTCCAAAAATAACAATATTTTGAGTTCAGTTGAAGTAATTCAGAAGCCTCTGAAAGAAGCTTTCCTTGAAATGTAGATTTAGGTTTGGAAAAGACTTGTCAGGTTGCATGGAAAGTGTTCTATCACCCATCACAACAGAAGAAAAACAATAGATATTGAACAAGAAATTGTTTAAAGGATGCAATGATCATCAAAAGCTTTTAGAGGTATATGAGAAATTTTCATGGCTCACATTTCTCTAACTTGGACTCCTCAGCAACATTTCTTCTTCTTAATCATCATCATCTTCTTCTTTTTTTAAAGTGGATTAATTTGTCTTGGATGACTAAATCATTATCAGAAGAAAAAAGTGTACCCATGTCTTTAATGGTATATAGTTTAATATCAAGTTTGGGGATTTTAAATAGCCTGGTACTGCATGTCCATGAACATTATTGTTTTTATCATTGACTTCTCCTCCCCTTTAATTATTCTAATGTAGGAATTAATGTTCAAGTGAGTTTTTTTCCCTAATTTTTATAAAAGACTTACAACAAGAAAGACTTAATTTGAACATTAATCCCTCAAGAGAAGTCAGCAGAAAATTCAGTGTAGGATCAATGATTGTCATGAGACAAAGTGATTATATCATCATCATCATCATTACCATTATTCCAAATATTCATTATCTTCAAATTATATGGAATGAAAAACTTTCAATATATAGAGACCTAAGAGAAGAAATCAAAACCACAAAAGGATAGGATGACATAGAAACCTTGTTGGTATGTATATACTGATATATGTTGTTGTTTAATAGTTTCTGTCATGTCTGACTCTTCATGATGTTTTCATGACAAAGATATTGTAATGGTTTGTCAATGGCAAACAAAAGTTAAATGACTTCCCTAACCTCATATGGCTAAGAAGTTTCTGAGACTGGATTTGTACTCACTTCTTTCTGACTCCAAGCCCAGAGTTCTATCATCTGTACCATCTAGCACTCTACATATACTGACACATATATATATATATATATGACATATACATATATGTGTATATATGTGTGTATATATATATATATCACATATACATCTTAAACTCTCTATATGCCTGTGCTAAACACTGGAGATGAAAGACTAAAAGAGTTCCTGTCCTCTAGGAGCTCGCATTCTAATGAGTAAGACACCACACAAATGACTATTTAAAAACCACATATGTACAGAAAAATTTGGAGATAATTTCAGAGGGAAGGCACTAGCATTTATGACGCCATAAGGGAAAAACAAAACAAAACAAAACATTCTGATAGAATGTAAGATTTTAGCTGAGATATGAACCCTAGTGAAACCAAGAAGTATGATGATTAGAGAGACCATTTTAAGACATGAAGGTCAGCTCATGGAAATGCAGTAGAGATGGAGTATCTTGTTCACAAAAGGCTTATGTCACTGAATTGTAGAGTATGTGAAAGACAATAAGGCATAAGAAGAAAAGAAAGATTGGAGGGTTCAGGTTATTAAAGGGAATTTTATATTTGATCCTTAAGGTAATAGGGACACATTCAATGAGTCAGAAAGACAACCTTTTCCAAGGGTTCTTCATGAAAAAAAAATTATCAGAAAGTCTAAAACTCAGATTTAGGACTTGTTCTTAAAGGAAGGTTATTTTTTACCCACTTTGATTAATACAGCTTGATTACATGCATAGCATATAAAGCTATGTCTTTGTCCTATGATAAATCGGCTATATATAGAATGTGCTTTGCATTATGCTGAACTTCCCTTATCTCTGAATACCAACTCAGGATCGGTGAGTTTGTTTGTTTGTTTTTTAAACTCTTCTTCTACCTAGGTTCTGGAAAAGTTAAATTCTTGACTCCAAAGATCTTGACTTCAAACACTCATTGTGTCTCCTTCCTTTTCTGCATTTTGTTAACCCTTCCTAACACTTGAATTCTATCTTTTCCTATCTCTAAACACTTCTGAGTGTGTTTTCTACAGTTTGTTTTCAAAGGAAAATAGAATATACTAATTCAGAAATAATACAACTAGGAAAGGTTATTAAAGTGCTAAGAAAGCTAAATGTTAAGGTAGATTAAAAAAAATCTCCCCACTCAGCTTTTGTGAACCCAAAGTACCTTTAGAACTAGCCTACTCTTGCAGATTTCCCCTCAATTGACTTATACTATATTTATTCTTCCCTCATTGTTGTAGTTGAAAATTGACTTCTTCCTCAGAATACAGATAAATTAAATTTAAGCTTGCCCAACAGGTCATTATGGGCCAACTAAATTTGTCTATTCTTCAAATTCTGAGTTCTTTTTTCAGCCAATCAGAATTACCCTCTGAAATTATCGCTGGATCATGGTACTCTAATATTTTAGCTAATTAGATATCCTAAATTCACCTATTTCAAACCCTCTCTCCCTCCCATAAAGGGACAGAGAAGGAAATGCTTGTTGGATAATTTAATGTAACCCCATATGGGAATGTGAATTCTCCTTCCAGATAAAACCATGAAACCAGAACATGCAAAAAGGAAAATCAGATCTATTTTCATTTCATCATCTCTAAAATCAAACCTGACTCATACACATCAGTTTGAAGTTCATAATGACTCACTCCATGTCCCTTCCTCCCCCCATCTCCCAACAAACAAACAAACAAACAAACAGAAAGTTTGGACCTCTTTCATATTAAAACAATACAGAACAGTGGTCAGTCCCTCAGTAATGCCACATATTCTTAACCATGAGTTATAAAAAGCATGCCCTCAAAATCCTAGGTCCCAGTCAATAATGTTTCTAAGCCTTGCTGGAATTGAAGAGAAAACTAGATCAAAAGTCTTTCTTAGAACTAAGATTGTCCTAACAGCCAGAGTAGGTTTCATTTGCATTACAAATGAAGTTTTTAATAGGCTACTTAGTCACCCTCCCTCCTTTAACACCTAAAAGAAAAAGGCAGACTGGGATATTTTATTGTTTTTTCTTTCTTTATTTCTTTTTTCTTTTTGTAAAATCTGTTGGAAAGAAAGACTGTCTTCTCCAAATAATTGTAGTTTGATATGGGAAAGTCTGGGGATGCCCCAAGGATATTGGAGTCTCTCCAAGTCAGTGCACATTCAGGCTTCCAGACCCCTGGCTTCTCCTTTGAGTTACTGGCTAGGCCTGGGTGAGCACCTGCACATTGTTACGGGACTCCAGGAGTTCCCTCTGTGATTGGCTTTTAGGACCTGGGGTTTGTGAGCTTTCTGCCTCCACTTAAATCTTAGGGAAACCCAACTCTTCCCATTCTGTTATCAGATGCTCATTGTGGGCAGCACAACAGACATGTTTGTCACCAAATAGCATTCCCTTAGCACCAGTGAGGGTCCAGATTTTTCTTATCTCTCTTATTTTTAACTCTTACATGTACTTGTCTCCTCCAGTAGAAAGTAAGGTCATTGTGAGTAGGGATCATATTATTCTTTGTATTTATGTCCCCAGCATCTAGCACAGCTCCTAGAACATACTAGGTACTTAAGAAATATTTACTGAATGACTGTTACTTAGTAGGAACCTAAGAAATATTGTTTGATTGATGGATTGATCTCTAACAACCTTTACTGGGTCTCTCCTTTCCCTTTATGAAATGGCAGGTTTAATTGAAATTGTCTCAAGATTCCTCTCCTCATTCCTCCAAGGCAAGATTTCTCTCCTCTCCCCAGAATCCCCTCCTTTCTTCTCTGACATGCCTGACCTTTGCCTTTCCTTTTGAAACTATGGTACCATCTACCAATATGCCATCTCCTTTTTTAGTCTGCTCCCCAAAATACATGGAGCAGGAAAGTGTGGGTGGAGGGGTGTGAAGGATCACAATACCTCTGTTATCTTGTTCTGTGGAATAAGAGAACAGAAATTAAGCATGAGCTTTCTGGATTTCAGGCATCATTTGTGACCTTTGTGATCTCCAAAGAGCTGGAAAATCTCCCACACCTGGCCTCTTTTCAATTTTCCTGTCTCCAGCTGATATAAAGTCCATAGCCAGTCCAGCCCTTTGACTTCCAGCCAAGAAGCCACAGCTCCCTAGGCAGATCAGAGTAAGATCAGGTCAGAACCCACAGCAAAAGTCCTCTTTGGGAAAAGCTTGTCAGCAGAGATGGACTCCAGCCCAGCCCAAGAAAAAGAAAAGGGGGATTAGGTCCACAAATTGTTACTCTGGGTAAATTCAATCCAAATCCAACCTCAACCTCCAAGTCTAAAGTCTGACTCAGCTTTCTAATTGAATTCTGGTGTACTGAGTATATTTTTTAAATGTCCAGTTTATCTGTGAGGGAGGCAAATGATCCCTTTAACAAAGAATTTCCAAAAAGATTTAAAGAAGGAATTTGCCAAATATTTATTAAACTGTGGGGATAATAGGATAGAAATTAATGAGCCTTTGCCCTCAAGCAGATGAAACTCTATTGGGACCTTAATGAGCATCTAGAAGTCTCATTTTACAGATGTGGAAACTGAGAGCCAGAAAGTCACATAATTATATGACGACAGATAAAATTAGAATGAAGGTCTTATGACTGTTCCTTTTTCCTTAGTTCCTTCCTTCCTTCCTTCCTTCCTTCCTTCCTTCCTTCCTTCCTTCCTTCCTTCCTTCCTTCCTGCCTTCCTGCCTTCCTGCCTTCCTGCCTTCCTGCCTTCCTGCCTTCCTTCCTCTCTTCTTTTCTTCCTTCTCTGTCTGTCTCTGTTTCTGTCTGTCTGTCTCTCTCCCTGTCTCTCCCCCCTCTTTCTAGAATGGCTTTCCTAAGGCCATACAAGCATTAAGTAGCAAAGTCAGAATTTTAGATGAGGTCATCTGACTCCAGATTTAGTGTTCTTTATCTTATACCTTGATGTTCCTGTCCGTGTATATAAATGTGCATATGGGAAGAGGAGTATCAGTTGATGGAAGGTAGAAGTGAATTACATTCTATTTCTGTTATGTGTACCTCAATGAGAACACAGATGAGACATGCATTTTGTATACTAAGCAGGCACAAGGAACACTGAGATGAGCCAGTTTTCATGACCAAGATTATGTGCAACAGTACTCTTAGATTATCTTCAAAGATCAATATCATCTTTGCAAATAGATCTAAGAAAACCATAGTACATTTGTTTCAAAACAGTAGAAACTTAGTATTTGTTGCATTGAATAGACTAGGGAAAGTATTTTTATCAAGAGCTATGGAAAGTCCTTCCTTAATATTCCTAAGAAATGGAAATAGTTATCCAGCTACCCATAACAGTTTATAGGTAGCCTGGTTCTTTGTCCAACGATTCTGTACATTTTTACAATTGGAAAAGAAATATCTGTCTTCTAAGATCTATTGCCTTTCAGAATACACAGGATATGCCTGTAAAACCAATGTTTTGTGCCAGTTTTAGGATATCTAGGTTAAAATATTAAAAAAAAATAAGTTCTACATTTCAACAAGTTCAATGTAGTGTTTGTTTTGTGGAAATAGACCCTTTTAAAATCTGAATTCAATTTTTAACTAAATTGAAAGGATTACTTAAAGTAGAGTGATAGAATGGCTGGATTAATGAATGAAACAATGTTTATCATGATTACAGTGTACCAAGGACTGAGTTAATCCCTGAGGATGCAAATTATCAAGCAAAGACTACCTCTGACATCAAGAAGCTTATGTTCTAATTGGGTAATACTACATACACAGGGGAGTGGTTTCCAGGTAAGGACATTTTGTGCCCTAAAGTTACAGGAACAGTGAACGGGGCCATAATAAAATAAATTGATAGAGAGAATGTAGCTATGTGTGGGACATGAATTCGTGAAAGCTTCTCAGTGTGGAATGTAACATTTTTTCCTGAGTGCTGTACCCTCCCCTTTCTCCTGTCAATTACTTTTATCTTCCCTTGTCTGTCTTTTCCCGCCCTGGTGAGGGCCTCCCCATCTCCCTCCCCTTTCGATCTCAGTAAGGAGGGGGTTGGCGAGGTAAATTTTTCACCAATGAAAAGAGGCAGTTGGCCAGGAGAGGGGACATCCTAATTAGGTCTTTAAAATCCTAGACCTGATCTTTGGAGCCCTCTCTCTCCCTGCCATCAGCCTCGTCAGCCTCATGGATCAACATTGGTATGAAATCCAAGATGGGGCACCCCTTTTTTCCCAGGGGAAAGGGAATAAATTCCTCTTCTTATCTAAGGCATCTCTGTGTTTACTTTTCTAATTAAATTAAGAATAATGGGTATTTTTTTTTACCCCAAACAGCTATGACAACTTGTTGAATTATGCCAAAAAGGAACTAAAATGAAATACTTGAAGTGAAAGTGAATAAAAGAAAATTGGAGAGGAGAAAAGAAAAAGAAAAAAAGGAGGACAGGAGAAGGGAAAGAATTCGACGGAAAGAATGATTATACCCTTGATGAATCAATGGCAGGGGAAAGAAAGTCATGTACATTCCTGATGCCACCAAGGTGCTTGTCCTATGTCTGAATCATGACAATGGCATTTTTATTTCTATTTCTACTCCAGGTAGAAAATATAAGGACAGAACAGCCAGGAAACTATAAAGGCAATATGCCATAGCGGAAAGGGAGTTGGATTTGAAGTCAGAGCACCTTTACTAAACTCTTAGTACTGTTACTTAGTGACCAGAGAACCTTAGACAAGTTGTCTGTAGGCTGGGATTGGACTATACCACCTTGGAGGGCCCTTTTGGCCCTAGAATTAAAATCTATTAGTATTATAGACCCAGACAATTTGTTGGTGATTGAGGTGGAGAAACATGAGTAGTCACAAAGTTGCTGATTAGCCACCAGAGAGACTTTTAATACCAGCCTGACTTAAAGTCAGAGGGCCCAAGCAGAATTTGAAGACTTTAAGTTACTGATGAGTAAGCTGATCTGCATTTATGAAGGGGATTTCAATAGTGTCACTTTCTTACCCAGGGCTTCTTCAATATTTTCCAGTCATGACCCCTTCAGCACTTCCTAAACTATACGACTCACTTATATGGGGTCACGACCCAGAGTTTTAGAAGGGCTATATATGCCATAGAAATCACAGGTCTGGACACCAGCTCCAAGACAAAAACAAACAACATCAAAAAGGAAATAAGAGTATAGTGAAAAAATATCCAAGTTCATTGTTTTCTTCATACAATGGACGACCTGATAGCATACCTGACAAGACTGCTAAGTAGTTCCAGTGAGGCATTATGGTATATGGGAAGTACACAGGTAAGAACACTGGACCAGAGGAGAATGTAGATTTGTGTTAAAATCTTACACAGATTGCTCACTAGCTGTACAACCAGAGGTGCTTTGCTTGGTCTGTTGCATTTCAATTCCACTTTCACAGCACTCTCAATTCATGACCTGCCTCAGAAAAGTACTATTAAACCAAACTCCCTTCTAAGCTCATCTCTCCCAGATGTTTATTAATAGATGGTGATTTTTAAAAGTTAAATTATTATTATTATTATAATTACCATTTTTCAATGAATGAACATTCATTTATTTCTTCCCATCCCTCCATACCCACTGGAAAATGAAAGAAAACAAAACCCTTATAAAAATACAAATATATGCATAGTCAAGCAAAATAAATTCCTGCATTGGGCATCTCCAAAAGAATATGTTCATTCTTTACCTTGAGTCCATCATTTCTCTGTTAGGAAGCAAATAGTTTTCTTCATTATTAGTCCTCTGGAATCATGGTTGGTCATTTCATTGATCAGAATTCTTAAGTCTTTCAAAGTTGTTCACATTTAAAATGTTTTTATTATATAAACTGACCTGTTTCTGCTCCTTTCCCTCTACATCAGCTCATATAAGTCTTACAAGGCTTCTTTAAAATCATCCCCTTCAATGTTAGAGACCTTAAGGAATGGTCGATAACAGTGAATAACTGATGGAAAAATGATGAGCATGGGTTTTTGTTATCTTTAAAAGCTGCTTCCCTAGAAGTTGTCTCTTTCATGTTCCAGTATATTCCTTTCCCTATAAAAATTTACGTAACCAGTAGTATATTCTTTCATGGTTTTCTTAAGTGACTTATTTAGAAATAGCTTAATAAATTAATTGATATTGGGGATTCACTTTGTTGTCGTTCAGTGCTAAGTTTCTATACCCCATTATCACCAATTACCTAGTCAGTGTTAAAGGTTAGCAAACAGAGCTATAAGGAAGAAGAGAAAGGATGCTGAATCTTGAGGGATAGCACCCTTAGGCCGAGGGTCGGGAATCTGGAGCCTCAAGGACACATGTAGCCATACTCTAGTCTGTATGGAAACCAAGAAGAATCTTTCAAAAATTTGCCATATAGTGAGACATTTGTACTTCCTCCAGTAGTATGTAGCATTTTTGCTGTTGTTCAGTAATTTCAGTCATGTCCAACAATTTAAAACCTCATTTGGAGTTTTCTTGGCAAAGATACTGGATTATTGATCATTTCCTTCTCTAGCTCATTTTACAGATGAGGAAAAAAGGCAAATCATAATAGTAAGTATATGAGGCCAGATTTAAACTCAGGAAAATTAATCTTCCTGACTCCATGTCCTGCACTCTATCCATTGTCACCTAGCTGCCACTAAAATGTAAAGAAATTGCAAACTGTTCTCTATCCAGAGGAGGAAGTAAAAGGGTTGTTCTTTTAGGTCGGTGGTTCTCAAAATGTGGTTTGGAGACCCAAGGGAATCCCTAAGACTATTCCAAGGGCTCTGAGAGGTCAAAATTATTTTCACAATAACATAAGACATCTTATACAATATGCTAAATTTTGACTTACACAAGCTGATGCAGAGTGAAGTGAGCAGAAACAGATCAATTGATATAATAACAACATTTTAAATATAAACTTGGAAAGACTTAAGAATTCTGATCAATACAATGACTAACCATGATTCCAGAGAACTAATAATGAAGCATACTATTCACCTCCTGACAGAGAAGTGATGGCCACAGAAATCTAGTTATTATTATTATGATTAATCAATCTAAAATGCAGGTGATTGTACTATCTTTCTATAATGTCTAACGCTGCTTCTAGTTATAGAAAAATCCTTGATTCTAACCTTCAAAACTCTTCAAAATAACTAGATATGGCCTTCCAATTTTCCACAAGTCATCATTGACTTCCTTATGTCTTTAATTAAATCTGATTTTCCTCAAGCACAGCTTTAAATATATATTTTTAAAATATTTCTAGCTAGAATGGACGTTGGTGTGCATTTTCAACTGCAGTATTGTCAGGGATGGCTGACCAGGTTAACTAGGAAGCAAATAATGATTGAAAGTTATAGAATGGGGGTGGGGGGAGACAAAACTCTATCAAAAGGTACTGATTGGAACAAAAGTGAGGAGGTATCATGAATAAACTTCCCCAATCCCCACTCCCAGGCTTGGCAACCTTTCAGAACAGTAACCAATTTTTATCCTATTGTAGATACTCTTGTCTCAAAAACCTAGAAAATGGGGGTGGGGGAGAGGTGATCTTGTATTTTTAAAGAAATGACCAACCTAACAGATAAAATACCAATTTTCTGTCTAAAAGTAGAAATGTCCCCAGGGGATTCTGTGTTGTCTTGGGAGAATGTATTTCTCTGAATTTAAGAACAATCAGAGTTCACATTTAGTATCTCTTTGCAAAGTGTAACATCCTTGTTCTAAGAAATTAAATTAAGCCTAATGTATTTTATGTGTCAGGTTCAACAGTCTTTTTAGGTATCAAATAGCTTTTTCTTGAGTAACTTTTTAAAAATTATCTAAGCATCTATGAATCAGAAGCATGTGGATTAAATTTTCCTTGAAACACTGTACACTGTACTTAAAACAAGGAGAGAACACTTGCCAGTTTGTCTTGAATTTTGCCAACACGTGATTTTTTAGGGGAAAAAAACCACATGTCCTAAAACATGGCTAACTTTACCTCTTTCCTGGTTAGCTATTCAAAATGTATATTCAAAACACAGTAACCAATACATACGATAACCATACAATAACCAAGTAACCAATACCCATTAAAGTGTTGAATTTGAGAAATACAGGCAGTTTTATTGTTATTGCTGTTGCTTAAGAACTGGACAAGGGATCTCTGAGATTGTTTTGTGTAATTTCATTTTACAGTTGAAGAAACTGAGCTTGGTGAGTAAAAGAGACTTGTTCAAGGTCATTTGCAGAAATGGGACAAGAGCACAAGCTTCCTAGTGTTTTCCACTACATTATGTTGTATCTAGACCAGAGAAAACTACAATCAGCTATCACCTTTTTCTTCACTAATAGTATCTTGCAGAATCTAGAAATACATATCTGCCTCAGGTACTTTACCTAAACATCTCAAGTGACTCACAAGACATAACTGTTTTCATACCAATCGTGAAAAATTACAGTGAAAGGAGAGAAAGGACTTATTACTAGAGAGGCAATACAAGGAATAGAACTAGAGTAGTGGGTCTTAGAACAAAATCATTTTCCCTTCCCCCTGGGCTAAGTCATAGATCTTCCTCAATAGGTTGAAAATGCTGATTTCTCTGTTCCTCATCTAGTTTCAAATTCTCCAGTCTATTTGGATTGATAAGAATGCGTTTGCTCTCCCTACCCTCTGAACCTTCTGATGTTCCCTGCTGAGCTACTTTAATTGCATTTCTTGTGAACTCTTGTCCATTCTAATATTCTTACAAATACGCTGAATTCATACCATTTGACCCAGTAGCATAAAATGGCACGGAGTATTCTCTTTCCACCTGACTCTAATGCTAAAGTCACTGGGAAATGCCCCAGTGATAGTATCTGGTCTCAGAGATAATCTATACTCATGAGCCAATGACTCAGAGCATAGTGGATTCTGGATTCAGTTAACAGAACGCAATTGTCTCTTTGAGCAATGGCAGTCTTGGTGTCCTTAGTGTTACTCTCTATTTGGGCTACTTAATATCTTTGGACTGTACTATTGGGAAATTAGGGTACCTTCTGTGGTGATGTTAGAGTCAAGAGCCTAGCAAGCCTTTATGTTTCAGTAAGATCCAGCTGAGGCCCAGAACAGTTAATTTTCTGCACGCTTAATTTTTATTCTGGCTTAATTTTCCACAGGTCTATTGTCCTGTCACACAAGGCTGAACATTTGAGTACCTGTTTTATGTTAAGAAGACTTTGTCTCAGAATCTATAGCATTTTAGGCACGGCATAGTTTAAAAAAAGGCACATATAGTGAAACAACTCATATCCCTGGAAGTCTTTAAATCTTTTAAGTTAAAACTCCACTCAAGGGGACAACATAAAGGAGATTATGGTTCAGGTGGTATGGACTGGACCACAAGACCTTTAAGATACCTTCCATCTATGAAATGCTGTTATTCTATGGGTAATAGTCAGAACAGTTTCTTTCTTCAAACGGGTTTCTACTCTCTGAGGCAGTACAAAATGGGATGGACAAATGGAAAATACTGTTTAATTCCTTAAAAGGATGGTCCATCCTGTAACTGGGTAGCTACATGATTCAGTGGATAAAATGTCATGCCTCAAGTCAAGAAGACTCGTCTTCCTGAGTCCAAATCTGACCTCAGACACTCACTAGTTGTGTGATCTGGGGTAAATAACATCCCTGTTTGACTCAGTTTCCTTATTTGTAAATTGAGCTGGAGAAGGAAATGGCAAATCTCTGCCAAGAATACCCCACATGGGTTCACAAAATATTAGAAATGACTGAAAAATGACTGAACAAGAGCACAATTCCTGGAAAATAATGTGAGACAAGTACTTTATGCACCCACATCAATGGCTTCTTCCAGAACCCAGGGACTATTCCACAAAGGCAAGGTCTTCCTTTATCCCCTTATTACCATGACTGATTACTCAGTCAGGCCTCTGGCCCTTTAATTAGATGGAGATATAATAGCAGTTTCCAAATAGCAAAAGACATGTGCTATGGTTTTTCTTGGTTTTGGTGGAATTAACTGGGACCAATGGGTGGCAATTACACAAAGACAGATTTTAGCTTAAAATAAGGGAAAACTTCCTAACAATTGAGTGCTCTGAAATTAGGATATACTATGTGAAAGTAATTATGTTTGAAACTAGATGGAAATACCAGGAGGTAACCTGATGGCACAGTGAACAGGAAGCTGGGCCTGGAGTTACGAAGACCTGAGGTCAAATTCAGCCTCAGATACTTGCTAGCTGTGTGACCCTGGGCAAGTCACTTAACTTCTGCTTGCCTTAATCCACCAGAAAAGGAAATCTCAAACAACTCGAGTGTGTTTGCCAAGAAAACCTCATATAGGATCAAGAAGTGTTGGATACAACTGAACCATTGAACAACAACAATATGAAAGATTGTGAATATTAAATGTATTTAAGTGTCTACAAGTAGAGAAGATGTCTGTTCAGTTATGGATTAGGCCCCTTCCAGCTCTGAGAAAGAAAGTAAGCTTCTTGAGAACAGAGATTTTTTTCATTTTTCTCTTTGAATCCCTAGTGCTTATTACCAAGCCTGGCACTTAACAGGCACTAAATACTTGCTTACTGATTTTATCAAACTCCTGAATTTGGTCTAAGAAAGATAAACAGAATTAGGTTGTATAAAGGTTTATTTTCTTTAAAAGTGGGCCAGCATGCATATGTAGCTGCAGTCAGAACTATGCTTGCATTGGGGGGTTACACTGCTCATATCCCAAAGACAAAAAGAAGCTGCAAAGCTAAGTGGGAATGGCTGTGTTGTGACCAATCAGGTATGGCCACTGTAGGTTTGATTTTTCCCACCATGTTGTGGCCCAATCAGGTACTACCATAATCCCTTGGGTTCATTTTTCATTTCCTAGGACCATTTCACAGAGATCATAAGATACTTACATGAAATAAGGAAGAAGGTCAGGCTGAAAAGTCCCCAAGATCCCAGAACTAGAATGCTTGTTTTAGTTCTGTCTGTTACCCCTGGTACGACCCAGTCAGTTCTGTAGTCATCAGCACAATAGGGATATTTCTGAGTTCAGCAAGTGAACACTGGAAATGTTCCCTGCTTTGTCAAACTTAATGTTAGGTCTGCCTCCTGGTTGACTGATTTTGATTCTTAGTCCAGCCTCCTTTGGATGATAAGGAACCTCAAGCAAATCAACGTGGTTAGTAAGGTACTTTGCTACATTTTTTTGTCTTCACATCCTCAATGCCGACCACAATGTTTTGCACTTAGTTTGGGATTAATTGTTTAATGAATCACATGTCAAAGACAAGTATAAATATTTGAGGGAATCAAGGAATCAGATTCTGAGTACTGCTTCCCTACTAGTACATTGTGTACTTAGGAACAGGCATTTATTGTTTTTAATCATTAAGGTCCTTTTTAATGAGTTAATGCATTTTCTTCTTTCCAAACAAAATACGCATTTATATTAACAAGACTGATTGTTAGGTTCATTAGCACTAATGTGGAATGGAGTTACCACTGCCTATATGCAGCAGTGGAACCTGTGGAGGCCATGCAGCCCATGTAGCCCATGCCCACTCAAGGGAACAGGAGAGGGTGTGAAATGCATCCTCAGTGAAGTAGCTGTTGCTGATTTTCTGAAAGAGAGTCTTTACCATGCAGCTCTTTGCTGTATGCTGAAATTTTAAGATCTGACAGATCAACTCACTCTACGACACTCTCCTAGGAACACACACAAAACAGGATATTATACAAATAATACAGAGAGAAAAAAAGACACAAAGGGATGGCTCCATGGAATAAGATAGCTCTGAACATCCTACTAAGCCATACAGAGGTGTCATCTAGGTCTTTTTCTGTTTTCCCTTTTGATAAACATTCAGCCCTGCAGCACAAAGGCTCATGTGGAAACTCTGGCCAAAAATTTGGGGCCAGCTAACCACCTAGGTTATTCACTGGAAGGTCAAATACTGAAGCTGAAGGCTAACTACTTTGGCCACATAGTAAGAATATAGGACTCATTGGGTAATACCCTAATGTTGGGAAACATTGCAGAGGATGAGAAGGATAGATAGTATCATGGAAAGAAGGAACAATATACTTGGACAGACTTCCAGATAGTGGAGGAAAGAAGGGACTGGCATACTATGGTTCATGGAGTCACAGCCTTGGACATAACTGAATAATTACAACAACAGACTGCCTAGGTGGGCTGTGCACAACCACATAAGAGGGAGGAAGCTACCAGGATTATAGTAACAAAGTGCTGCCTTTCCCTTCCACAGCTCGACAACCTGGGTTCCTGACTAATAACTGACTAAGATACTGAGAGTTTGGGGATCTTTCCCAAGGAAGTTTGGAGGGGGTTGAGGAATGTAAGACATCTATGTCATATCTCCCTGTACTTCTTAATTTACGTTTTTTTCTTTAATAGCTCATTTCTAAAATCTTTTTAAATCTGGCAATAGATAATGCAAATTGGATTGGATGAGTTATAGGAGTCTTCTACTTTTCTTGGGCTATCATTGTTCTGTAATTTTATATCACTAATTTTTAAATTATTTATTTATGCTTCATTGGCCATTTTCTCCATGTTTAAATGAACATGATAATAGACTGTATAATATAATTTTATAATCACGAGAGGAATATATTTACCTTTAAGAAAATGAGACATCATTGCATATAGAGCAGCTAGGTGGTGTAGGAGATAAAATCTGGGCCCAGAGTGAGAAAGACCTGAGTTCAAGGGGTGGCTGGGTGGCACAGTAAATAGAGCACCTGCCCTGGAGTCAGGGAGACCTGAGTTCAAATCTGGCCTCAGACACTTAACCCCAAAAAATCTAGCCGTGTGACCTTGGGCAAGTCACTTAACCCTGATTGCCCTCCAAAAAGCAAAAAACAAAAAAAACGAAACAAAACCTGAGTTCAAACTAGGTTTTGGACACTTAATAGCTATCTGACTTTAAATAAATTGCTTAAACACTATCAGCCTCTATTTATTCACCTATAAAATGAGGATAATAGCACTTATATTCAGGGTTGTTGTGAAGAATAAATTAGATAATATTGATTAAACATTTAGCTATATATGAGGTACATAAATACTTAATCAATGTTTATTTCTTTCCTTCCATATAAAATAAAGTTTATAGCAATGGCTATGTGTAGACATCTGCAATGTACTTTAAGCACTTGTATATAGGTTTTGTTTTGAGAAGCACATTGTTCTTGATAAGAGTATAAGAGCTTTTCAGAGAGTAGCTTCAGGCAAGCTGTCCGCACCACCTTCCTTTTGGGTGTGGCAAAAATGACAATTTACCCTCCAGTCCTATATCCCTTACTACTACTACTGCTACTACCACTACCACCACCACCACCACCACTACCACCACTACTATTACTATTACTATTACTACTACTAGCTGCTGCTGCTGCTGCTGCTGCTGCTACTACTACTACTACCACTACCACCACCACCACCACCACTATTACTACTATTACTATTACTACTACTACTACTACCATCACCACCACTATCACAACCACTACTTTAAAACTACTAATACTACTACTAGCTAAAATTTATACAGCACTACACAGTGCCAGGCATTATGCTAATCACTTTACAGATATCTACTTTGATGCTCACAAATCTATGAAAGGTAAATGCTTTTATTATTCCCATTTTACAGAAGAGAAAACTAAGGCAAACATGTTAAATGACTTGCCTAAGGTCACATAGCTAGTAAGTGTTTAAGGCAGATTTGCACTCAGGTCTTCCTGACTCCAGACCCAGCATTCTATCAATTGTGATACTTAAGAGTTCTTTTCATTTATGTAATTATCATATGTATATGTATATATATATACACACATACATATACATATAGACATACACATATATACACATATGTATATATATGTAACTCTGGTTCTTATTTCATTCATTTGGATTCTAGTCATGTAGATTTTCCCAAGTCTCTCTGAATTCCTCATATTCATCATTTATTTCTGCTTAAATGCCACGCATTTTTAAAATCAAATTCCAAGATGTTAAGTGAATGACTAATAATAATAGTTACAGTCCTTTAAGTTTTCTAAAGAACTTCATAAATATTATCTCACTTGAGGCTTATGCCAACCTTTATGGGAAATAGCTGTCATTTTTATCCCTAGCTTACAGGTAAGGAAACTGGGGCAGATTGAAGTTTACACAGCGACACCCAGTTGGAAATATCTGAAGATGGATTTGAATTCTTGTCTTCCTGACTCGAGGTCCAGCACCTAGTTGCCTCAGAGAAGAATTGCTCTGTGATGCAGTCTCATCCAATAATATCAACAGAGCACGGTGTTTTTTGGGTAAGTAAATGAAGAGTTACGAAGAAAATCCCACAATTAGCTTATTTCTTTATGACTGTGCCCTTTTCCTCAACTTTGAAACACATAGAAATGACATTTTAAAAATGTATTGATGGATTTTCACTGCATGACTGTACTGTTGAGTGCTTCAGTTACCTTTACGCTAACATACACAAATAAATCTGTTACATATCCAAACTGAACTCCTTGGACAGTTATTCCTGTACCAGACTCTAGAATTAATCTCCTATCTTTCTTTTGAGACATTCTGGCATTTGTTAATCTCACTGAAGATCTTTATGATGCATTTCATATGTGAGCTAGGAGCATAGCATATTTTCATATAGTGATAATGGCAGTCTTTTATATTGACTAGAAAATCCTTGTTTGATTTGGAACATTCACAAGAGACCCCAGCAGTTCCTTTATATGACTTCAATGATATTGCTTTCCAGACTACACTCCTTTAGCTAAAGATATTTTACATACTTTATGCTAAAATAGTTTAACACTACTTTAAGAAACTTTACCATAACTGTCTTCTCATGGTGACTGACCAAAGAAGAGTAAAATACGCTCCAGTTTTACTCAAGTGATGGAAAAAAGCACAGCGATACCATCAGATATGGAATATTTGTGATCCTGTCAAAGTATTGGAACAATTATACAATCATGTGGCCAGGTGAAGCCAATCTTGTGGTTTAAGCTGAATATTTCATTTCTCAGCTGTTATTCTAGTAAACAAAGAACTTCTACCTCACAATAATATCAATATACCTTACATTTGATGCCCTCCTACCATCCCCTTCTGTGTACAGGGGACAATGGGAATGAAGGAGATGAGGGATGATATAATACAGATTTCCTCCTTAGATATTCACTTCCTCAGAAGCAGCTAGGTGGTACTGTGGATAGAAATCTGAACAAATTGAAATCCTTGAATAACCATTCCTATTCCAGACTCTAGAATTAGTCTCTCATCTTGAGATATTGTGGCATTTGTTAATCTGCACTGAAAATCTTTATGACACAGATCAAGAAGTCAATAAGATATGAGTTCAAATATAGCTTCACACCCTAGCTGTGTGACACAGGGCAAGTCAATTAACCTCTATTTCCTCCAATTTCCTCATGGAGCTAATGTAAATAGAGATAAACAGGGTCTCCTCCTGGATCAGTACTTATCATGGCAGAGGGCCTCTGTAGCTCAGTGGAACTATGAGGTGTACCATGCAGGGGTACCTAAGACTAACATGTCATAGTAGAGAGTCTGACGAAAGATGATCCATTGGAGAAGGACATGACAAATCACTCCACTATCTTTGCCAAGAAAACCCCATGGATAGTATCAAAATGATAAAATGTATGACACTGGAAGATGAATCCCTTAGGTAGAAAGGTGTACAATTTGCTACTGGGGAAGAGCAGAGGGCACATACAAGTAGCTCCAGAAAGAATGAAATGGCTTGCCTAAAGCTGAAAGGAAACTTAGCTATGCATATATCTAGTGACAAAAGAAAAGTCTGATCTGTAAAGATCAGTATCACAAAGGAAACTGGAATATAAGCCCTATGAACTAAGGTAAGCTAGATGTGATCAATCAAGAGGTGGAAAGATTAAAGACAAACATCTTGGATATCAATGAATCTAAATGGATGGCAATGAGTGAATTTAATTCAGGTGATCACTATATATACTTTTGGGGCAAAAATCCCTTAGAAGAAGTAAAATAGCTCTGATAGTCAATAAAAGAATGAGGAAAGCAGTACTGGGGTATAATCTCAAAACGACAGAATGATTTCTGTTTGAATTCAAGGAAAACCAGTCAGCATCACAGCAATACAAATCTATGTTCCTACAACTGATGCTGAAGAGGCCACAGTTGATCAGTTCTATGAAGACCTACAACATCTTCTAGAAATAACATCCTAAAATGCCACATTCATCAAAGATGGTTGAAATGTAAAGTAGAAAATGTTAAAATAATAAATCCAAAGATAATTAGAATTACAGGCAAGTTTGGCCTTAGAGTGCAAAATGAAGCAGGACAGAGACTAAACAGAGTTTTGTCAAGATGTCATAGCAAAAACTCTTTTTCAACAATCCCAAAAGACAACTATACACATGGACATCACCACATAGCAAATATCTAAATCAGATTCATTATATACTTTGCAACCAAACATGGAGAAGCTCTATACAGTCAGTTAAAACAAGACATGGAGCTAGATGTGGCTCAGATCATGAGTTTCTTCTTGCAAAATTCAAATTTAAGCCAAAGAAAGTATGGAAAAAACATCAGACTATATATGTATTACTTAAATAAAATCTCTCTTTTTTTAACCCTTACTACAACTCAGAGTTCCTGAGCTCATGTGATCCACCAACCTCACCTTTCCCATATAGCAGGAAATACATAGGCTTGCACTAGAACACCTGGATCTTAGATATTGTCATTTGTCCTTCATTGAATAAAATCTCTTAAGAATTTAAAATGGAAGCAATAAATAAATTTAAGGGATTAGCTCTGGTAGATACAGTGCCTGAAGAATTATCAACAGAGGTTTACAGTATTGTACAGGAGACATCAACAAAAAAAATCCAAAGAGAAAGAACAAAAAAGCAAAATGGTTATCTGATGAACCTTTACAAATAGCTAAGGAAAGAAGAAAAAGGAATGGAGAAAAAGAAAGATACATCCAACTGAATGTAGAATTTCAGAGAATAGCAAGTAGAGAAAAGGTTTTCTCAAATGAGCAAGGCAAAGAATTTTTTTTTAATTGGATGGGAAAAATGAGAACTCTTTAAGAAAATTAGAGGTTTCAAGAGAATGTTCCATGCAAAAATGGATATGATAAAAGACAAAAATAGTGAGACTTAACAGAAGCAGAAGAAATTAAGAATCAGTGGCAAGAAAATACAGAAAAAACTATGTATGAAAGATCTTAATATCACTAATAACCATGATAGTATGGTTACTGATCTAGAGCCAGGTGAATTTATCCAGGAGAAGCAAGTCAACTTGGCATCAGGAAGCATTCCTGCCAATAAGGTTAGCTGGAAGGCAATGAAATTATAACCAAACTATTTAAAATCCTAAAAGAGGATGCTTTTAAAGTGCTGCACTCAATAGTATATTTGGAAAACTCAACAGTGACTACTAGATTAGAAAATATCAGTTTATGTCCCTAAAGAAGGTAAATGCCAAAGAATGACCAAATTGCTCATCAATTGTACTCATTTCATATGCCAGCAAGGTTATGTTTAAAATTCTACAAGGTGGTCTTTAGTAATACATGAACAGAGAATTACCAGAGCAGGCTGTTTTTCAGAGAGGCAGAGGAACAAGAGACCAAATTGTCAATATTCACTGGATGATGGAAAGCAAGAGTTCCAGAAAACAAAAAATCTACTTCTGCTTCATTGAGTATACTAAAGCCTTTGGCTGTGTGCATCACCACAAAATATGGCAGCTCCTCAAAGAGATGGGAGTACCAGATCATCTTATTTGTCTCCTGTAGAACTGATATGTGGGTCAAGAGAAAACAGTTGTAACTGAAAAACATATATATATTAGATAGATTAGATTAGATAGATTGCTAGATGCCAGATAATAAATGACAGATTGATAGATTGACAGATGATAGATTGACATGACAGATGATAAATAGGCTGATACATGTATAGTCTTATTTGAGTGTTCCCTAGGTGCAAGACAGTGTGCTAAACTCTGGGGATGCAAATATTTGTTTACTTACAAGATCATGGCTCTAGTACACTAATGGGGGAAAGCAACACAGAAAGAGGAGATGGAATGAGGGTGAGGGTGGGTGGGGAGAGAAGCAAGTAGCATCATAGTGTAGAGATTCCTGGGGAGTGGCACATATCTGGTTCTAGGCAAAATCTTAATTATCAGAACTGGGAGATTTAAGTGTGGAGTATAAGGTATAGATGTTGGAGAGGGATGAGGCTGATGACTGGAGGAAAGGCAGTATGATGAGATGACCAAAAGTGTTGCTTGATGAACAGTTTAAGCTAATTATACCTTAGAGTAAAAAAATTTAGAATTATTTTTCCAAGTTTAGAGAGACAGAGATAGAGAGATAGAAGGAGACAGAGAAACAGAGACAGAGAATAACAGACCTCCAGCCTCCTCTAAGTGCCTACATCCAAGGACTTTCTGACTCCCTGCTTCTGCACTCACCAGGAGAGTGCTGGATCCTTCTCACCCCACTGCTCTTCTCAGCACAGCTGGGTCCCCTGTTCCTTGTTAGCAGAGGTTCACTCAAATCTTTCCAAGGCTCAAATGCTCAATTCCCCTTACTGTCCTGGGGGTAAAAGTTTCTGTAGCTGGGGCCAAGGCAGCCTCCCAACACAGCTTGACCCAGGCAGGGCTTGCTTGTAGTATAAGCAGCTTGTGGCTAGTTGTTAAAGTGGACCATAGCCTGGAGGTGTTTACTCTTCAGAGGGAGTAGGTTTCCTCCCAGGGAGTTTTCTTCCTCCTGGGATTTTTCTGCAGGTCTTCCCAGATTGTCCCAGAAGGTCCCCTGTTCTGCCTCTACTCTTATTTGTTTTCATGGCTCTATGTTTGCCCAGGGGCACTATTTTATCTCTTTTGTGGAGGAAAATCTTGAGAGTTTGAAATTTTCTGACCTCCTGAGTCATCTTCCAAGAATCTTCTCAACCCCTCATTTGATAGATGAGGAAATATTGCTAAGAGAGATGAATGGACTTACGCTAGGTCACATAAATGGTAAGAAGAGAATCCGCATTTGAAATGTCCTTTAATTCCATATACAACACTCATAGGACAATTGATAATAGAAATGAAGTCTTTACAACATGAATTAAACTATACAAATGCAAGACATTTCTTTATTCCTCTCCTCCCTGCTTTTCTCTCTCTCTGTCTTACTCTGTTTCTCTCTGGCTCTGTCTCTATCTCTGTTTCTCTCTGTCTCTGTCTCTCTGTCTGTCTGTCTCTCTATATGTGTGTGTGTGTCTCATTTTCTTCTTCCTCATTCCCCTTTTCTTCTCATATTCCTTCACTATTTGTTTCTACTTCTAGCTATTTTCTCCCTGCTTTTTGTTCTAGGTCTTTCTAGAATTCCCATTGGAATTATTTTGACCATTGCTCCAGATCTGAGTTCAAGTTCCCCCATTTACTGAGTGCAGGTGTCTTAATGTTAGTCATCATCTCTGTTAGCTTCCAATTCTTCGTTTATGCAATAGAAAGGACCCTTGTCACCTCTTATATATCAAAGGGAATCTTTGAGGACTATAAAGAACCTTTTGAACCTTATAAAGCCCAAAGGGAAAGACTTCTTTGAACACTAATTGTTGTGATTTCTTATAATTATCTTGTAGGTTTGTTTGTTTGTTTTTAAGTGGCAATACTGAAACTGTTTAAGCAGAATACATATTCCTCTTTTATAAGGCACACTTCATGGGCTTGAATGTTTCATTTGCATTTGGACCATCTCCCTCACATCATCATTATTTATGTACACAGCTTTCTCCCCTATTAACTTGATTATTAATTCCTTGAAAAGAGGGTTTTTGTAATGCATATTATACTGTCCCTAGCCTTGCATATAGTAGGTACTTCATTAATGGTTGTTGAATGAAATGTCTATTGAATGAAGTAACTCTCCTGAGAAATGCCTACAAGTATTCCTTGCCTATAATTTCTTACTCTTTAAGCGCAGGCAGACATTGTGTCATCCAAATAAAAATTTCACCTCAGGACCTTCATTTCTTCAGTCTAAGTCTTTGATCCGTCTTAAACTCAATACATTTTATGTCCAGCTGTGTTGCCTTGTTCTTCCCAAGAGTATAAGGAAGACACCAATTATTTATTTTCATAGAATATTAGACCCAGAAGGGATCTTAGACATCATCCAGTCCAAATTCCAAAGGAAGTAGAAAATGTGATCCAGGGACTAACCCAGGCTCATACAAAGAGTCATTTTTTTCTTCTAATAAACAATTTAAGGCAATTATATCCTTTGCGTTTTGTTTTGTTTTTAGCTTATGATTAAGAAAGTCAAAGAATAGGTGTATGAGAAAGGTGGGCATTATTTACTACTCCTTTATTTTTACTTTTCTGGAATATTTAACTCTTAGTTATTTGTTTTGGGTGTTGCTTGTTTTGTTTGTTTTTGGCATAGTGGATAGAGCACTAGGCCTGGAGTCAGAGAGACCTGAGTTCAAATCCATACTCAGACTGGTAGCTAACTGTGTAACCTTTGCAAATCACTTAAGCAACTTACCTCAGTTTTTTCAACTATACAATGGAAATAATAAGACCATCTGCTTCATAGGGTTGTTGTGAGGATCAGATGAAACAATACTCATAAAGTGCTTAGCACAAAGCTTGGCACATAATAGACATTAGAAAAACCCTTATTTATTTTCCACTTTGTAATCTATCTGGACCCCAGCTGATCTAGTCAGCATCTTACATTATACAATCTGATATGCATATTTCAAATAAGGCAGTTTCTTGAGGACCTCAGTCCTTGTTTTGTTCTATCCAACAGTTTCCTTTTGATCATAGCAACCCATTTTTGTAGGACTTTAATACTTACAAAGTTTGTCAGCAAAAGCGTTAAGAATCCCATTTTATATAAAAAGAAACTGAAGAGGGGCGGCTAGGTGGCGCAGTGAATAGAGCACCGGCCCTGGAATCAGGAGTACGTGAGTTCAAATCTGGCCTCAGACACTTAACACAAAAAACTAGCTGTGTGACCTTGGGCAAGTCACTTAACCCCAACTGCCCTCCAAAAAAAAAAGCAAAAAAAAAAAAAAGAAACTGAAGAGATCAAGTGATTTGCCCATGATCAGAAAGCTGGTAAAGATTAGAGCCAAGATTTCATCGTAGGTATCCTGACTCTTAACCCAATAACCAGTCTAAAACACTGCTCCTTCATTGCTTTTTACTTCCACTGTTCCACAATGGTACAAAAATGTCTGAAATAGACTTTTTTTTTCCCCATTTAAGTTGTTCTTTACTTCTTATTACTTTTTTTAAAATTTAACTTTTGTGTTTATTTTTAGTTTACATCATTTCTGCAAGGTTTTGAATTACACATTTTCTCCCCATCTTTCCCCTACCCACCACCCCAAAACAGCAATCACACTGAATACCCCCTCCCCCAATCTGCTCTCTCCTAAAATCTCCCCCATCTGCCCTCTGATTTTCTGGTAGGGCAAGATGGATCTCTCTATAAGCCAGTGCCTGTATATCTTATTTCCAAGCTGCATCATCATCATCATCATCATCATCATCATCATCATCATCATCATCATCATCATTTTCAAAAAAACATTTGATTTTAAAACTTTAAATTCCCGATTCTTTCCCTTCCTCCCTCATCTCCCACCCTTACTGGGAAGGTAAGCAATTCAATATAGGTTGTACATATGTAGTTATGCAAAACATTTCCATAGTGGATATATTGTGAAAGACTGACTATATTTCCCTCCATCCTACCCCCCAACTTGTTCTATTTTCTACTTTGTCCCTGTCCCTTTACAAAAGTGTGTGCTTCTAACTACGCTTTCACCCAAACCACCCTCCCCTCCATCATCCTCCCTCTTCTTCTGTAGGGCAAGATACTCAAATCAGAGTGTATGTCATTCCCTCCCTAAGCCAAATTCAATGAGAGTAAAGTTGACCCATTGCCTTATGCCTTCCTGTCTTCACCTCCATTGTAACAGTTATCCCTTGCCTCCTCTATATGAGATAATTTATACCCTTCTGTCTCTCCCCATTTCCTCTCATTATATTCCTCTCTCACCTCTCAACTGCACCTTTTAAATATCATCCCTTCCTATTCAATTGATCCTGTGCCCTCTGCCTATGTATACCTGTATACATATATACACATACTCACATATGTATTCATAGGCACATAAACTCTCCTATACAGACATATATGTATGTATACATATATACATTTATATTCCCTTCAACTATCCTCATACTGAGAAAAGTTTCATAAGTTACAATTATCATTTTTCCATGTAGGTATGTAAATAGTTCAAGTTTGATAAGTTCCTTATTATTTCTTTTCCCTGTTTACCTTCTCATGCTTCTCTTGCTTCTTGTATTTGAATGTCAAACATTTTATTCATTTCTTTTTTTTTTCATCATAAATGCTTCGAAGTCCTCCACCTGATTGAATGACCATATTTTCTCCTGAAACATTATATTCAGTTTTGCTGGGTAGGTGATTCTTGGTTTTAATCCTAGTTCCTTTGATCTCCAGAATATCATATCCCAAACCCTTCAATCCCTTAATGTAGAAGCTGCTAGATCCTGTGTTATCCTGATTGTGTTTCCACAATATTCAAATTCTTTCTTCTTGGCTACTTGAAATATTTTCTCCTTGGTATGGGAATTCTGGAATTAGGCTATAATATTCCTAGGAGTTTTCTTTTTGGGATCATTTTCAAGAGGTGATTAGTGAATTATTTCAAGTTCTATTTTGCCCTTTGGTTCTAAAATATCAGGGCAGTTTTCTTTGAGAATTTCTTGAAGGATGATTTCTAGGTTCTTTTTTTGATCATGGCTTTCAGGTAGTCCAATAATTTTTTAAATTGTCTCTCCTGGATCTATTTTCCAGATCAGTGTTTTTTCCAATGATATATTTCACATTGCCTTCTACATTTTCATTTATTTGGATCTGTTTAATAGTATCTTGATTTCTCATAAAGTCATTAGCTTCCATTTGCTCCAATCTAATTTTGAAGGAATCATTCTTTTCAGTGAGCTTTGAAAATTTTTTTTCCATCTGGGCAAATTTGACTTTTTAAGGCATTCCTCTCCTCATTGGCTCTTTGGGCCTCTTTTGCCATTTGAGTTAGTCTATTTTTAAGGTATTATTTTCTTCAGTCACGTTGTTGACTCTCTTTTCATGATTTTCTTGCATCATTCTCATTTCTCTTCCCAATTTTTCTTCCACTTCTCTTACTTTTCAAAATTCTTCTTGAGCTCCTCCATGACCCGTAACCAGTTCATATTTTTCTTGGAAGCTTTTGGTACAGGAGTTCTGACTCTGTTGTCTTCCTCCCATTCCATGCTTTGATCCTTTTTGTCCCACAAAAAGGAATCTAAAGTTGGATAGCTGTACTTGCTTTGCTTCCTTTGCTTGATCATGTTGCCAGTCAATTACTTGACTTTTGAGCTCTTTGCCACAGTAGAACTCTCCTTCCGGAGGGGAGAGTTTTGTCCCAAATCACTGGGGGTTTTTCACAGCTGTTGGAGCTATTAGGAGGGTGCTGTCTCCAAACCCCCCCCCCCAGCTTTGCCTCACTGGTCACACACCTCAGTACCACCACTCAAGACCACAATCCAGATTCAGGCAGGTTAAGGCAAGAGGGCTTAGCCTCTGAATGGTTGCTTGTCCCCTCCTTCAATCTGCAGACCAGGAGCTCTGAAGCAGCCATGTGGAGGTGGAAACAGGGCTGAGGTTTCCACCACTTCTTGCTCCGGGTGGAAATAGAGACTGTACTCTATTTCCCCCATATCCAGGAGAGTTTCACTTACCTTTTACTTTGTCTTTGGCATTGTTGATAATTGGCGTTTGGTTGATAATTTTGGAAACCTCCATAGCTGCTGGTGACCCACTCTCCCAAACGCTCCAGCCGAGGCTAGTCCAGGACACCCTGGGGCTAAAATCATGGGCTCATGTGAGGTTTGGCTCAGCTCCCAGTGCACTGTGATGAACCCTTCACTTCCAAATGCCAGGTTGCCTTCAGCAAGAGATACATTTCTCTCTGTCACTTTGTGGGTTCTGTAGCTCTAAAACTCGTTTAGAGTCACATTTTATAGGTATTTGAGGTTGTTATGGGGGAAGCCGTGGAGTTTTCCTGCTTCTATGCTGCCATCTTGACTCTACCCCCTGCAATAGACTGTTAACCGATTTTGATTGTGTATTACTGCTAAGAAAAATAACACATTGCCTTTGTTTAGCATATAACAATTTTCAAAGCACTCAATAATCATTTCATAATAGGCTTGGAAAGGAATATGGAGGATATCTATTTTTTTTTCTCATTCACCACCTAAATGAGGAAACTAGGACAAGATTAAATGGCTTTCTTGGGGTCACATAGATAGTAATTAATACAACTGGGAATTTAAATCCAAGTTCCAAAATTCCAGTTCAATCATTCTTCCTTTTATACTTCAAATGACAATTATAATTATGATGTTAACTCCAATTTTTAAAGCACTGAATATATATATATATATATATATATATATATATATTTATGTTCTCACATATGTTGTCTCTTATGGGGGGAAAATGAAGCAACTTTACAGAACAGGGAAAAGTGAGTTTTACTTGTAGTGGATGTAATTCTCTCTTCGAAAGAACTGGAATGATACAGTTCTAGAAATGTAAGTACTGTATGAAAATTCTTTAAACCCTTGTTTTGAGTCATTTTTCCCTGGACAGAATCTTGTATTTCTTTGAATTCTCCACCTGGAATTAACATTTTTTTTTTTAATTTCTAATTAGGACTTTGATGATTCAGTCTGTGGAAGCTTAATATTCAGTGATACCACTAGGGGGAGCAAGTACACCATGATTGATTTTCCCACAGCTTTCTCCAATGGTTCTCCCAACCTACTTTTAGATAACATTAAGTTCAATTAATTACCTACAAGAAGAAGAATAACATATTTTTTCATTCTCATTTTCATCCAAATTTTTGGCCACTTAAATTAGTGAGAATTTACGGAACTTTTCTTAATGGATAATTCTAAATATTTAAAGAAAAATCATGTTGTCAAGTAATTTTTTAATTATGTCTGATTCTTCCTGGCCTCTTTTTTGAGGATTTCTTGGCACAGTTAATGGAGCTGCTTGCCAATTCCTTTTCCAGACTATAGCTGAGGAAACTGTGGCAAACAGGGTTATGTGACTTTCCCAAGGTCATATAGCTCATGAGTGTCAGAGACTAGATTTGAACTCAGAAAAAGCAGTCTTCTTGACTCTAAGCCCAGCACTCTATATACTCTACAACCTAGCTGCCCCAAGTATAATATAATGAAAGGACTACCGTATTTAGAATCAGATCAAAGACCTCTTTCCGAATCCTGACAGTAATCTTACACAAGCAAGCTGCTTAGCCCCTAAGCCTCAGCTTCCTCCTTTGCATAATAGGGCAGTTAGACTAAGGACTCTTGTGGTTATATGTATAGACTTACGTATATTTATGTATGGTAATTAAAATCTCTTTTCACATACATGTACATGTGCAATTATACATGTATATATGTGTATGTATGTATATATAATCAATCAAGAAAGAGAATACGTACACAAACATATATATGTGTGTGTGTGTATGCTCTTTGTAAGAGCCATAGCATTTTGCCTCATGCAACTTAGACCTAATACCCTGTTATGTAAATATTTAATATAATCCAAAGATAGATGGTGCAGGATCAAGGAAAGCCTTTTTTGTTGTTGTTGAATTGTTATTGAGTTGTTGTTGTTCCCAGGACCTTCTGTCCTCCATCATTTCTCCTTCCAAATTCATGTTCCTTGATTTCATGACACTATCCAAATGATTGTTGTTCAGTTGTTTCAGTCATGTCTGATTCTTCATGACACCATTTGGGATGTTGTTGGCACAGAGATTGGAGTGGTTTGTCATTTCCTTCTTTAGCTCATTTAACAGATGAAGACCTGAGACAAGAAGGGTTAAGTGACTTGCCCAGGGTCACACAGCCAGTAAGTGTCCGAGGCTAGATTTGGACTCAGGAAGTGGATCTTCCTGATTCTAATTTAGGTCCAGTACTCAATCTACTACACACCTAGCTTTTAGTTTGGCCTTTAATTTTTCCCAGCATCAAAGTCTTTTCCAATGAGTCCTCTTTTCTCTTTATATGACAAAAGTATTTAATCTTAAATTTCAGTATCCGACCTAGTGCATAGTTTGAATTAATTTCTTTAAGCATTGACTGATTTGAACTTTTTGCTGTCAGGGACTCTCAAAAGTCTTCTCTAGCAGCACAATTTGAAAGCATTTATTGTGCAGCACTCAGCTTTCCTTGTAGTCCAACTCTCACAGGCATACATTGCTACTGGATAAACCATTGGTTTGGCCATAACGACCTTTGTCAGCAAAGTAATGTCTCTGCTTCTTCACATGCTTGCCATGTTGGTCTCAACTTTCCTTCCAAGGAGCAAATGCCTTTTAATTTCATGGCTGTGGTCACCCTCTGCAGTGATTTTTGAGCCCAAGAATATGAAACCCGACATTGCTTCCATTTCTTCTCCTAGGTGATTTGAATTGAAAGTAATATAGTCTATGTGGAAAGGGTGATAGATCATATAGCTATAGACAAAGCTCAAAATGACCTTAGAACTTGAGTTCAAAGTCGACTTGCCCAAGGTCACACTGCAGTAAGTTAAAGAGGCAGGACTTGAACGGAAATCTTCTGATTCTCAAATTAACAATTTGTCCCCCATACCATGCTGTTTCTAATCACAGTAACAAAAAGTAAGTGGGAAGATCAAGAACATCTCATTGAAACCATTTGCTTTTAATATTCTCCCAAAGGCAACAAAGCACTTATTCCTCAAGTACATTTCTCTTGTCTTCTTATCTATTCATTCATTCATTTATTGGAGGCAATCAAAGATGAGTGATTTGCACAAGGTCACACAGGTAGTGTCTGAGGCTGGATTTGAACCAAGGTCCTTCTAACTCCAGGACCTATTATGATCTCTCACTACCATTTCCTACACTTTAAAAAGCTCGAATGTTTTGCACACTTTCATACTCAGAGTAGGCCACATGCCCGCATTATTTGAAGAAGATTTGTCTAGGAGTTTGGATAGTCAATAAAGAAAAGAAAAACCAAGGAACAAGTTGCTTTTGAGAGATTTCTTTCTTTTCAGAGGCAAACATGGTTAAGTGACTTTCCCATGGTCAAACAGTTAATAAGTAACTGAGGTCACATTTGAACTCTGGTCTTCCTGACTCCAGAGCTGGTGTTCTAACCACTGTACCACCTAGTTGCCCCTAAGTGATTTCTTTCTGTCCTAGACTCCATTCTCTAGATCACATTTTTAGGCTGACTTCTAGAAAAGACCAAGTATTTCTCAGTAACAGAAAAAGATCTGATGAGTCACTTCATTTCCACCAACCACTGTTTTTTCTTAAGATGAAAAATAATCTTGTGGTATCTATAGTATATATTTTACAGTATTGCTTCAAAAACTCTCATTTCCCCACAAAAAATTTAATAAGCATTGTTCTACCTTGTTGCCTAAGAGAACTGGCAATGAGAACAAATGCAAAACACGTAAGAAAAGTCAACTCCAATGTTATTGCTTTTGGTAATCTACAACAAATAATAAGACTTCTTGCACTATGTGATAGTCACTTGGGGGCATGACCATAATGATTGCTAACATTCGTATGCTTTGAGACTTGCAAAATGTTTGCAAATATTATCTCCTTTTATCCTCACAACAATCCTAGGAGGTAGATGTGGTTATTGTCCCCATTTTAGAGATAAGAACCCTGAGGCAGACAGAAGTTAAATGACTTACCCAGAGTCACACTGCTAGTAAATGTCTGAGGCCAGTTTTGAACATTGATCTTCCTGATGTCAAGTCTAGCAGTCTATCTATTGGGCCAGCTAACTGCTCCATTGGAAAGTTTATCATTTTCTTAGCATTGTCAGAGAAGGATATACTTCCAATTCCAGTCTTAATTTAAGTTAGACATTCTCTTTCATTACACTGTAAAGGAATATCTTTATTAAGGGGGAAAACCATGAAGTCAGGTATCGTGAGTTCAAATTTCCATGTCCATAACTGATGACATGTTCTTGGAAAGGCACATCCATTCTTTCTTCATCTCTCTTTCTACAGTATATAAACTCAAGGACACTTAACTTTCCGTCCCCCTCCCACTGATGAATGAGATACATTCCTCATTAGCAACAAGAATGCTCTAAATGAATAAGAAAGTATGCTTTGACAATTAAACACAATACATAAATTTCATCAAAGCTTTTAATAGCATCTTAAAATCAGAGAATTGCATAGACTTTTATATCTGGAAAAGAACTTGGATATCACCTAGTATCCCTTCACTTACCTACAAGTAAACTGAGGCAGTGTAGGGAATTTCATCTGCCTAAGGTCATGTAGCTAGTTATTGACAGAACCTCCCATAGGAAGCTTCTCGTTTATTTTTGACTAATTATTTTCTTTTCATGCCTCTACTGGGATGTTGAGGGCAGATTAGGAAATTTTACAAATTAGGAAATTGAAATTCCAAAAGATCATTTCCTTTCTTCTATATTAACCAGCAGTATCATAATGAGAGTTTCATAGTATTCTAATTCTTTTCCATTTGCTGTCTTCCAAAGTTGTCTCTATTAATCAATAATCTTCTAATTCTTTTCTGTCTTGGAAAATGTATTTATATAGCTGCCCATCTTTAAAACTGCTGATAACTAATGGTACCCACCCCACTTTAAGCACAGTTGCTATTGGCAGCCTCCCTCTCTTGGGACTCAGCCCCTTAGAAGTGGCTATGATCTCTGAAGTCATTGCTCCCAAAGCGTCCTTGCTCTCACTGGTTGCCATAGGTCAACCTGGATGGTAGGTTACTCTGTTTTTCCTGAAACCTAAGACTTGGCCTAATGATTTAAAGCTGCATTTCAGGACATTTTAATAGCATTCTTTCGGCCTTCTCTTCTTGTGGTTGTCATGTTTCTCGATGCAAGAGACACAATACTAGTATATTCTGCTGTCATCCCCCCACACAATGAACCCAGGAAAATGGTGCTAAGATGAATACCAAGTTAGAGGGTACAGGAGGATACGCCACAGAAATGTAGTGGTTTAAATAACCACTAGAGGGCAATGTTATCAAAGAAAAAAAAATACTTTTTTTTTTTTTTTGATGTATATCTTTTTCCCCAAGCTGTCCCCATTCCTTGAGAAGACTGGCAAAGGAAAATGATACCAGCCATTTATGTTTTAACTAGCACAAGAGGAAAAAGTTTTTCTTTCAGTTTGGGATTTTGGTTAAACTCCAAATTATCCACCCCTCTTGTGTTTCTTCCCCCATCTCCCACACACTGTTATCATTACATTTCTGGCAGCAGGGGGGGAAAATAACCCGATACAACCTTAATCACAGAAGTGAATGTCTCCCTGCCAAAGCAATGCTAAAGTAATTATCCCTGAAACTCTAACAAAAAATGTAGCTTGCTTTCTGTATGAGTGCTGCCTTATACATTTATTGAAGACCATGGCAGCATTTTTTCAATGCTTTGCCCTACTCTTTACTATCTTATTTCCTTACTGTGTGGGCTCTAAGTTCCTTGTTAGTGTGTCCTTTCCTTGCTGCATTAAGATGTTTTATCTGGGGACAATCTGGCAAGGAAATGGGTCCCATAAAGTTTCACTTCAAAAGAGTTTCAGTGACTATTCACAAACACTGAAGTGGGGCTGGGAAGAGGAGAGGGGGGTGGACTTGCACACAGACTGCACAAGACACCCTTATCACAGGTGGCACGCCAGATGTGAATGGATGGCTTTGGCAAAGTTGAATGGAGCATCAAGATTCTGGTGGTGTGATGCCTTTAAAAGTCCCTGAGGTCACTGTGTTTATTGTACTATTTACTCTTCATCAGTTTATACATTTATTTCCCGGTTCCTCTTATCTATTCCTACATATCATTCCCTGTGAGATAAAAAAAAAATACTCAAAATCCAGAGGAAAAGCAATAACCAAACTTAGCTCCAGAGCACCAAGAGAGTATGAAATGGTTTTTCCATTTCAGTAGAGGTGGTAAACTACAGATGTAGAATGTTGCATACACTATGGGATGATTGGAGTCTTGTATCTTTTTATTTTCCTTATCCCAAAAGTTTGGGAGTAGGAGAGCTTATTGGAAAATGACGATGTTGTAAAAAATAAGATTAATAAAGCAAGAAAGCAATTTCTGAGGGGAATTAATGTTACCCCTAGTGAGTTTCTCCTTCAGTCTCTCCTTTTGAGGTAGGACAAGGTATGTAAGTGGACCACAGCAAATCTGAATTAAGGGAATTTTTGGACACATCCCGTTCTGCTTCACTATGTAGCAATGGCCACATTTCTAGATGTTCAGTATGAAATTGTAAAAATAAAGTCAGAAGAGTAATTTTGTAATTGAACTATTAGATAGATAGGCAGAAAATTTCCAGATGTAATCGTTTTCAGTTTTTAGGGATAATAATTCAAGGGGTGCTGTCAAAGTTCCATTCAAGCGCCTCTCAAGCAAAATAGCAATGGCAACAGTTATGGATATCAAAACTGAAGGTTTCTTCCTTCTTTCCAACTCAATGGTAATAAATGGTACATCATGAACACTCAAGTATATTAAGAGCCTAGTTACACAGGAAGGTTTAAATGGCCTCGTTACCTAAGTAGCAAAGTGTCCTAAAATCTTACATGAAAAAACTAGAGGTAAATCAAGTTGAAACATGAAGAAAATCTTCCTTTTGAGTTAGTTGAAAAAAAAGCATGCTTTATTAATGTGATCAAAACCTCGCAACTAGTGGCAGTTTTTGCTCTCATTAACTTAGGTGATTTGGGGCAACAGGGTAACTGCTTCAACTTTCTGTTCCTTATCTCTACCTCTTTCTGAGACTTAAATGACTGACTGTCAAGAGAATGTCCAAACAGTAATATTATGATGCTGGTGAACAGAAAAAACAGGATTATGTATCTAATAACTCTTGTCTTCATAAATGAAAGAGTCTTAGTAGAATTTTATTTTATCCAATTACATGTAAAGACAAATTTTAACATTAATTTTTTAAAATTTTGAGTTCTGAATTTTTCCCTCCCTTCCTCACTTTCCTCCTCTCTAAGACTATAACCATTTAATATAAGCTATATTCTATATTAAATCATGTTGTGAAAGAAAAAATAGACCAAAAGAAATACACATACACACACATGCATGCATGCACATATACAAGTGAAAATAGTATACTCCAATCTACATTCAGACTCCATCAGTTCTTTTTCTGGAGATGGATAGTATTTTTCATCACGAGTCCTCTGGAAAAGTCTTGGATCATTGTATTGCTGAGAAGAGTTAAGTCATTCACAACTGATCACTGCACAGTATTTATGTTACTCTGTACAATGTTCTTCTGATTCCACTCACTTCACTTTGCATCAGTTCATACAAATGTCACCACATTTTTCTGAAACCCTCTTGCTCATTATTTCTTATAGTACAATAGTATTCCTTTACATTCATATGCAACTTGTTCAGCTATTCCTCAATGAAGGGCATCCCTTCAATCTCCAATTCTTTGCCATAACAAAAAGAGCTGCTCTATTTTTTTTTTATCATACGAGTAGGTTCTTTTCCTTTTTTATTTTATTTTTTTATCTCTTTGGGATACCAACCTAGTAGTGTCATTGCTGAATCAAAGGGTATGCACAGTTTGATTGTCCTCTAGGCATGGTTCCAAATTACACTACAGAATGGTTGGGTCAGTTCATAATTCCATCAACAATGCATTAGTGACCCAATTCCCCATATCCCCTCCAACACTTATCATTTTCCTTTTCTGTCATATTAGTCAATATATTAGGTATGAATAGTATCTCAGAGTTATTTTAGTCCGCATTTCTCTAATAAATAGATAGCTTTGATTTTTTTATTTGAAAATTGTTCATTTATCATTAAATAATCAAATGACAATATATAAACTGGGGATGACTTTAAAAAATAAATTTAACTCAGTTCTCCACATATTTTAGAAATGAGTCTTTCATCAGAGACATTTGAAAAAAATTGTTTTTGGCAGTATTGTTTTGTTTACTTTCACAAGAGAATTAAGAAAATGACTCTGAGTTGTATGGTTAAAAAGCAATCATCAATGAATGAACAGATTTATTGATTGCTTCTAATATTCAGCTTTATATCTTCCCTTTTGGACTGATACATCTAAAGAGCAGTTGGATTTCACTAAAGATGTCAGGGATAAACAATATTTCCAATTCACTGGATTTTCACTCTTAAAGTGATTGGGTATTTGGTAGATAATCTAATCAAGCATACACATAATTCAAACTCAATGTGATATTCAGCATATTTTTGCATCACCTTGCCCTTAATTTGCTGTAACATTTACATTTCTCATACACACTTTCTATTCATTGCTGTCTACTTATGGAATGCAAACTAGTTCTCACTTCTAAGGAAGTCCCTTACCTATGAAATGAAAGGGTTAGAGGAAGTGATTTCTAAGTTGTTATTGCTTGTTTGTTTTTAACTCCAGGGTTTAATATCTCTTAGATGAACAGATCATATTTAAGAAGGAAAACATGTTTTAAGAATATATATGTAGTTGTAATAATAGAACCCTTTATGGTCATTGGGGATTTTGGTAGAGTTTTTTAAAAACTGCTATACTCACAACTTGGGAGTTGCAGGTAAGTATATGGAGCTGCTTCTTCCCTCTTGGAGCAGCTATTCTGGAAGTGAGGACTAGATTAAGGAGGAAGAGAAAAAGGAATCTCACATAATAATTACTCATTAATAATAGTAAATAATTAATTAGACATCTACTATGTGTGCTAGCTACTGTGCTAAGCACTGAGGATACAAAGAAAGACAAAATACTCCCTGATCTCTGGGAGCTTGTAATCTCATGCGGGAGACAACCTGTAAACAGCTATTTACAAACCAGCTATTTACAGGAATAATTAGAAGTAATCAACAAAGGAAAGACACTAGAATTAATTTAGATCAGGAAACACTTCTTGAAAAAAGTAGGATTTCAGCAGGCATTAGAAGCAAGTTAGATAAGCCTGGAGGTGGAGACACCTGGCAAGGGAGAGGACCAGGGAACATGGAGAGTTGAGAAATGGAGTCTTGTATGAGGAACAGCAAGAAGTAAATGTCAGGGGGAGGGACTATGTGGCAGAGCTGAGGTATGAGAACATTGGAAAGGTTGGAGAAGACAGGCCTATAAAGGGCTTTGAATATCAAGCAGAAGATTCTGTATTTGATCCTAGAGGTGATATAGA
>CM053599.1:79197202-79238535 GCA_028646575.1 Pseudocheirus occidentalis
CCTTGCATTAAGTTACCTGGTAAAATTTCTGTATTTTTTCTATAATTTGATTTTAGGAACAATCAGTCAACAAGTGTTTATTCAACATCAGATACCAGGCTATTATCTAGAGCTGGGAGGAGCTTCATTGATCATTTAGTGCAGTGGTTCTCAACCTTTCTAATGCCTTGACCCTTTAATACTTGGATGTGGGTGGGGTGTGTCTGCATGTGGGCGGACCTGCCTGGAGGCAGATAGAGAAGCATGGTGTTGAGCATGGAAATTTGTTTTCTGATGGTCTTAGGTACCCCTGTGAAAGAGTCATTGGACCCCCCCACACACACACAAAGGAGTTGCGGCCCACAGGTTCAGAACCATTGATCTAGTTCAATATTTTTATTCATTTATTTTTTGTTCAGTCATTTTCAGTCATATTCAATTCTTTGTGATTCCATTTTAGGGTTTCCTTGGCAGAGATATTGGAATGGTTTGCCACTTCCTTCTCCAGTTCATTTTACAGATGAGGAATATGAGGCAAACAGGGTTAAGTGACTTGCCCAGGGACACACAGTTAGGAAGCAACTGAAGTCATATTTGAACTCAGAAAGATGAACCTTCCTGACTCTAGGTCCACACTCTAACCTGAGGGCTAAAGAAATACTGTGATTCATCCCAATTCACAGAGGTAGTGAATTAGGTTCAGATTTAAACCTACATTCTTTGCAGGTTTAATGCTCTTTTCACCTTGCCATACTGCTCCCTGAGTATACCACAACTCCAGGGGTCTTTTCTTTCATTAATACAGTTGTTTCTTTGACATCTGTAAATTCCCAACCATCCATTCTTTTGCCAACTGTTTGATGAATTGATGTGGCCTCAACAAGTGGCCAGTCTTTTTTGGTGAGGAGCCTGTTCCATAACACTTCATACCTAGGCAAGTTGGTCTCTGGATAAGTGACCTAGAAGCTATCTCTGAGCCATGATTGAATTCTTTTGAGGTTGCTAGGATCTACCAGAGTTCACACTGTTCTAGCATAGCCCTCTAGAACCCGTGCTTACCTGTACCCTGCAGGAAAAGAATGAATATGGCTGGGTCCTAATTAGTATAAATAATGAATCCCTGGAAGAGGTTGTATACATTAGAATTTACACTCTTTGAAGTTATAATTATATAATATATGGGAACTGGTTCTAGCCCAGTGGATATGTGTAGTACAAATTTAAATACTATGACCACTTCAGAGGGGTTGTATTAATTGAGAGCTAGCTGTATTAAAGCATTTAATGTTATGAACAGGATTAATATGATTGAAAATTGAAATCAATGGTATTTTAGGAATTCAGTAAGTAAATCAGTATAATACATTAATCTTAAATATGTGAAGTAGTAGTCCATTGATTATTTTCAATAACCTCTCAATGTCCTAATATAACAACCCTCATATCTACTCCCAACAAATTAAGAATATGTGAAAATTTGGGCATCAGTTCTGGCAAGGAGAGCTAGGACTAGTGGGTGGAAATTATAGGGAATTCGATTTCAGTCAGAGTTTCTATCAATTAGAGTAATGGAGAAATGGTGCTGAACAATTTAAGCAGAAGTTGGATGATCCCTTGTCAGGAAATCATGCATATGGAAAGGAGGCAGATCAGACGACCTTTGAGGGCAGTTTCAACTCAGTCTACCATAACTGTATTCATTTTACCTTTGGCCTATGTATGACAAAAGGCTAGCTAAGCAAATTAATAGTGTAAATATTAATCTTGGTGGATGATGTTTAATCTGATTTAGAAAACAAACTTTTCAAGCACACTCCAACACCTTAAAAGTTTTCATTGTGTACTATTTAATTCAACAAACTTTTTTATTAAAGGCACAAGAGATATAAAGACACCCTAGCATGTCTTCCTTTACCACCCCCCCACTCCCCTCCACCCATTCCTAGCCTCAAGAAACTTATATTCTACTATGTGTGTGGAGAAACTATAAATGGTCACCATATTAATTAGATATCATTTAAATCCATTGATTAAAGCAAATATAAGTTGTTTAAAGTCCTTAGATTGTCAGCATGTACCCTGATAATAACATTATCTTAAAATCCATTCTATACTTAATTTTCGTATTCATCCAGGCTGGTTTTCTGACTAATCAACACACATCAATAAGACTTTATTGCACATTTTTCTTTCTATGGAGTAGGGAGGAAGATCACAAATTGAAGAGATGTAATTGCTACAGAGCTTCCATTTAAGGACAGTGACCCCATGAGGAAGATAGGAGACAGAGGTATTTCCACTGACAGAATGAAACATATATTGGAATCAAATGATTCACCTCCATTTATTCTGGCTATGTGATCATAACAACAAATAAATATTTGAGAAAGAATTAATCAATGTAAATAGGTGTGAGCTTTAAGTTTCTTAATGTGGGAACCTTTTGTCTCTAACAAATATTGCATCAAAAGGTTTGTCTCTAACACGCTATGCTGTACTGAGGGGGAGTTTACAGATGAAATCTGGACCACACCAGTCTCTCTCATCTTATATTAGATTTCATCCCTAGATTAACAATTCAGATCCATATTATGGAGTTATAGAACCACAGGACCTTTGAACTGAAAGGGGCATAGATACATCTCTAATTTCTCTTCTCATCCAAAACAGGGATTTCTTCTACAACTCTGACAAGTGCTTAAATACTTTTAGTAATGGCAACATCACAGTGAATATACAAGGTAATCCTCTCCTTTTTGGAGGCCAATATGAGATACTTGGGACAAGATAATGACATCAGTGTTTGCCTTCCGTGGATACAGGCATAGGATTGCTTTTCTATACCTATGTAGCAAAAGTAGATGTGACCAAAAGATTTGGTCTGAATCACTACAGTTCCCAAAGACTGCATGATGAATGACAGGGAATGGTACTCCCAGATTAATTACTGCTTGAGAAGTTGAGTAGCTGATTATGGAAAACCCCACACTTGGAGTCTTTCAGGAACATCTTGCCTTCCATCGAAAGCAACTTCAACATACTGATAGAGAATCTTAACATAATTGCTGAAAAGAAAAATAAAACTCAGAGGGTAAAGTGATGAAGGGCTAGGCCTGGAAGCAACCTTACTGATTAGCTTGTCCCAATGCTCATTTTGACAGATAAGGAAAAGGAGGCCTAGAGAAATGGCTCACCTCTGCTTGTATAGTGAGTAAGCAGTCCAAATAAGACTTGAACCCAAATCTTCAGTTTCTTTCTTCATTCTGTGTTTTAACCAGTGTACTTTCCATATACCGTAATGTCTCACAGGAACAGTAGACTTGTCAAGGAATGTTATCATGTCATCCATTGTATAGAGAAATCAGTAAGCTTAGATTTTTTTCACTGTACTAATTACCTTTTTGGTCTCGTTTGTTTTTGTCTTGGAGCCGGTGTCCAGACCCGTGATTTCTATGGCATAGGCAGTCCTTTTTAAGTTGTGGGTTGCAACCCTATATGGATCCCACGGTTTAAGCACTGACTGGATCTCCAGTGGAAAAGGTTTAAGAAGCCCTGGATATGGAGCTGACACTACTGAAACTCCCTTCATTGATGATGATTAGTTTATTATCAGCAAATTAAAGTCTTCAAACGCTGCTTGGGCCTGCTGAGGTTGAAGTGACACAGTTTGTGTACATCAGAGATAGGATTTGAACTCAGGTCTTCCTGACTCTGAGGCTGGTCTTAGATCTCCTATGATATATTGCCTTTCACAGTGAAAATTTTGATTGAAGGGATCATCATATTGTTAACAGATTATAATTTTGTCTTCAACTAAAAAAGTTCCTTATATAAAAAACAATAACAACGGTATATTTAAAGGTCAGTGAAGAGATTTGCTATAAAATAATAACTTGTGATTTTGTCCCAACATTCTAAGGGGTCTTCCTGGGAAGCCACCATCCACTGAGGCTCTGGAAAGAGCCAGTTTTAAGCAATTCATTGCCTGATATTCTAGGAGAATTAAACTGTGTGACATTTAGTGAATTGTACAGTAAATTAGTATTTTGAAGATCCACTTAAATCCATAGTCTGCTTTTCCAGTGAACTGGAGTGACTTTTAGAGACAGATGGTAAGGCTTAATGCTTTTGTTTGTGAATGTGAATACTGCCAGATTTAATTCATTGGAAACAAAAGCCCTCTCTTCATCCATATAAAAATGTGTTATAGCACAAGCTGCCCATGTTGCCCCACAGCAGGCCTGGTTATGGTTTCCAGCAGGATTAAGAAGTCATATCTCTACCTCTATTTATGCTGAGACCATCATCTTCGCTGCTAATTGAAAACCTAATTTCATAGCATGGGACTACATTTTTAAAATTCTGTTACTTCACCCTGGGTTTTTAATGTCTTGTGATAACAGGATCAGTTCATCAGACTATGGTTCTAGATATGGAATAGATGTTCTAAGATTTCCTAAGTCCATTCAATTGGTCATTGTTTTCTCAACTATTGGCAGAAGAATCATCAAGCAATACCTGCAATAATTGACATTCTTGGAGGACTTTATAGTTTATAAAGTGCTAGCATGCACATTATCTCACTCAATCTGGTCTGAAGGACTATATAATGTGGTTCAGTTCCTCTTACGCTCTCAAGCAAATTCATTTGGAAGAAAATTGCAGCACTTCTAATAATAATAATAATAATTAATAATAATAATAACTAACATTGTATAGTGATTTAAGATTTACAAAAAGCTTTGCAAATCTTGGCTGATACAAAAACCCTGTGAGGTAGGTGTCATTATTATCAGCACTATTTTACAGATGAAATGGGCTGAGAGATAGATGATTTGCCTAGGGTCGTGGAGCCAGCAAGTACCTGCCCCAAGATTGAAATTCATATCTTCCCAACTCCAAGTCCAGCATTCTAACTACTTCAACACCCAGTTAAACCTGTTGCAGATACTTTTCTGAAAGGACTTTTCTTTTTCTAGTCATATGACTTTTCATGTGATAAAAATTCTTCAGGGTTCAGGGAACCTGAAGAGCTTTATCCAACAATTCAAAATGATGTCATTAGCTATTGCCCCATTCTTGAGAGACTTCCTGTTACTGCTAATATATATTACTGACATCATCACGAATGCAAATTTTGTGGTTTCTGTGGGTCCATGGTGAGTAGCAAAAACTAAATCTAGTTTAGCTTAAAGCTTAGCTTCTATCATGCACATCAAGTTTAGACACTGAAATGAGTCCTACAGGGTTAATCTGGGCCAATGTTCCCTAGACTACTCCATAGTGACAAGCACTTAGGGATATCAAGGTCAACATTTATAGAAAGATCCATGGTCCATAAACCACATTATATAGGCCTCCAGATCAGATCAAGTGAGATAATGTGCATGTAAGCACTTTATAAACCATAAAATCCTCCAAGAATGTCAGTTACTGCTGTTGTCCTACGGTATTGTTTTGGTGATTCTTGTTGATGAAAAAGAGTTGATGAAAACACTGATCAACACAAAGAACTTGGGGAATCTGAGGAAAGTGACAGCCTTTTACTCCTCCACACCAACACCACAACGATAGGAATGAAGGAAGAGTGAAGAAGCTGGTTAAGTTATAAATTCAAAGTTGACTCAATATCTTTAATGGGGTGCATGGGTATTATTGGTACATCTTAAAATATCTGTCAACTAGTTTGGTGATCCTCAGAGAAATGGTATCAAGTCTACTCTAAGTCATGGAATACTTTCCTAAACTGGTAGGAAATGAGATGGTGATGTAATTACTGTACAACATAACAATGATAACTGTCATTTACATAGAGCAAAGTGGGTGTGAGCAGGCAGCAACATATAACAAATAAAGCACTTCAAAGAAAAATTGATGTAAATGAAACTTGTCATCAGGGAAATGTGTAATTGAAAAACAAGATGAACTGGTCATGTGGCATGAGGAAGGAATAACAGGAACCTGAGTGTGCCACTAGTGTCTTCTTAATATCAGGACAAAGTAAAGAAAGCTGCTAATATGCTGAATGGTCTCCTGATAGTAAATATATAGATATGGACAAGAATTGCACAGAAGATTAAGACATGGAGGGGGTGTATAAACTATTATAATGGGACATTAAAATTTGTGATGATAGATGATTTTATCCATTTCTGGCTTTTTCATCAGATTAACCCACCATCATTCCCTCTCTCTCTCTCTCTCTAGTCTTCATTCTCTCTTTATCAACTAGGTACTTCCTTGTTGCCTACAAACATTCAGTATCCCTTTTTCTTAACAACAAACAAGCCAACAACAACAACAACAACAAAAAACTCACTAGATCCTACCATTCCTTATAACTAAAATCTAATACCTTTCTGGCTTCTCACTGCACCATCCAACTGAAACTGCCCTTTTCAAAATTACCAACGACCTCTTAATAGCCAAATCTCATAGCCTCTTCTTAATGCTCACCCTTCCCTTTCTAGTGTATGTAGCAATACTTCTGCTCCTACATACTTTCTCCTCTTGTGTTTTCATGAAATTGCTCCTTCTGATTCACCTCCTCCCTATCTGACCATTCTTCCTCAGTCTCCTCAGTTGGATTTTCATTCATGGAATGTTATTCACTCACCCCACATATTCAATCTATTTCAAACTCTTGTCATCTCTGTCTTCACAATATCTCTTCTTTTGGTCCCCCTTCTCTCAATTTGCATAGCTACCACTAGAGTTTCAGGTGCTTATCACTTCTCACTTAGAACATGACAAAAGTTTTCTTATTGCTTTCCCTATTTCAATCTCTCCTCACTCCAACCCATCCTCAATTTACCTGCCAAAGTAATTTTCCTAAAGTGTAAGTCTGACTACATTACCTCCTTAATTAATAAACTTCAATGGCCCCCTATAACCGTTAGGATGAAACATAAAGTCCTTTGTTCGGAATCTAAAAACCTTAAAACCTGGGTCTTTCTTATCTTTTCAGTCTTCTTCCATTTTACTACCCTCCACACACTTCACAATACACCAGCACTGGCCTGATCCTCTCACATGTCACTCCAGCTTCTGTCTTGGTGCCTCTGCATTGGCTGACCATGGTGCTAGAAATATTTTCCCTTTTAACACCTGCCTCCTGTCTTCCTTGACTTCCTTTAAGATTGAGATCAAATCTCATCTTCTGTAGATGGCCTTTCCTGGTCACCACCCTGGTCACCAGCTATGTCTGGTTCTTCCTGATCCCATGGAATATAGTATGCCAATGCTGGCCATGGGGCTTTCTTGACAAGGATAATGGAGTATTTTGTTATTTTCTGCTCCAGTGAATTAATGCATACAGAGGTTATGTGACTTGTCCAGGTTCACACAGCTAGTAAGTGTCTGAGACTAGACTTGAATGCAGGTCTTCCTGACTTCTGATGTGGCCCTCTATCCACTGAACCATCTACTTTTAATATGTATGTATGTAGTTAATTTCATGCTTGTATTCCCCTTTAGTATGCAAACTCCTTGAGGGCAGGGACTCTGTTTGCCTTTCTTTTTCTTTTTCTTCCTTTCTATTTTGTTTTTTTGTCTCCAGACTTAGCACAGTGCCTGGAACATACTAGGTCAGGGACAAGGAAAGTGTGGCCTCAAGGCCACATGTTGCCCTCTAGGTCCTCAAGTATGGGTCTTTGACTGTATCTAAACTTCACAGAACAAAACCCCTTATAAAAAGATTTGTTCTGTAAAACTTGGCCTCAGCCGAAAAGCCACACCCAAGGACATAAAAGGTGACGTGTGGCCTCCAGGTCTCAAGTTCCCCACTCCTGTCCTAGGCACTTAAATGCCTGCTACTTTGACTCACTGACTGTTAGACTATATAGAGCTTTAAGATTTGCTAAGTGTTTTACATACATTTTATTTTTTTTCATTTTATTTTCACCATAATCCTTTGTGATATGTCTCTTTTAGCCTCATTTTTCAGATAAAGAATCTGAGTTTCAAGGAGGCTAAGGGATGTGGCAAGGGTTGAACAAGTCTTGAGTGTCTGAGGCAGGATTCAAACCTAAGTCTTCAAGACTATAGTTCAGTTCATTCACTACAGTCTGCCTCAGAACTTGTGACCACACTACTTTTATGTGGTAGTCACAGTAGAAAAAGTCAAATCTACTAAGACTATTCCCTAGAACTCTTAAAACTATTTCTCATTAAATATTTGAAAGACACTTCATTCTTGCAAGTGTGTGCATGGTTTGCTCAATTTATCATGAGAGGTATGTTGTTAGTCCAACTTCTCTTATACATACGACAAGTGATGGGTACTTCACAAGACTCTAGCACAAACAACAAAATTTAAAATGTCCACCAGCCTAGGGCAACTTCTTATTGCTTGCTCAAAAATATATTTTTTTTTTCTTGAGATTACCTTTGGGAAAGTCTTCATTCTATTTCATTTTCCTAGAAACAGCACAAAGTTGCAAAGCATGCCTGCTAATTATCGTAATCCAGGAGATAGATTAGATTCCCTGCTTGTCTCAAATTTATCATCATTATTATAAACAAAAGCTTTTTTTTTAAAATTGAGCTTCCTTCCATCTGTACGCTTGAAGACTATTGAGTTTTTTTTTTTGCAAGATCCAGTAAGAGATGAGGCCTTTGTGCTTTAATACCTTCTGAGTTAAATAAACATTAATCTGACCCAATATAAGCAACGACCAGACTTACATGGAATCATATAACATCAAACAAGTAAAATACAATTAATTATGGTAATTCATTTCAATAGCTTAATGCATGAGTCTATAAGAAGTCAGTATGGGAATTCGAATTAACAAATTCAATAATAATATTGGCTCTGGATCTTAAAAGGAGTCAGGATGGTGAAATGGGGAAACAAAAAAAATAAGACTATAGTCAATCAATGAATATATGTTAAGCATATAACTATGATATTCAGGCATTGTGCTAAATACTAGGGATAGAAAAAGGTAAAAGACAGTATCTGGTTTCAAGAAGTCTATAATAAAATATGGGAGTCAACATGCAAGGATATGAATGCAAATTATATTCAGGAAAAATAGGACATAACCAACAGAGGAAGGTACTGGAATTAAGCAGCATTGGTGAAAGATTCCTATGGAAAGATTTGGGTTCAAATTCTACCTCTGCTGTTTACTATCTCTCAACCTGAATTTCTTCCTTCATAAAATTGTGGGGGTGGGTGGGTTGGTAGATAATTTTCGTGATCCCAATGGTTTGTTATTACCAAATTAAAGAAAAAATCCTTGATTCTGTAGAGCTTTCAGTATAAAAAGGGCAAAAATTCCTATGGCAGAAGTATGGCCATGTCTATTCCCTGCTTCAGAGGTTCTAAATTGTGAAGAAAAAATACAATCTTCTCCATTAGACATTTAAAGCCCTCCAAAATCTGGTTCCGGTATATCTTTCCTGACTTAGTTCCCATTATCATTTCATCCTCTTCATATATTCAATTCCCACCCGAACTGGCTTGTGTGTTGTTTCCTCTGCATATCATTCTATTGGCCAGGCAAGCAGTGCAAAAGAATGCAGGACTGGCCTTAGAGTCAACAAGACCTGAGTTTGAATGTGTTTCAATCATTCACTAACTGCAATCCTGAGACTAAGCACTTAAACTTCTGGGGTCTTAGGTTCCTCCTCTTAGAGAATGCTAAATGTTGGACTCAGTGACCTCCTTAAATCTAGGTTCCTACAATCCAGATCTTGTACTTCAGCACAATTGTCCCCCATACCCTGGGTGTTCTTCCTCCTTACTTCCACTTATTGCAATCCATAGTCCCTCCCGGGACTCAGTCCTTTGCCACCTCCTTCACAAGTCTTGCTTTGTTAATGCCTCTCTCATCAAATAGTTTGTAATATACTCTATGCTTATTTACTGTATCCCAGCAATAGAATGTTAGCTCTTTGAGGGCAAGAACTGCTTAATTTATTTTTCTCTGTATCCCTGTATGTTCATTTAGTAAATGTTTTACACAAATCATGGAATTAATATGTTTGTTGTTCAATTGAATAGGACAATTAAACAGTACAGTACAGTGAAGAACTCCAAAATGCCAAGAAGGGTATAGCCACAAAGCTTGGACCTTCAGAGAAAAAGGAAATGTTATTCATTGGGAGAAAGCAAGGAAACTTCATGGAAGAGACGGTAACATTTCAATTGAACCTTGAGAGACAGCTAGGAGATTAATTCTCAATTATGATTTGGCTTGGTAAACATGTGAGAAGATATTCTAGGCAGATGGGTAAGCATGATAAAAAGCACAAAGGTAGAGAAACTCGGCATCATTTAGATCACACATTATTCAGTTTAGCTGGATCACTGGGTACAGATATCACAAAAGTAAAAACTCTAGAGAGCCTTGAATGTCAAACTGAGAATTGGAAAACAATTTCAGATTGTCTGAATATGAGAAAAATATTTCAAGCTGATTTTGACTGGATAACTGAGAAATAGTCTTTTGCACATTCACTTCAAGCAGATACCAAGTTTACTCATAAGCAGTGATGGCCGCAATCAATTCTACCTCATCAGTTGCACTTGCCTTAGTGGCCGATTGAACGAGATGGAAGATCTGATTTACACATATTTTTAATGTTGGCCTTTCGTGTCTTGTCTCTATGGTATTAGTGACATTCAAAAAGCTGTAGGAACTCTTTTAATAATGAGGCCCCACCCATGGGACACCCTAGTGGTTTTCCAAGTATGTAAAGTGACGGGTGTCACCTCCTTGCTTTACAATCAAAATGTCAGAAGGAACAAAGATTCAGTTCTTACAGCATTGCATAAGGAGACATATTTCCTGTGTCTTTTACAAATACCAACTGACACACCCAGGAATATAATTCACCTGAAACCACATACCAAAATTTGTGGCACTTGATGACACTGATTTTCAAAGGGAGTCCCTGAAAATACCTGTTTGTCTTATGAGTAGAAAATGAAAGGCCAGGGGAATACACAGCCTTGGGATTGAGTTCATTGTTTCTTCCGGATTTCTCTTCAGGTTACCACATCTGACTTTTCTCTTAGATTTGTAAAGAGTTGAGACCATCCATACTACTTTTAGCATTTAGGAAATTTAGCAGCTTAGCAGAATATCTGGAACATAGCAGTTAATGCTTATTGACTTGTTGATGTCTTGACTTACTTTGGTATATAGTTCTCTCTCAAAATCATTGAATCATGGCACTTTCTTTGGTTTGTTCCAAATCATCCTGTTTCTTGCTCAACTTTGGTCAGAGCCTTGGATCTGTGGACAGAAAACCTGGTTTTATATATCTCTGTGATCACAGACAAGACATGTTGTCTCTCTGGTCTCAGCTTCCTAAATCATAAAATGAGAGATTTAGTCTAAATAATTTCCAAGCATATTTTATCCAGATAGTTTCAGTTATTTGCATAAGGTGTTCTTACTTAAAAATAGAGTTTGCTTTAAAAAAAATCTCAGACTGCATTGTCTTATATGTGAATGACTCTGGAATGATGGGCACTGATAAATTAGTTATAAAAGTGCTTGGTGTAGCTATAAAAATGTGCACAATAAAAGCTGCATATTCATTACTTGTTCAACTGGAAATCTCTAGCAACCAGCATTTTTATGTCAGTGCAAAACTGTAATTTAAAAATCGGACCAAGAGATTGTGTTTACATGCTTTGAAATCGATCTAATGGAAACATGGACCTGTCTTCCATCTATATCTTGTATGTACACACACATACACACACACACACACACACACACACACACACACACACAAACATTGTCTCCTCCATTAGAATGGAAGCTCATTGAGGACAGAGATCGTCTTTGACTGTTTTGCATCCTTAGAACTTAACAAAGTATCTGGAACATTATCCAGTCTTAGGAAATGTTTGTTAATCAATTCCAGTCTGAATTCCATGATTGCATGCTGCTCAGTTTAAATGGTGGGAGGCAGACATCAATGGGGGAAATGATTCCAATTGCTGTCTCATAGGAGACAATTGTTCAAAGGTTAACTTATATTATGAGGCTGTATATGCATATGTATGTGTATATGTATATGTATATGTATATGTATATGTATACACACACATACACACACACATATATATTTGTCATTTTTATTTCCCTTCAGGCATCATAAAATTAAATGATTTGATCACACAGAAGATTTTTTTTTCAGAGATAGCACTTAAATACAGGTATTTCTGCCTCCAAGTTTGACAAGCTGCCCTTCTCTAGTCTAATAAACTTAGAGAAAGATTGAAATGAACTCTCTAGATCGTATCTCCCCTGTTAAATTTTTTCTACGTGAAAAGCTTAAAAATTTTAGTCACAAATGTGTTAATTTTGCAGTTAACCATTTGCATTCTGTATTTTGTTCATATATATAGACATATACATATACATGTGTGCGTGTGTCTGTATGTGTGTAATGTACAAATCCAGATGCATATTTACTTCTTTCACTTTAAGAATTCAGGCACATGTAGAACTAAGGGGTTTTTAAAAGGTTCTAGTAGCTTATCAATCCAGCTAGGGGGTGAAAGGGATCTCAGCAGCCATATAGTCCAACCTTCTCATTTTATGGCTGAGGGAACTGACACTATGGTAGGTAAAGTGATTTCTCACAGTCATACAGATTGTAAAGAACAGAGGAGGGCTTTGAACCAGGGGTCTGCAGAGACCACGTGCTGTGGATCCTCCCTGGAGTAGCAGGATCATAATTCTTATCCAGAACATATTCAATTCCTTTCCTAAAGCACAATGGAATGGCACAGAGAAAGCCAACCTTGTGCTGAAATTCTTTGTTTGGCATCTACTAGAATATATGTTCTTTCCAAATGGGGATTTTTTGTGTGTGTTTTTGTGCCTGTTCTTTATAAATGCATGTCCAGAGTTTGGTACAGTAAAGGAAACAAAATAGGTCCATGATTAAAGGTTGTTAATTGATTGAATCATTTATGTTATCTACCTATGGGCAGTCATTCATACTTTCCAAACCTTATTTTGTTATCTGTGAAACGCAATTGTGGTAGTACTCAATTCTTAAGGTTGTCTTGAGTTCTAAATAAAGCAATGTATTCAAAATGCTTTTTAAAACCTTAAAGTGCTATATAAGTAATGACAATAATTATTTTCCCTTTTGCCTATCTTGTCTATCTAAAAGTTAAGTATGTAAGGGACTAAATCCTCCATCATTTAACAAAACCTGTCCTTGTGTTGTTGTCATGGAACCAGGGGAAGGCTAAGAGATTAAGTATTTATTAAGTACCTACTATGTGCCCAGACTAAGCTGAGCACTTTACAAATTTTATCTCATTGAATTCTCACAACAACCCTGAGTGGTAAGTGCTCTTATCCCCAGTTTGTGGAAGCCTAGGTGGACAAGGATTAAGTGACTTGCCAGAGTCACAGAGAGCTAGGAAGTGTCTGAGAATGGATTGGAAACAGGGAAGAGAGCATGGTAAATTTGAAGTACGTACATAGTTGTATTTTACCAATAAGTCATTTTCCATTCAATGATAATAATTTTATTTTTTCTTTAATTTGCACTCAAGTACTTGGCTAGGTTTCTTGTTTGCCTCCCTAGATCTAATGCCTCTGCCCCTCTTTCTCCTCCCATTCTGTGCCCTTCTCCAACTTTTCTTTGCCCTCGGTCAGTCTTCCAGGTCAAGATTGTTTTTGCTGAGTCAGTTGGTCATTTCAGATTTGTCATCAGTCTATTTGGACTTATCTTGGCACAGATACTGGAGTGGTTTTCCACTTCCTTCTCCAGCTCATTTTACAGATGAGGAGAGTGAGGCAAACAGAGTTAAGTGTTTCTCCCAGGATCACATAGTAAGTGTCTGAGGTTAGATTTGAACTCAGGTCTTCCTGATTCCAAGGCCAAATATTCTATACAATGCGCCATCTAGTTGCCCCCAGGTCAGAATACATGTTGGCAAATATACCTTCCCCAGAGCTATAGCAGCTTTCCAACTGGCCTCTCCAATGACTTTGAGTTGAATTTAGTCAAAAAGGACACATCTGTCTTCTGTGAATTTTTGCAGAAAGGGAAGGTCAGAGTAATTTCTAGTCTTCTGATGCCTTGTCACAGAACATTTCTGAAATAGCATAAAGGAATTAGACCTTAATTTATGAGCAGTGTAAAATGCTTTTGTCTTATACAAATCTCTGCTCAGTTCCCGGCTGAATAGAGGGGTTAAAATGAATGAGAATGGTTAGAGACATCACAGCATAGTGAAACAAATACTTGACTGGGAATTTGAAGACCTGGTACTAATTTCTGATCTAGCAAATAATCTACTATGTTGTAGTGGAAAAAAAATCACTTTTCTGCATATCATTTTAAAAAGAAAAATTGGACTAGATTTTATCTAAGATTCTATTTGTCTATAATGTTCTACTGTTCTCCAAGTTTTTATTTCCTTCAGTGTTTTGAATGTTCAAATGCAATACAGCTAGGTGTCACAATAGGGTGCTAGATCTTGAGACAGTAATACCTGAATTCAAATTCCACCTTTGACATTTAGTAACTGCATGACCCTGGATAAGTCATTTAGCCTCTGTCTGCTTCAGCTTCGTCATTGTGATTGAAAGGATAAAAGGAGATTGTAATTGTAAAACATTTTGCAATCCTTAAAATTCTACATAAATGCTAGCTATCGTTAGTATATGTTCTTCCATTGTCTGCAATGGGTACATAAGACCATCCCTCCCCATTGCTATAGGAACTTGCTACTGGCAAATAAATTGTCATGTGAGTGGACAATCAAGTGAGTATTGGGGCAAATTTTATAACAACAAGCTGAGGTCAGAAAATAGAACTGGGCAGAGTCAGTAGGACTTCACTACCATGAAGCATAACAGATAGAGTCCTGGACCTGGAGTCAGGAAAACCTGAGTTCAAATCTAGCTTCAGACACTTACTAGTTGTGTGACCCTGGGCAAATCACTTGATCCAGTTTGCCTGAGTTTCCTCATCTGTAAAATGATCTGGAGGAGAAAATGGCAAACCACTCTAGTATCTTTGCTGAGAAAACTCCAAATGCAGCCATAAAGGGTCAGACATGACTGGAATTACTGAACAATAGCAATCACTATCCTTAAGTGTGTTCAGGGTTACCAATTTATTCACATTCTTTTCTTTATGGGCCACAGATAAATGAATATAGAAAGATATATATATATATATATATGCACACACACACAAACACACATATATATATGCATGTATATATGTGTGTATACACATGTGTATACATGCATGCATACATCAAGTATAAGGTACAAAGGAGGACTGCATCCTGGACAAATCCAACTTTTGAAACATACTTCTTGTATGATTTACAGTATCTCACTTAACCTAGCTGGGCCTCTGTTTCCTTATCTGTAAAACTAGGGGCTGAGACAAGTTAGTTTCTGAGGTCTCTTCTTGCTCTCTATCTCTAATCCCATGAGGTCTCTATTTTTTTAAAAGTAGCTGACAGTTCTAAAATGTCTCACGGTCAGGATTTATTAAAACTTTCTTCTTGTCTATACTGAGAAAAGAGGAATTTCTAGAATTGCCCTGGGCATCTCTCCATGCTGTGGACTGATGTTACAGTGACTTCTTATGGAGCCACAACTGGGTTATCTCCTCCTACTCGGCATTCTTTCTACCCCAGTGAGCTGATCATTGCACAATGAGACTGCTGTTGTTATTTTTATTGGTATTGAGAAATAGCTTGACTTCACCATATTTATCCTGCCCAGTTACCAACACATGGGCTTTATGTGTCTGCTAGTGAACAGTGCACTCTGGGTAAATTTCAATTTGGCATAGCCCTTGCATTTTTCAAATAAAGCACTGTTTATTCATTATATGTACATATGTTTATACTTCTGTAGCTACAAGCATTAAGGCTCTCAATGTAGAGATTGAAATCTCTCATCTTGGGCATGCGCATTTTATGCCCATACTTTGCTGCCTTTGATGTGACCTGGTATTTATCCACTTGCCTGTCCACATGAATAAGTGCCATCTATGCAAGTGGTAACTTAGGATGTTAGGAAAGTAGTTGATCTAAGACTGATGAATTTCAGATGTCACTGTTTATATGGGAAGTACTACTTTAATTCTCAGATGAATTGACATTTTCCCTGAGTATAAATGCTCCCTCTTCCAATATAAATTGTAACTCATACTTTGAAATTCTTTTTTATCTTATGAAATGCTTGCAAATGTCCCTCCATATGTCACCTAGATTTCATCCAACTTGGTAGAGGATACTTTTTGGTATTTTACCTTTTTTTTTTAATAGACCTGTGATTCATTTGTACAGGGATCTCATATTAAATAACATTATTTTCCAAAGCAGATCAGCAACTTATATCCCTCTAGGTTTGCCTAGAGCACCAAAAGGTTCATTAACATGGTCATGGTGAGATAGCCAGTATGTGTCCTTGATGAGATTTGAGCATTTAGAATAATTCAAGGTGAGCATTAACTTTATCTAGTGCTAACTAATAGCACAAGTACCAGAAAGGAGAATAAGGAAGGATTTTGGAGAGTTCAAGAACTCTTAGCCAAAGACCACTCAGCTCCTACTTTGATGAAAAGCATAGACAAGCAATTCAGAGCATTATTTTTTTTTGTATTTTACATATACCAGCATAACACATGGATCAGCAATGTGTTCCCCCTGACTTTCACCATATGACTAACCCACTTTTTTTTGTAATCATACATTTCCTTGAAGATGTCTTTTATGCTATACCTTTTTAAATTTTATTTTTAATTTATGGAATAAAATAAGAATTTCATAAAATAGTAGGATAACCAAAAGAGGATTGTGCATGAAACTACAAATCTGTTATTTAGAACTTGCTATTCCTTTTAAATATATGATAAATTTATCATGTATTTTTTTTTTACCTTACCTCCCTTACCCACCCTAGGGAAGGCTACCATTAGATACAAGTGTGTGTGTGTGTGTGTGTGTGTGTGTGTGTGTGTGTGTGTGTGTAAAATCATTCTGTTCACACTTCTAGTTCTCTGGATGCTGATAGCATCTTCCCTCATGTATCTTTTGTAGTTAATTTACCAAAGTAAGGTTAGAATAGATATATGTGGTACCTTTTGCTCTAGTCATTGTCAGTAATACAGCACTAGAAATTTACAGATAGATTTGAATTATTAAGATAACTTAAATACTTTAGATATGAATGTAAGTAGTACATATATGGAGTACAAAGGAAGAGAGAGTTAGATCTGGAACAAACCTACCTAGTAGAATCCTCCTATTTTAGGGGAAACTGAGGCCCATGCAAAGACAGTAAGGGAAAGAAGCAGGATGTTAGTCCAGGTCTTTTGACTCCAGAGTTTTTTTTTTCACTGTATCACACTGTATGGTAGTAATTTAATAGCAGAAGTCTCTAATTTTATTTAAAATGTATTATACTGATCACTAGACAATATAAGATAGAGAAATAGAAATATTTATACTTACACATGCATGCATAAATTCACACATATGTACATGTATGTTTGTAACACAAGGAAATTTATCTTAGAATTTCTTGATTCACATAAAATTGCTAGTACACAAAATTTAACATTCCATTTGTTAATATTTATCATCTACTCTATACCTGGCAAATGCTAAATGTTGTGATAAATAATATATGAGGAATCTTATAAAAGATATATCACCTATGCTCCTTGCCTTCAAGAATATTTCAGTTTAACTAAGGTAGACAATACTAATGTGTTGTAATTAGAAAATGATGAAACACTCTAGTGTTTGACATAGGCAATATACCTTCAACAGGTGACCAGAACTAGGATATATCAGTGAAGTTGGCCTAGAAAGCTGCATGGAGGTGAAGGGGCTTTGAAGGATGGCTAAACTTTGAATAAATGGAAGAAAGCTGGGAGAATGAGCAATATAAAGGAAAATCTCAAGACAGAAATTACACTATTGTGTAATGAAAGTGAAGATTTAGCCCTGACTAAAGCAAGGCATATATATGTATATATGTATGTATGTGTACATATGTGTAAACACACATATGTATATACTTATACATCTTTCTATCTCTCTCTCTCTATCTTTCTGTCTATCTATCTATCTATCTATCTATCTATCTATCTATCTATCTATGTGTTTTCTCATTTATCAAAAATCTTTAGTGGACAGTTATTGAGACAGAAAGAAGGCACTGAAATTTAGAATTCCAGAGTTGTGAGTTACCAAGAACCATCAGTTTCCCTCATCCATGTACCTCCTTGCCAGGTTGATCTAAGTGTATGCCCACTCTCCTCCAGAGATACTGAATCCATTAATAGGAGAGTGTGACCTAGGTTGATGGATGTACTGTGTTGTACTTATTATTCCTGAATTTACTTTAATATATGAGTATCTTTGAGGCTATTATCATTTCCTTTGCCTTATTAAGTAAATAGTTATGTTTAAGAGCAAAAGGTGTCCTTACAATGCATGGCTGGTTTTGTATAAATGGAGGCAACATTCGTCAAGTACATTGTTGATTATTCAAAGCATGAGACAGTTATCTATCCTGTTTCATTTTTCTGAGACTGTCAATAAGCATTTCATCTTTATTTGGACACTGCATTATCTGAGTAACTTACTCAAGATTCAGATGTTTTGGTAAATCAAGTGTTCATGGTTCATTCTCATCTATGCTCATCTTATTCTCTAGGAACCATTATAATAGTTTTAGAAAGTACCCCCACAGTGCAGCAGGAGCCAAATGAGGAAGCCAGGAATCCCCAAACTCCATATGTAGCCACCAGGCTCAGGGACAATGTTCAGTGGTCACCTCTGATCTTTAGTGGTCATAACCCAGGTGAAGTTCCAGCAAAGGACACTGCAGAATGGTTAAACAGATAGGAGGAGGACAAGGCGTCATGCACAACACATATACAGACACACAAACCCACACATGCACACACACATATACACACATTATTTTTAAGCCATTTAGAGGGGAATGTTGGAAAAGTTTGTCTGGGTGGCTGCCTATTCTCTACCATCTCAGATCTGCCTTGAGTCCAGATATTCTTTACTTATCTGTAGCAAATGGCTTTCCAAGTCAGTTGTTTTTGATCATAGGTACCTTATGTTTTCTTCTATAATTTTTCGACCTATGGCTTCATTTTAATATTTTTATTGTCTGATGAAATAATTTAATTCATATATGTATATATGTACATATACACACACACATGTACATACACACATACATATGACTATTGCTAGCAAAAGATTTCTGTTTTGTGTTTTAAGGTACTTAATTTCTTTTCAACTTGGTTTTTTTTCTTTGAGCTCTCATTATTTATTTCTTTTTAATTTCTTGCTTCCTTTCTGCCATCTACTTTTCTAATCCTTATGGACAAAGCTTTTTGTTTGTTTGCCTCTGAGGTTTTGCCTATATAGCTTGGTCCCATTTAGTGCTAATAATAAAAAAGAAACCATAAACTGGTCCTATGTATTCATATTTGCACTATTAAAAGTTATAACTGTACAAAATATGATCATTGGTTCCAGCCCCACAAAAATATGCAGCGTTAATTCAAATAATGAAACCACTTCCTGGAATCTATTATTCACACTAATGGGGAACTACATGTAGCTATTATGGGATTATTTTCTTTTTTGTTTATCTTCCATCTTCTCTTAAACTATAGGATTTCTTAATTGTATTTGGTATTTTCATCTGACTGCTGGTGTTTTCAACACGAGTTTTTGCTTCTCGATCTTGTGCCCAGGCCAATCTTCTCCAATACATTGAGCTAGGTGAGGTAGGCCTTATTTGCTCCTGCCCCTCTGTAGACTTCATGCTACTTCTGCTCTAGATGTGTCAGCTCATGTTAAGCCCCAGCCTATGCCTCAACTCATGGCTATCTCAGTCTTCAATGATCCACTGCAAACTCTGACCTTTCTGGTTTCTTTCTCTTTCTCAGAGAAAGTCCTCAATCAGAATTGTTTCTGTACTTTGCTGTAGCCCAATGGGATGTTGGAGATGACTTTCTACTCAGTATTTTTGCACAGCTCTTTCAAATTTGACTGATTCCTGCAATGGCTTTCAGTGCTCTTAGAAATACATAGCTAGGCCCTGTCTTCCTTCACACTATCTCCCATAGGCCAGACTAGGCTAGGGTTAGGGTCCAGGCCCCGGGTTATTTGATCTCACATTGACCTGAAATACCCTCGTTCAGAGTGTTGGCTGGATTCAGGACTCTTTGTAGGAGCTTTTGCTGGTTTCCTTGCCAGGCCTCCTCTCACCCCATCTGCTCCTTCTGCATTTACCTGTGCTCATGCTAACTTCCCTGGTGAAATCCCCTCTACCCTTTTCTTTCTTCTGCACATCTTTTTGTAAATTCTGGATTAGATGGAGAAGCTCTCTTCTGATTTTTGGATGTCTTTATAATCACTCTTTCTGGGGTTAGTTTCATCTATCTGCTAGAGATTATATAGAAGATTCAGCTTACTCTGTAACTTTTGAAAAGGACACCTTGGACAAAAATCTCACAAAGGAACTTTCAAACTACGTCATCTGTCTAAGAGGAGGAGAAATTTCAGGGAAAGACTTCAGATCTTAAGAGCCAAAGCCTAGTCAGTTGAAAATCTGTGTTTTCTTAAGATTTAGGACACCAGAGAATGTATAGCTAATGATGTGCCAGTGGAAGAGGGATTAGGATGGTGCCAGACTGAGGAGTTTATTGACTTTAGGTGTGGTGGCCATGGACAGATGCAAGAGACTGTCCTATAGCTTTCCATTTTAATCAATTACTCTGGTTTAACAAGATCCTATGCTCAGTTTGGTTTTTGTTTTGTTTTGTTTTGTTTTGTTTTCTTATAGGAGCAGAGGACCTGAGTTAAAATGCCTTCTCAGAGACTTACTATAGGAGATATACAATATGACCTTGAGTAAATCATTTAGTTTCTCTAGGTCTCAGTTTGGGCAGTTAGGTGGCAAAGTCAATAAAGCAATGAGCCTGAAGTCAAGAAGACCTGAGTTCAAATGTGATCTCAGGCATTTACTAGTTGCATGACCCTGGGCAAGTCACTTTACCCTGTTTGCTGCATTTTCCTCATCTGTAAAATGAACTGGAGAAGGAAATGGCAAAACCACTCCAGTATCTTTGCCAAGAAAACCTCAGCTGGGGTCACAAAGAGTCAGATGTGAATGAAATGCCTGAACAGCCACATGACAGTTTTAAAGGAGTTGCTACGGATGGTTTCTGAGGTCCCTCCAACTCTCCTACTTGGTGAAGAAAAATAAATATTCTCAACTCCTTTTAAACTCTGATATAAAAGGCAACTAGTTTGTACAATGGATAGGGCTCCAGGCCTGGAATCAGAAAGACTTGAGGTCAAATCCAGTCTCAGACACTTAGTAGCTATATGACCCTAGACAAGACTTTTAACCTCTGTTTGACTCAGTTTCCTCATATTTAAAATGAGGATAATAGTAGTGCTCACCTCTCAAGGCTATTATAAGGAACAAATGAAATGATCATTGGAAAATGCTTAGCACAGTGCTTGGACCATAGCTGGGGTTACATAAATGTTAGCGACCATCATCATTATCTCTGAGAGCTTTAGCTATGGATGTTATGGGGTTCAAATGAGAAAATGACTGAGAAGCACAGAGCAGACTTTAAAACACTGAATAAAAGCCAGTCGTTTTAATTATTATTCTTATCAATATTGCTATTACTAACAGTATAATTCCTAACCTATAGTCACTAAGCCTCCAGTCTGGTGATGTCTTCATTGTCTGAGCCTTCTGCCATCCTCCTGAGCTCAAGCACTGTTTATAGGGCAATACAAAGAGGGGTTGGGAAATATTTAACAATAGAGCTCTGAGGAGGAGCTCTTAAGTTTGCACATACTCTTAAGTTTAATCACCATCATTAGCATTTCCTCTATCACTTTCTTAAGTCTAGACAATCAATAAAATGGCAAATCAAGCCTTGATTTATAGCTATTGCTGATTTCTGATGTATAAACTTTCACAATGAAAATTTAACAATGGACTCTCCAAACCAGCTAGAGCTTGCTTTAACCCTGGTTTTGGTCCTGCTTAGAGATAGAGCATTTACTATGTATTTTTCAGTGGCAAATAAATGAATAAACTTTATAGAAGAAGGGAAAATTGCAAAAAGAGACATTACCAAGTAAGACCTCTCTTCATATAAATATGCTTAGCTAAGGTATTTGGGAAGATAACTATCATATAAATTGGAATGGAAAGTCCCTAGGGGCTCAATGAGTAATAGGCTATGTTCCCTATGCGTGCCTATTCATAGGTGAACATAAGCATATACATTCAATCATTGATTTTGTAACTCAACTCCTGAAGAACATATTCTGAGAATGCTACCTAAGTAAGACTGTAGGGAGTTGAAGGAGTGCCAGTTGTAGTTGGGAGCTGCTCTTACTTTAAAGGGAAACCAGTAAGCAAAAGTATAATAAATACGTCATTGCCATTAGGCTCCAAATCCTAGAATGTCCTGCTGGTTGCATTTCACAGGGTTGACCAGTTATGCAATAGGCATAGTGTCTTCTCTCAGGCTGTCCCACATTCCTGGACTGTGTTCATTCCTTTCCTCTGCCTCTAGAACCCCTGGTTCTATTCAAGAACTCCTCCCCTAACTCCTCTTACATGATACCTTTTCTGATCTCTCCCTAATTATTAGCACTCTCCCAAACACTTTGTATTTTTTCCATCTATGTGTACACACAGTATTGTCCCCTACTACAATGTATACTCCTTGAGGTTAGTGATTTAACGTTTTTAATCTGTTAATTTCTAGTGCCTAGCACTTTGCCTGGAACACAACACTGTCCAGTGGAAAGAGTGATAGAGTTGGAATCCTGGGCCTAGATTCAAATCCTAAGGCTTCCATTTACTCCCCATATGATCTCAGGAGACATTTCACTTCTTAACGTACTCAAATGTAACATGAACGTGATGTCTCTACATGTATGATGCTATAATTTTACTAAGTGGTTATTTACTGAATTGAATTGAACGAACAACATCTAGTCTGAAGCAAGTACTAGGACCTATAAGGAGAGAATCCCACTTGAGGAACTACTAGAGCAGGGAAATGGTTACTTATAATCTAGGCTGTGATTTATATCAGATTATAGTTAAGATATTATTGCACTGGGTATCAGGAGAGACTTGTATTTAAATCTTACCTCTAACACTTAGAGTATCCCATGGATTAGTTACTTTAATTTTCCAAACCTCAATGTCTTCATCTATAAAGTGGACATAATAACAACTTATACCTCCTGTTTAAGAAGATGACTTTGAAGAATTTTTCAAAACTCAAAGTGATATGTATATATAATATTTTTTGGCTGGTCATTCATTATGGGATATATTCATCAACATGGGGAATTCCCAATGTGGAAACTCCTTCCACCAATGTAGATGAGCAATTGCTCTATATCTTATAGTATTAGTTTTCTCTGGCTATGAGATATTAACTGACAACCAGGTTCATGTAGTCCATGTATATCAGAGGTAGAATTTATAATTGGCTCTCAGTAATTAATTCTTTCTTTGATTTTAAAGAGGACCTCAATATTTCACATAAAAAACATGAGAGTTTTGGTGGACTAAAGGCTTAATATAATTTAGCAAACTGAATAAATAAATAAAACAAATACCATTGTAGGCCAAAAGAATAGGAAGGGGGAAAGCATTTATTAAGCACCTACTGTATGCCAGGTGCACTTTACAAATATTATCTCATTTGATTCCAAGAAATAGCTACTATTATTATCTCCTTTTTACAGTAAAGGAAGCTGAAGAAGATAATGATTAAGCAATTTGCATAGCTAGTAAATGTCTGAAGTTACTTTTGAACTCAGATCTTAACTCCAGGCTTAATGTTTCATCTACTGCGCCACCTAGCTGTACCTAATGAATAAAACAGAAGGAATAGAAACATGTATTCAGGACAAAAGTTCTATAGTCCTGGGCAGACCTCCTCTGGACTTTTGTTTCCTATTTTTGAACCCATGTTTTCAGAAAGAAATTAACATGTTGGTGTATATCAAAAGGAATATGCGATAGATGATATAGTGGATATTAAGCACTTATTAGGTCAGGCTTTATAGTAAGTGCAGGCAAAACACATAGAAACAAACAAGGTGGTCCCTGTCCTCAGGGATCTTAGGTTCTTCTGGAAAAAGACAATAGAGAAGGAGAAGTTGGGAGGAAAAGAGCGGTGAATGGGCACATACTAGGAAACCAGTTATGAAGAAGGTTCTAGAGAGGCCTCACTCCAAGAAAGGCAAAGTAAGATGGAGGATCCTGGAGTGTAGTCCAAGGCTGTGGTAAATTAGATATAAGGATGATAGCTGGAAGTTACTCAGACTACTGGGTGTGCATGAAAACATATATATATATATATATATATATATATATATATATATATATATATGGGCTGAAATACCTAGAGTTCTCATGGTTGGAAAAGACTTGGAAGGAACATGATCCCTGTCTTCCATGAGATAAAATACTATTATTGTGTGGATGGATTAGGCTTAAAGAACTGAGAGAAATTTCTGATAACTGGATTTCAGCTCAATATAAGGCACCACCCCTAAGTGGTGCAGACTTTCTGTAGTGGCAGTATGTTCTCTATCATCAGAGGTCATAAAGGAGAGGCTATTTCACCATTTACCTGAGAACTTGTGTGTGTTGAGGAGGGCTGCGGAGAAATTCCTGCTCATTAAGAGGTTGTATTAAGATGGCCTGTTCCTATATCAGCCTGCCTTCCTCAATGAATCTTACATTCCTGAAGTCTAGCATGTCAGGCCAAACCCAGAACTGGCTGTCCTTGACTTTCATGCTTAAATAAAAGGAATATTCTCTTCAAGTATAATCATTCCATCATGAAAAAAAAGGGAAGGTAAGAAGATCTTGATCCTGTTTTGAGAATTGTGTGCCCTCTAATTTGTAGGCTTAATACTTTGTTAGGAATACCTGCAACCCATGGCTAACTCTTCTACATACTCATTATGACAGGAGGAGAACAAGTTATGCTGTAACATTTTCAAAGGCCCATATTTTCAGTGAATCTAAAATCATGTTCTTTGTTAAGCTACTGGGCTATGGAAACAATGACTCTATTTCTAACTTATTTCTGTTATTACACAGCCTTAGGAAAAAAGGGGATAAGGATGCCTAAGGGAAAGAAGTTTCTCATGGGTACCAGGTATCTCTTACCCTGCCCTGCTCCCTTTCCTTCGGAGCAACTTCAGTGATATTGATCATTCTCCACTTTTCTTGTGTTATACAACTTTCCCTCTCCTGCTCCCCACTCCCAAACGCTAGCAAAGTATAAGTTCATTGAGTACTAGAACTATTAAAAAAAGTTTCCTCTTCTATCTCCAGAGCACTTAATGAGCCTTGTACATAGTAGGCACTTAACAAATGTTTGTTGAATTAAATGAAATTATCCATCTGACAGCAATGTATTTAAATTGTAACTAAAATTTATCTGTGCTTTTTGGACATCTGGACAGAAGGTGAGCCTAGATTTCTCATATATGTATATATATTTTTTTTTCTGAGAAAATTCACCAGGTAAACAGAAAAAAGACTGAGAAAGCCTAGACAGTTGCATTTGTGATATGTGGTTGTTGTTTTTTTTATTGGTTTGGGTTTTTTATCTCTTTACCTCCTTGAGAATTAAGTCCATATTTCTATTCTGTCATAGGGGCCCTGCCTTGTGTTTATTCTATAAATTTCTCATATTATATCATAAAATAACAACTATAACCTACCTTTAGTTAGAGGGGTAGGGTGTAATATAGGATTTAATGAGATCTAGGTAAACTGAATTTATTTCTCTGAGTTTGTATTCACAAAGAAAAGCATCATGTACCAATGCCAGAATCATCATTTCCCATTTCCTACTTTCATATCTGATATAAATGTTCAGCATTATACAAGGTACTAACTAAATCTAAAAATAAAACAATGGGAGCTTGTGTATAATTTTCATAGAGGGAAAGTCATATATCCATATAATATATCCATATATATGTATGTGTGTGTGTACATATATAATATAGGTATATACAAATTAACTAATAATATTGTGTGAATATTTTGTGGCTAATCATATTATATATGTGTGCACATATATAGCTAATAAGGAAATAATATTCCTTCTGTGTGAGATGAAAGAGCTCAGAGTCTGAATCTGGGGTCAGAAAAGGTCTTCATTCTTTCTCATGAGAAAGGACTCTGCCCCTGTAGCCCAAACAGTGTCTGAAGGGAGAGAGCAACAGGCAGCAGCCATCCCATGGTTATATAATATTCTAATGCAGACACCCCCCCCCCCAACTGGCCTTCACTCTCATTGGTAAGGAGGCTGGGCCACAGCCTAAGCTCGGTAATCTCTCTCTGAGACAATGGACCCAGAAACATGTGGGTGTCCAATGAAAGCAGTCTTAACCCTATTTGGCATATCTTGTGGTGAGGTGGCACTGGGGAGGGTCTCCATTGCTCTAAGCCCCAGATTGCTGTAAGGTCAGATGACCTAAACCTAGGCCTAGTGAATACTGAAGCCATTCTAGATTTGATTTTTCAGAATGGGGAAACTTCACTATAAATTATCCCTCACACTTCACATACTCCTTCCCAAAAAGGATATCATACTCTTCTTTTTCTTCTTCATCTTCCCCCTTTTTTCTTTTTGTTTTCTTTTTTTGCTAAAGGACTGGGATGGTGCTTACTATGGCCAGCACCTTCCAAATCTGGTCTTATTAAAGAAAGTATTTATGTTGTGCAAACTTGAAGAATTCTGTATACTATGAAAACCCTTAAAAAATTTCAGTCTTTGATAATATTTTTGATGATTTTTTTCATCAAAAGGAATCCAACAAGCATTTATTCACCACTGAATATGTGTTAGGCACCGTGCTAAGCATGGAGAATAAAAGAAAGAAAGAGTCCCTGGCATCAAGGAAGTCAGAGTCTAAAAGGGGAAACTTGATGAAAAAAAAAAAGGAAGAGAAAAAATAGGCTTCAATTTGTACTTCATTAACTCTTTATCTGAAGATAAATAACATATTTCATCAGGAGTCCTTTGGAATTGTGGCTGGTCATTGCATTGATCAGTATCTTTGAAAGTTATTTGTCTTTACAATATTGTTGGTATATAAATAGTTTTCATGCTTATCACTTTGTATCAGTTCATACAAGACTTCCCATGCTTTTCAGCAACCATCTCTTTCATCATTCTTTATAGCACAATAGTATTCCAACACTTTCATATACCATAATTGGTTCAGTCATTCCCCATTTGATGGGCATCCCTTTAGTTTCCAATTATTTGTCAATACAAAAAGAGTTATTTATATTATCTTACATATGGATCCTTTCCAAATTGCTTTCCAGAATAACTGAGCGTGTTTACAACTCTACCAATAACGCATTAATGAAAAGGTTTTCCTACAATCCCACCAACATTTATAATTTTCCTTTTTTTGTCATCTTAAGCATGTGAAGCGGTACTTTAGGGATTTTTTAAAATTTTCTTTTCTCTAACTACTAGTGATTTAGAGTATTTTTTATTTCTTAGAGAGGCAACTCTTTAAGAATATAAGTTTTAAAACCATTGTCAAAGTGCATTGGTGGATGGTTTGTTTACCACACCAAAGAAATATGGACCAAATTCTGTCGACCTATCTCCCTATCTATCTACCTGTCTGTTTGTCTGTCTGTCTATCTGTCCATGCATCCATCCATCCATCCATCCATCCATCCATCCATCCATCCATTCATAATCGATTGCAGCTACCACATCTTTAAACCAAGTCTTCATGATTTCCAACCACTCACTCCTCTTCCTAATTCTTCTACATATGTACATGTACACACACACACACACACACATTTTTTTATGACGTTGTCCCCCAGGTGAATGCCTTTTCAAATCAATCACATTTTAGTTATTGTGACTTTAATTGTTTCCTCATCCCCCATCCGACCTCCAAGACTTCCATATTACTACTTTCAGTGTGTTGATAAACTTATCCCAGTAATTTGAAATATGACCTATCAACCCCAAAAGACACAACTCTCTCAGCAGTTTAACTCCAAACACAAACACACAAATTGTTCAGCAGCAGTCAATTATGCACCATGGCAACCCGCTGCTTTTAATTATCCTTCTCTCCACCATAACAGCTGTGAAACACTCAGGGACAAGCCAAATGTAATTTAAATACTGTGACGTGCTCCAGATGTGGAGGTATGCTGCCAGGTGTTTATTTTTAATGTATAACTTAACATCTTACCCTATTAACCCATTTATTCCCTACCCACAAAAATGTACTTTCAGGAGACTTTCAGAGTGCCATCCTATAGAGGCGGTTTTTGGCTCTTCAGGGTATTTTTAATTGGGCTTTTCCACCTCCCTGGGGCTTGAAATATTAATTATGGAAATATCTGCTACTGCTTTGAGAGGGAGCCACACCACATTTAAAGCTTAGTCACCTGCCAGACTTTACCAGAGACCCTGGAGCCGGGAGCTGAGCAGCTTCCCCAGGGCTTCACTGGCCAAACAATAGCGCCCTTTGTAGTCCTGCATTTAAAACAAAGAGATGAACTTCTCTACTGATCTCCAGGTTATTGAAAGCCTGGAATCTGCTTTGGGAATGCAACGGAACAATTGTTGATGGTGCATATTTTTTAATGGAACTTTGGGAGACTCTCCCATAGCCCAGAATGCAAAGAAAAGGCCGGGATGTATATTTGCTTGACCTCATGTGTTTTGCTTCTCCTTAGATTGGGACTCCAAAACTGCTGAGAATCTGGTGATCTTGAAGAGTGGGAGGGGAGGGGGAAGGGAAGGCGGTAGCGCACAGAGAGGACAAGCCAAAATCATAAAAACCCAACAACGATTCCTTAAAATGTGACCTTTGTATATGTTAACTTTTTTTCGATTCCTTTCAGAATCATGATAGTTAAGGATATGGGACAAATAATTTTAATGATTGAATTTGCTCTACTTTTTTAAGTCTTGTCCCATTTTCTCTCTTACAGGCACAGAGAGTTCTATAAAATGCATTAAGATGACCTTAAGAGAGGAGTTAAAAATTTGTAATAAAGGGAGTTGGCATCAAGATGCGTTTCGGACAGATGTGGGAAGGAGAGGACCAAGTGGTTTCTTGGCCCAGAGACTACAATTCTGTTTCAGTAAGAGATCAGTGTCCTAATATGAAATCCATTACGCAAACATTGGATGATGCCCCCATCAGTTGCCCTTGAAACTCCAGTGGAATGAAGGACAAACTGTGCCAGAGCTACATTCCTTTCCCTCCCTTGTTTCTGTGAAAGAGACTGCTGAGGGCAAAGAGGAATGTTTATGGTGATGAGATACACTCAAACTGGCATTGGCCTGGAACCTTATGCCATTTCCCAGGAACTTTTCCATTAGAGAGGCAAGGTGGTAAAGTGGAAAGAACACGGGAATGAGAAATAGAAAAGCTGGGTTAGAGTTCCCACTCTTCAATTTATTAGCTATGTGATCTTGGGCAGGTGATTTAATTTGTCCAAGCCTCCATTCCCTCAAGCACAAAATGATTAAAAGGGAATGTTTACTGTCATCCAGTCCAAATTATACTGAACAGAAATCCTCTTAATCATATTCCTGTCATTTTATCATATGACCTCCTCTTAAAGATCCCCAAATAAACTCATTGCCTATTGAGGCAATACATTCTATTTTGTGTTAGCCATAATTTTTAGAGATTTTTTTCTTTTAAGGTTGAATTCTGCTTCTGTGCATCTTCTATCCATTGAGCCCAAGATGGCCTCTGAAGTCCCTTAGAATTCTAGATCTATGTTTCTGATATCCTACTTCTCCCTCTTGAGGTCAAGCCCAACAAGCCTAATCCCTTTGCAGCCCTTCAAATTACTAAAAGATAATGATGAAGGTAATTTTACTGTTGCTGCTAATGGTAATAATGACAATATTAGCACTGAAGGTAGTTATCACTTCCTTTCTTCAAACATTTCTTTGAGGGGTTTTTTTGTTGTTTGTTTTTTAGAGAAGGAAAGACAGGGCGATTGGGGTTAAGTGACTTGCCCAAAGTCACACAGCTAGTAATTGTTAAGTGTCTGAGGTTGAATTTGAACTCAGGTCCTCTTGATTCCAGGGTCTATTCACTGCACCACCTAGCTGCCCTTCTTCAAACATTTCTTATCCAAGTTAAATATCCCTAGTTCAATCAGTTCTGGTATAGGATTATACCTGTACTGTTTTCCCCTTATCCTGATTACTTTCTCCTTGACAAGCTCCAGCTTGCCAATGTCCTTACTAAAGTGTGATATCCATAAATGAAAAAAGGTAAAGTAGGATCCAGTTCCTGCCCTCCAGGAGCTTGCAATCAAAAGGGGTGAAAGACAACATACAAAAAGATATATACAAAACAAATTATATGTAGAATAATTGAGAATAATTTAAAGAGGGAAAGCACTGGAATTAAAAAGAAAAGGGACGGCTTTCTATAGAAGGTAGTATTTTTCCTATGAAGCCAGGAAGGTCAGTGGTCAGAATAGAGGAGGGAGAGTATTACAGGTACGAAGAGCTGCCAGAGAAAATGCCTGGAACTAAGAGATGGAGCTTGTCTGTGGAACAACTAGTAGGCCATTTTCAGAGGACTGAAGAATATTCATTGAGTATGGTATAAGTAGATTGTAAAGGCAGGAAGGCACTGGGTCATGAAGATTTTTGAATACCAAACAGAGCATTTTGTATTTGATCCTGAAAACAATAGGAAGCCACTGAATGTGTTTGTTGTTGTTGTTGTGGTTGTTGTGGTTGTTTTTGGAAGGGGGGGGTTTGACTTGATTGCACTTGCATTTTAGGAAAATCATATTAGCAGCTAAAGAGAGTGGGGAAAGAGTAGAGGCAGAGAGATCCATGAACAAGTTGTTGGGATGGTATTGTCCTCTACAATAATTAGGAAGGTAGGAGGGGGAGAGACTCTAGAAAGAAAGATTTCAAAGATGATGGATTCCGTTTTGGACATATTTGCTTTAAGGGGGCTAGGGACTCAAGGGAGAAAGATAGTTTAGAGTTCAATTGATTCACCAAGAAGTCTAGATGGGAAGAAGTGAAGAGAATGGATAGAGCAAGGCAAATGGCCTGGGGCAGAACTGAAGGGTCAATGGATTAGAGGACACAGTGAAGATGAAGAGCAGAGCTATGGAAAGGAAGGCAGAGGGAGAGGTCAAAAGCCAATAAAGGCAGACATGTGGGTTTTAGAATTCTTGAAATCCATGGTACAATTGTGGGTGATTGCAAAATCAGGACTATGACCATCTTTGTGTGTGACCAAGGTGGAGTGAAGGAGGAGCTCATGGAAAGTGAGTAGGTTGAGGAACTGAGTAGTTAGGTATTTGAAGGAGAATCAGTATGTGTTTTGAAGTTCCCTAACATGGGGCCAGAGTTGGACAGGAGATAAAATTTGCAAGCCAAGATTCAAACTCAATGAAAAACCAAAAGGAATGATCCTATAGACAACAGCTGCTAGGATTTTGATTGAGTGATAAATGTGAATAGCATGAACCTTGAAGAAAGGATGATGGAGAAAGGGAGGGAACCTGGAAGTGGCAAAAAGCATTCCAATTTTCCCACTTCGATCAGGCTGCTGATGAGAGTGAGTGAAGGTACAGCCTCTTTAGGGAAAAGTGAACAAGGATATTGTCTTCCTTACTGTGGATGTGAAATGTTGACTACTGCTAAGATTTCATTAGTTTTGTTGGCTTCCATTTCACACTGTTAAACTCATATTGTGTTGGCAGTCTGCTCAATCCCCCAGTTTTTTTTTTCCGTATGAACTATTATCTAGAGGCACCTCTTAAACCATGCTTATTTAAATGGTTTTTATAACTTGCAGTCATATTCATATTAATTCAAAATGATCTAATTAGATTTGACGAGCCGAACCATATCCAGTAGCTAGGTGCCACAGTGAGTAGAGAGCAGGCCTGGAATCAGAAGGACATAAGTTCAAATTTGGTCTCAAACATGTACTAGCTGTATGACCCTGGGCAAGTTATTTAACTTTTTCTGCCTCAGTTCCTCATCTGTAAAAATAGTCTGTAGAAGGAAATGTCAAACCATTCCTATATCTTTGCAAGAAATACCAAATGAGGTCATAAAGAGTTGAACATGAGTGAAATGACTCAACAAAAGCAATAAAAATAGAGTAGCCATTCAAGATCTTGTCATGTGCCTATTTTGTTATCCAATATGTTAAATGGACATCCAGGTGGCACAGTAGATGGAACATCTAGGTGACATTCAGGGATACTCATCTGAATTCAAATGTGGCCCCAGAAACTTAATAGCCATCTGAAGCTGGCCAACTCACTTAATTCTGTTGGCCTCGGTTCCTCATCTGTAAAAATTACCTAGAGAAGGAATGGTAAACCACTCCAGTATCTTTGCTAAGAAAATCCCAAATGGGATCATGAAGAGCCAGACACAACTGAAACAACTCAACAACAACAACAACAACAACAACAAAAATATGTTAACTATCTCTCTCAGCTTTATGACTTGTCAGGGTCCAGATGTGAGCTCAGTAAACCAGATCATGGGGAAAAATATAACATTACAACAACATTAACAACTCCTCCTCCTCCTCTTCCTCCTTCTCCTCCTCCGCCTTCTCTTCCTCCTCTTCCTCCTAACTACAACCACAAAGCATTTATATGATGCTTCAAAGAAAAGCATTTTATATATGTTAACTCATTCAATATGCATGATAGTCCTATAAGTAAGGTGCTATTATTATACCCATTTTATAGATGTCTATAGATAAAAACAAAAAGCAATAATAAAAGTCCTATGTGACAGAAAATTCATGAAAATTCTTTTATTGTTGTTGCTGAATAGACTTTACTCAAAATGCTTAATATTTTAAAGTCTATAATTTATCTTCTGGGTTTATGGGACTATAAAACCAGCTAAGTCAGGAATTTGAATAAAAACAGCCAAAACAAGAATTTTACTACGTGGCAGCAAATTTTCCTCCAGAAATCTTCTCATTACATCAGTGTATTCAAATGCCTAGTTAAATGTCTCAATGAAATGTTTTCTGTTAAAAATCCAGTTCAGAAATTAAGCCATTTGATGCCCGTAACTATATATGTGCATATATATATATGATTATAAATGATTGCATATTATTTAATAAATATGTGTATATATAAACATATACAGATATACATAGGAGATATGTGTTTGTGTATGTATCTATATCTATATCCATATCTATATCTATATCTATTTAATCTTCAACTTTCCCACATTTAACTTTTTTGATTGCAAGCATTCAAATGATTTTATTGATGATCTCATTTTCATTTTCACATTCGCAACCTCATAAATTCATGGCTATGGACAGCAGAGAAGAAAAATGAGGTACTATGCTTGCAAGTTTGTCAAGAGACTGGTATTTTACTTAATGCTTCAGTGGTCTTCTTCACCCTATAATTGTAGAATAAAATTCTCCCCATAAATTTGTTGTGTATTTTCACTGTTTGCCTTTAAAATTCAAGTTTTGTGTTGTATAACAGTAATCAATTTAGCAGATACTTAGCCCTTAGTAACTTAGGGCTAAGTATGGAAGGTCTGAGCTCTGTATTCTGTTGAGAGGGTATGAAGTACCCTGTTGCTGATGTGGCAGAAAGGGGTTGACTGAGACAGAAGGCCAGTGTGTGTACATAAGAAGAATTGCAGAGACAGGGAATAAGAATTGGGAATTTTCCTCCTGGTGGCTCCTGTTAGAGGAAGCAGGATTGTCCCAGCATCTGGGAGCTGGGCTGCTGGAATGAAGAAATGAGTTGGAGTTTTCTTGAGAAAGAGAAAGAGAGAAAGACAGACAGACAGAGATAAGACAGAGACAGAGACAGAGACAGCAAGAGAGTTTCTCTCCCAGCATCTGGAAGCTGACTGAGAACTGAGTTGGAGTTTTCCTGACACTAGAATCTGGTGAAGGCCACCTGGAAGGCTGAGAGGACTTGCCTGGAAGGCCTCCTGGAAGGCCAAGATTTCTCCTGAGTCCTAGGGCCAGCTGAACTGCTGGAGGACTGAAGAAGCATGACCAGGATAAGACTTTGTTTGTGGCCTGGCTTATCCTTGAATTCCCAGCAACAGAAGTGGTGAAGAGTTTGAGATGTGTTGGACCCTGTAAACTTCAGAGTGTGCCAGGGACTGCCCTGAGGACTGGACAAAGACCTGGGAGCTGTCTGCCTCTGAATCCAGGTGAATGTTTGGTGAATTCAGGTAGGAGTTGGGACCATGGAAGGGGATCCAGGGAATCTGAGAGAACACCCTCAGTCAAGATGAAGAAAAGGCCTCTCCTTGGATATTGAATGAGTTTATTAGACACCAAAAGGGTTTGTATAATTTTCTAATGATTATATCTTATGATTAATGATACTTAGTGACTGATTGCTAGATGAGTGACTGATTAAGTTAAGATTGCTCCATGAGTGGAAGATTGATTATTATATTGTGAATTGATTGAATGATTAAGTGAGGAGAGTTTCCCCCTTAGGGAAACCGGGTGATTATTCTTTTGTTTCTTGTTCTGAATATTGTCGCCACTGTAGTGAAAACTGTGTGGCCATTCTAATGTTAAGCTGTTATGAACATTATATTGTGATTTTCTGTGAAAAGATGTAATGTTGTGAATATAATATTATCATTTGTTGTGAATATTTGCCTTAATTTGTAATGGAATAAATAAATGGAATGTAGTGTTCACTATACTGTGTAATACAAATCTTAAAAGCTGTTCACAGTAGCATTCTTTTGGGAATCTGTTTGTACATGGTGTTACATGTTGCTATTACACCTTCAAGGCAGGGTCACCCTGTGGCTACTCCCCACTATTTCAGTGAACTTCTGAGGCAAGGTCCTCTACTTCTGGGTGTTAATGGTCTGTCTCTCTTCTACATCCCCAGGGAAGGAGGTGTGTGCAGGATGACACAGGGTACTCAGGAGGGGTAGGATACCAATCTTTGACTGGAAACCAGGAGGGGAAAAGGTTATTTCCCAAGGTATGCTCTATGTTTTAACCTGTTTCCTCACATCTAGAAGCCTCTATTATGGAAGCCAGGTAGGTGGAGAGGATCCACTAACATAGGACTAGCTGTATTTTTTTACATACAATTATTTATAACTAAACATTATTCCCATCAATATATACTTTTCCCAACACAGTAACAATGAAATAATTCATAAAGTGTAGTACAGAAAATAAAATCCGTAAAATGCAACACATTTTTCCCAACAGTAGTACAACAATCACTAGCTAAATGTTACAGTTTTTATTGGTCACAGAAACGTAACCCTTTATTTCTCATAGGCTCAACATATCATGATTCATGTTGTTTTTTTTTTTACTTTTATGCCATTTTCTAGGAATGTTATCTCAATGAAAGTTGAGGATTGACTTTGTGTATATATGTACCTATATTGTTATTGTTGAGTGATTTTTTTAGCCTTGACTCTTTGTGACTCCATTTTGGGTTTTCTTGGCAAAGATACTGGAGTGGTTTGCCATTTCCTTCCCCAGTTCATTTTATAGATGAGAAACCTGGAGCAAACAGGATTAAGTTACTTGTTCAGGGTCACACAGCTAATAAGTGTCTTAGATTGGATTTGAACTCAGGTAGTTGGATCTTTTTGACTCTAAGCTGTGCTACATAGTGGATATACATATACATACACATAAGCATGCACATATACATGTATACATACATGCATACATACGTATAGATGTATATGTATACATACATATACACATAATACATGTGAATACATATATCTGTCTATCAATCTCTCTGCTTATCAATCATCCATCTATCTGTTCATGTCCACTCCTTATAAAATCTTTTGCTAGCCACCAAGATGTTATAATAAGTACTTGGAATTTCTTTCTTAGGAGCTCATTATACTCAATACACAACTCATCAATTTGCATAACACCTGTTTCCTCAAAAACAGCATGGAAGGCAATTGTAATTATATCACTCAACCCCATCAGACAGCATGAACACAGAATTTGAGCACAAGTGTTGTTCAACAAGAGATGTGAATGTCCATAAATTTCCTATGAATTATATATCTGTTTAAATTTTCCAGTAAAAGAACCTAAAACTAAAACAAAATTAATTCATTAATGAATTCAATAATATTATGTGTCTGTCTATTGCTTCATACTAGGTGTTGCTTAGGATATTAAAAAGAAAAAGACATAGTCCTTACCATTAACAAATTCACAATCTAACTAGAGAGATGAAATTCAAAATTAGTGAATATGACAAGTAGATGTAGTACATAGCACAAGAGTTTTACCTACAATGTACAAAACAACGTCCTAAGCTCTGTTGGTGTATGCCCTAATATGTCCAAAACAAAACTCTTATCTCTATCCCTCAACATACACTTTTTCAGAACTTCACTATTTGTCAAAGTCACTGCTATCCTTCTGGTTACTAGAATCATCTTTGACTCAGCCCCTTTCCACTCCCCCTTACTAAATTCATTGCCAAATTTTCTTTACTCTCTCTGAAGAGCATATTTTACAACATTCTTTCTACTTATATGGATCCCATTCTGGTATAGTCTTTGTTAGAGGAAAGCAATAACTTTTTTTTTTGAGAGGGGAAGCCAGAGCAATTGGGGTTAAGTGACTTGCCCAAGGACACACAGGTAGTAAGTGTTAAGTGTCTGAGGTTGGATTTGAACTCAGCTCCTCCTGACTCGAGGGCTGGTGCTCTAATCCCTGTGCCATCTAGCTGCCCCAGTTCAAAAAAATAATAACTTCTTAACTGACCTTTCTAATTTGATTTGCTCCCTTTACCTCATGGCAGTAGCTAAGTTCATATTCCTAAGTTAAAGGTCTGACCATTTTACTCCCTTACTCAAAAATCTTTAGTGACTGCTTTTTTGCCTCTCAGATAAAAAGCAAAGACTGGTATTTAAAGCCTTCCACAGTTTTGTTCCCACTTATCACTTAGGTCTTACTCTACATTACTCCTTTTAATGCACTATATTTCAGTCAAATTGAACTATTTGCTATTCATATGTGGCATGCTCTATCTGGAATGTGGTTGGTACTTGATAAAACAATGGTTGAAGTAGAATTGAGTTGAGGTTTACTGGACAAATTCCCAGAGCTATAAAGGATGTTCAGAGAACACACTGAAACTCAGAAGAAGAAATTTTTTCTATCACTATGCTTTGTATGATATAATATGGATGACAAAATCATCAATGTCACAAGATGTCATAGTTGAAAGGGACAATGGGGTCATATATTACAACCCATATGTTACTCTAATATAATTAGATGGAACATTCTTATAGGTGTCATGTATGGCCTTGGAAAGAAAAAGGAGCAAGGAAGTTCTTTAGAAATATGAGGTCAATGGTCCGTAACCCAGAAATAGGTGCTTAATGAGCCCTGGTTAGCTAAGTGCTATAGACATATGTTCTATGTTTTTGTGCATTCAAGTTCACGTACTGGTGTCATACTTCTGAATTTTAACAATGACTTGTCAGAAGTTCTTTATGCAATCAGTAAAATGTCATTTCCCAAACAGGAACCTCTAGAGCAGAGGTTCTCAGCCTGTGGGTTATGTTCAATTTCTAACAATGAAAATATGTCCTGTATATCAGATATTTACATTATTATTCATAACAGTAGCAAAAGTACAGTTTTGAAGCAGCAATGAAAATAATTTTATGGTTGGGGGGTCATCACAACATGAGGAACTGTATTAAAGGTTTGTGGCATTAGGAAGGTTGAGAACCACTGCTCTAGAGGACATCACCATTTTTAGGGCATCCTATCCTATTTGGACTCAGGGCTGATCTCCTCCAGGATAGATGCAAACATCTTTGGTAAGCATTTATTTCCCTAGTTAATGTATCACTTTATATTAGTAATAAGAAGGTCATGGGAGAAAAGTTTTTTCTGTTGTTACATCTTTCAAGGAACCTGGGATGATTATGACATTTACAAAGGTACATCCTGTTGGAAAGAGACCCTTTAAGCTAGCATTTTGCTCTATAAGATATATACTTTTAAAATAACCAACAAATAATGACAATGGGTTTCTGTTCTCTCTATACCTTTTAGTCAACTGTATGACTGTAAACGTGTGGTCTACTATGTAACATATTTTGCCAAAGCTTGCTAATTATCTCTCATAATTATATCAGTGATGCCCTTGAACATTTCTAAGACTCCTAAATAAGATCTCTCTTTAAAAAAAATAATGGTTGACTCAAATATCCATGTAAGAACAATCCAATGCATGAAGAATGACTTCAGCCCATAGGACTGGTCCACTGTTACTATCACTTTTAAAAACATACAAATGAATGTAAATGAAGAGTGAACATGAGACAAAATTGATTAGGAAAAGGAGGAGGAGGTTTTGGGAAAACTTCACATTTGTTTTAGTGGCTTCTCCCTGAAACAAAAGAAAATCTTTCGATCAATATTTTTCAATGAGTTTGTATAATTGTGGGTCTTGGAATGTGATGTTCTTCAAAGCCCTGAAGAAGAAGATCACCCAAATGGCGAAGAAGAAGGAGAGAGTGGATGTGGGCAGGCCACACCACACCCAAAACAGGAAATCACATGGTCAACATGGCATGAAAGACATCAAAAAGCCATAAAACGATGAACTGATCACGTAGGAAAAGGAAGAGATAACTGAAGGGCCATTGGTTTCATTCACATTATGCTAAGAGAATATAAAGAAAGTGAAAAGAGTTCCGACATTGTGTCAAAGGACTTGGGTGACATGACACTAAACAAGTAAGGCCTTTATCTTCCTTGTTTGTTACATGGGGCTTTGGACTAGATAACCTTGGAAGTTACATTCATCTCTAGATCTGCAATCCTTTCAATAACTACCCTGTTGCTGTTTTTGGTCTATCCTCAAAACTAGACTGCTGGAGGTCACCTTTAGGAGATAGGCAAGTAGTAAACCCCATACCTTGTGCTTACTGTGGCCATTTCTGTCCTGCTACCATGTGGAATAGACAATCTAACCTTTTCCTATTTCTTTGAGAAATAATTGGAATATCATTATCATTACTCCTTGGAATGATATAACACAACGTTCTATTGTTCTTTTTACCATCTTCCCAGTTCAGAACTCTTCCCTGTCCACAACTCCCCTATGTGTATTGTCCCTCTTGATAGAATATAAGCCCATTCCTTAGGATTTAGCACAATTCTCAGCACAGAGTAAGCACTTAATAAATACTTTAAATTCTTTTCTTCTTTCCCTCATTCATTCATTCATTCAATCAATCAATCAATCATTCATTCATGATTGTTCATTTATTGATTCATATGCAAAAATGGACTATTTGTGCCCAATCTGTGGTAGAGGCTTCCAGTCTTATATTGGACTTAGCCACAGCCAAACACACTGTACCTAGACCCCAGCATTATGATGTTATTGGTCCTCTGAATATGAAGGATGAACAACAACATCCTATAATAATATTGTAAGGGTGTATTTCAGAATAAATTTAAACTTCATTTTAAAAAATATTTCTTTCAGACTTGAGTAATTTATTTTGCAACTTGTGGAAGGAATAAGTAACTCAACTACATGTGGAAAATATGAACTTATCTCCAGAGCGTGGATTGATTCTGAATCTTTTCCCCACCCATTCAGTTGCAGGGATCTACAGAAGAGTCTTAGAGTTAAAAAAAAAATCTATGAAACTCTAAAATCCAGAGCTGTTCTGTGACACTAACTATAGGTTAGGGGAAGGTTTTTTTTCCTTTTTATCAGGACAAGCTGTTAAAAAGAAAGAGTAAGGCAAAAGGAGAAAAACTGGGAAAGCTTCTGTTAGTCTTAAGATAAGTCTCCTCTTTTTCTGAAAGAACTCAGCAGTGCCCTAGTCAAGGATTTGTAGCTGAGTATACTCAGCTACTATACTTTTTATAGTAGCTAGGTGAATCAGTGGGTAGAGGGATGGACCCAGAGTCAGGAAGACCTGAGTTCAAATGCAGCCTCAGGTACTTACTAGTGTAACCTCTGTTTACCTTAATCCACTGGAGAAGGAAATGACAGACCACAAATGACAAACCGATATCTTTACCAAGAAGTCTCCAATGGACTGTACTGGTGTACTATGGCCCATGGGGTCACAAAGAGTCAGATATGACTGAAAAACTCAACAACAATAACTATATGTACATGTTTAATAGCATGGGAATGTAGGGGGAAAAGAGAATTTGACAGTTTAAAAGGATCAGAGAGGTCATCTTGTCCAACTCTTAAAAAAAAATAATCCCATCATAGCATAGGCAACAAATACCTTCCATACCTTGTTCAATAACCTCCACAGAAGGGGAGCACACCAACCCTCAGGACAGCCAATCATGTCCTTGTACAGCTGTAAGTCTTAGAATGATATCCTGACATCAAGGTGAAATTGGTTTGGCTCCTAGGTGGCTTAGTGGATAGAGCACTGAACCTTGATTCAAGAAGACCTGAATTCAAATGCAGCTTCAGAAACTTACCAGGGGGGCAGCTAGGTGGCGAAGTGAATAGAGCACCAGCCCTGGAGTCAGGAGTACCTGAGTTCAAATCCGGCCTCAGACACTTAACACAAAAAACTAGCCGTGTGACCTTGGGCAAGTTACTTAACCCCAACTGCCCTCCAAAAAAGCAAAAAAAAAAAAAAAGAAAAAGAAACTTACCAGGGTTGCAACCCCGGACAAGTCACTTCCTTGTTTGCCTGTATTTCCTCATCTTTAAAATGCGCTGGAGAAGGAAAGGACAAATCACTGCACTATCTTTTCTGAGGAAAGCCCCTGAAAAGGGTGACGAAGAGTTTGACACAACTAAAAATGACTAAACACCAATAACAATTAAAGATGAAGTTTTTGGAAACTAACTATGCCCACTGAGATAAGTTTAAATGGATCCAAACAGGATCCAAAGAGGAAAATCACTCCTCATGAAATGTAAAGAATACATATGTAGCTGGAAAAGGGAGGAAATGAAATTACACAGTGCTAGGAGAGCAGAAACATTGATAGAGTCAGCCTCCACAAGGAGAGGGGGAAGGGTATACACAGTGTCCTAAAAGCTTTAGTGTATTTTAAACTTTTATTATTTAAAAGTACAGTTTAAAACTTTAATCATTTAAAAATGCTCCAAAACTGTTGGGACTCCTTGACCTTAATAAAAATGAAGCTCAGAGGAGGCAATTGAAAGAAAAATATTCCTAAGGAAGAGAGAGAGAGAGAGAGA
>CM053599.1:79239035-79256991 GCA_028646575.1 Pseudocheirus occidentalis
CTATCACAATATGTCCACTATGAAGATGTCCTGTATAATCACACCTACACAGCCTGTATTGTATTGGTTGTCTTTCCAGTGGGGGTGGGTGGTAGGAATCGAAAGAATCTAGAATTTAAAGCTCTGCAATACCTGCAACTAGGAATTAAGATATACAGGGGCTGTGGTAGAGGGACCCTCCCTGCCCTACCAGAAAGTTAGAGAGCAGACCAGGGGATGGGGTTCTTCAGTGGGATCATTGTTTTGGGGTTGGGGTAGCGGAAAGATGGGGAGAAAATTTGTAATTCAAAACTCTCATGAAAATGAATGATGTAAACAAGAAACAAATAAAATTTATTACATAAAAAAAGAAAGAAAGAGAGAGAGACAGAGAGAGAAAGAAACAGAGGCAGACACAGAGAGAACCAGAGACAGAGAGACAAAGACAAAGAGAGACACACACAGAAAGAGAGACAAAGAGACAGACTGAGGAGAGACAAAAACAGATAAAATCAGAGGTACTATTAGAGTGACAGAGAGAAACAGAAAGAGAGGATACTTTTTTTGTTACAACTTCCTACTCAATAAAGAAAATAAGCTGTGTATGTGTATATATATATATATATATATATATATATATATATATATACACATACATACACATACTCACGTAGTGAAATAATAATTCAGTTTTATGATCTCTGAAGTGGATGGATACCAATTTCTTCCGGATAATAAGAACCTTTTTTCAATGAATATTTAAAAAGTTTCTTCACATTATTCTTTTTTTCTGTCATATTAATTATATACAAAAAATTCTATACATGTCACTGCAGTCCAAATGCCTATGCTTCAGATTAGTGAAATGCACAGGACTTCATGTCCTTTAAATAGCTATTCCTACAAGTCCTTATTTTTAAAAATCATATAAAAAGATAATATTAATATTAATTATCTACCTATGGAATCATCTCTCTAACAACTGAAAGGTAGGTAGGTAGTGTGTTACACATATTGTTCCTGGGGAATTGCTATCATTCTCTGAGAAGCAATATGATGGAATCCAAACAGAAGTGGGTGTGAAGTCTGAATAACTCGGCTCCATTATAAAGATTCTACTTGATCCCAAGCAGTTACTTTACTTTTCAGAGTACCAATTCGCTTATGTGCAAAATGAAGATAATAACTGAACTGTCAGCATCATAAATATTCATAAACTAATCATGGCCAAACTATGCATTTTTCCATGGGTAAAGCATCATAAACTAATATGGGTAAAATATGTTGTAATCTAAGTACTACACAAATGAAAACTAAGTTATATAAATGTGAGCAAAATTTAGGCCCAGAGCTGGGGCAGCTAGGTGGTGCAGTGAATAGAGCACCGGCCCTGGAGTCAGGAGTACCTGAGTTCAAATCCGGCCTCAGACACTTAACATGAAAAACTAGCCGTGTGACCTTGGGCAAGTCACTTAACCCCAACTGCCCTCCAAAAAGCAAAAAAAAAAAATTAGGCCCAGAAATACATGCCCATTGAGAAGAGGGGCTCTTAAAATTTGTTTTTGTCTGGGTCTACAGCACATGGTCTTGTACATAATAGATGCTTAATAAATTCATATTGCTTTGGATTGAGTTGGATATGATACCAGAGTTTAATATTTATATAACACACTTATGTAACAGGCTTACAAGTACTGTAATAGGAACTGTAGTACTGCTTTACCTTAGGATATAATTTTTCCCCACCATGTGCAAAATTCAATATAAGCAGAAGAGATGTGCCTATAGTATCTCAATTTCATGGAGGAAAAACCTAGGCAATGAGGAGAAAAGGGGTCATTTTACTGTTGTAAAACAGGTCTTCATTAAACCAAAGAATAGGGCTAATATCCTCTATATCCGAATCTACCAAACCAACCTAGTCATCCTAACTTTTATTGGTCCATTTCAGAGAAGAGGAAGCAGAGCATTGACTGATATGACAGAAAACTCCCTTCTCTAGAAACATATTGGGGGTATATTAGAGAAATGTTGCAAAGATGAAATCAAGAGGCCTTTGCAACAGATTGGCTATGATGGGTGAGAGATTATGAGGAGTGAAGATGACCCCTAAATTGCAAGCCTGAGGGACTTTCAAGAGAAAGGTGTTGCCCTCTACTGAAAAAGGGAAGGTGTGGGCTGAAAGCAATGGGTAGAAAAAAGACAGTAAAGATAATGAATTCTGTCTTAGACATATTTAGTCTAAGATGTCTATTGGACATCCAGTTTGAGAAGTCTGAAGAGGCAGATGGAAATGTGAGATTGGAGGTTAGCAGAGAAATTAAGGAAGGATAGGGAGATCTGAGAATTATCAGCACGCTCACAGTAATTAAAATTCATAGAAGTTGATGAAATCACCAAGCAAAGTAGTACAGAGGAAAAAGAAAACAGGGTCCAGGATAGAACCATGAGGAACAACTATGGTTAGAAGGCATAATCTGTTTGGATGTAGAGAAAAGGAGACATAGAAGAAGTGGTTGGATAAGTCAAAGCAGAACTATGATAAAGGTCCCCAAAATAAATATTACTAAAAAGAAGAGAACATGAAATCAGAGAGGGTGATTTACAATGTCAAAAAGCTACAGAGAACCAATTATAGTTCCATGATCATTTCTTCTAACTGCCCAACAGAGCAATTTAAAATGCAACTAAACTTCAACATATTTGAAGGTCAGATACTTTTTCGATTTCCTATCTTAAAATGCAATGTGTGTGTGTGTGTGTGTGTGTGTGTGTGTGTGTGTGTGCATAAGTACATTTTTTTATGCTGGAGTCATCCAGAAACCAAAGCCCTCTCTATTAAATTTCCTTGTATTCATTTTGCATAAATTCTTTGCATACTTATTTATGAATATATTGTGTCCACAAATATAAACTCCTTGAAAGTAAGGGCAGTTTAATGGTAGTCTTTTTATCCCCAGCACCTAATACAAAGTAGACATTTAAATGCTTGCTGATTGTTTGACAGGACAGCTAAACCATCATTTTGAGCTGTAGTATCTTATAGGTGTGTGTGTGTGTGTGTGTGTGTGTGTGTGTGTGTGTGTGTGTGTGTGTGATAGGGTAGGGTATATTTGTGTGTGTGTCCATCTAAATATAATATATAGACAATGTGCTTTGTTGCATGTTAACCTTTCAAAATATTTATTCTATAAGATTTGAAACCCCCAAAAAAGTTTAATGGAAAACCTTTACAAAGGTCACATCAGGAAGAATTACTAATATCTCCTTAAACATTAACTTTGTCCATGTAATGAATAGACCAATGGAGACATAATGGGAATTATGACAATTGACTATTCCTAGTAACTGATTTTTCTCTATTTTCTAAGGCAAATGATCATTTCTAGTCTTTGAAGCCACATGCACATGCTAAATTTAAGAACTGAAGCTAATTTTTACAAAGATAACATCTGTCTTATTTAAGCCTCATCATTTTCATGTCATCTAGTAGTTAGGGTTCTATAAGTCCCTCAAGCCAAAGAGGTGTCAGTTTGATGTCATTAAAAACCACAAGCTCCTCACAAATACCTTACCACATTCCCTCATTGAGGTTACTCAGTATTTATGGAGAATCTTCTTTTAGTTGGGAATGGCTTTATTTTGCACCAAACGGGAGTCTATTTCACAGGACCAGTATAACTCACTATAGCAGCACTGATCACTATAAGCCAAGGAAGAGTTAACCAAGCATAACTTAGTGTGCAAAGTTGAGTATAATGGATTTTTAAAAAAAAGTCTTTTAATGAATTTCCCATGCAAAGACTAGTACTTGGTAGTAACTCTGAAATACAAATATGAGAATCCACAGAAAATGAGAGAATTCCATTTATTTGAGCAACTGGGAAGTTTTATTATGATGTCATGGCAATATTCAAATAGAGGTCTAGAAATAAGTATCCTTTCAAAACGTTAATATCATCAAATGGATATTTAGGGTTTCAAGTGAGAAAATAATAGAGATCCTGGCCAGGATTTAAATTGGTTCTGTTCTGAAAGTATTGAAGAGGAGAAAGAGAAGGAAGGTAAATGATAAACAGAATACAAAGATGGAGAAAGGTGTGGGGACATGGGAGTACTGATAAATTATTAATAGCTGACTGTCCAACAGCATGGTGTGATACACATTTAAGATTACTCTGTTCTGTTGATATTTTCTCCGTCACTTTCTTAAATCTAGACATTAAACAAAATAATAAATTGAGGAGTACAGAATGAAATTCAGAAGGAAGCCTAGATAAGCAGAAAAATTATAGAAATACATAGGATTCATTAATACTTTTTCAAAATCATGCTATATTAAATGCTTTCATATAGAATCTTTTTTGTTTTCTGCAGTGTGTATAGAAATATATATTTTTCATTTAATTTCAAAATAAAAAACTTTTCTAAGAAAAACAGAGACAAAGAAAGAGAGTAAAAATATAATGGGAATTAAGAGACAGATTAATATTAGTTAGAGTTTGGATAAAGTTTAGCAAACTTCAACGGGAAGGGAAGAACCTTATTAAACTAGAGGATAATTTTTTATTCATTTAAAATGAAATCATTAATTATAATCCAAATATGAACATTATAGTCTCGTTTTTGGATTTATCAGCATGACCAATAGAATTGAGGATTCTTAAAACTAGAGTCATATGTGGGTGTATCTGGATTCATTGAATACATAAAATATGAGTTGATTAAAAGCAGGAGGTGACATGAAAACAGCTATGAGTGGGAGCAATTACCTTTTAGGTTGTGCTCAGATTTTCTCCTTTATGCTATTAGTATAACACATACAAAAACAACTGAAAAATTCACTTTGTCCAAACAAGTTTTCTCTCTCATTGATAGCACTGAATAATAATGACTGTAGTGCACTCTGAGATTGTAGTTACTATTTTTTGTAACAAATACTTAGTGAATATGCTTTTGCAGGGGAAATGATCATTATTCTTATTGTTGTAACCATAAAAACACCTAACGTATCGTTCCAACCACTACAATTAAACAATTTTCAGATACTATTCCTGAACTGCACATTTTCTGTTTCTTCTGTAATTATACTATACATAAGTATCAAATTATGATTCTGCAAACACATATTCACCATCCAAAATCAATACAGAAACAGCTGAAGAAAGAATCAGGAAAGCCACAAACTTCTAAGGGCAGCTATAAGAACCACACAGGCTCTACAGTCTAGGCTAAGAAAAGTCATGTTGTATCAAGACTTCTCACACATCATAGGTATTTAGTAAAAATTTTTTCAATTAAATTGGATGATTCCAGGCCACAGAACTTTCAGAGGGTGGAATGCTAAGGTTCTTTCCATTTCCCATAGGTAAACAAGATTAAGAAGTGCAATGTATCTGAATGGTCAGCAAGCTGATTCTCAGTTGCCTTCTTGGAAAGACTAACCATAATGAGAATGATAATTTGTTTTTATCTTTGTAGCTACATGTCTGAAAATTTTTAAAAATATATAAATGGATTATGTACCTGAAAGTTAAAAAAGGGACTATATGATGAAGTCAAAAGACTTAAGTGATTATTAATATGAGGTCCCAAAGAGATAATAGGCAAAAGAAAGTGTGGTGATTGTCAAAGGCCAAAGAGTTGGAAAGGACCTTAGAAATAATATAGTCCATTCTGTCATTTTATGGATGAACTAAAGCCCTTACAAGGAAAATAAGTTAACTAAGGTTTCACTCAACCATGCTCCTTCAGATAGGGGGGCTTATTCCAGAATTCAGGTCTTCTGACTCCAAGTCCAGTGTTTCTTTGCCCACATCAGGGTCCCCCTGCTGTATTACAAATTGCAGTTGCATTGTCTTCATGTATTTGGACTGCTCCAGAAAATCACAAAACATCAGACTAGTGATCTCAGTGGGAATCTGCCCAGCTTAATTTCTTTAAGAATAGAAGGAGAAGGAGCATCCTGCCTCCCTTGGAAATTCTGTTTTGTGGAATGGTATCTTGTGCAGCGTGGCCTGGCTTGGTTCTTGGATACAATCCCATCCTCATTACCACTTGACACCTTTCAGACTTGAGGATTATAACACACAGTTATCTTTCCTGTTTCGTTAACTTAACCTCCTCTTCAATGCTGTTGCATTCACAGTCATAGAGCTGGAAGAGACCTCAGAGGCCTTCTCATTTTATTGATGAGAAAACTAAGTCCCAGGGAAGTTAGGTGACTTGCCCAAAGTTATAGAGATAGTAAATATCAGAAGTAGAATTTTAACCTATTACTTCTGACTTCTGAAACAACACTTTTCATTATACAAAGATACTGCCCTTAGCCTCCCTTCTTTCAATCTTATAATCCTAAACATAACCAGCACATACAGACTAAATTGGGGAGGGTGAGGAGAAAACAACAACAAAAAACACCCTTTCTTTTGCATCATTTCAAGCTGGAAACAGTAGCAATTGTCCTTCACTAATGAAATGGCGTTAAGGAAAGGAAGCTCTTTTGAGCATTTTCTTCTGGAGAGAAACAAGAGGGTTAAATGCTAGAAAGTTAATTTTAATGGATTTTCTTAAAGCAGTATGATTATCTGCTGCTTAAAATGTTCTATGTAGCACATTAAGTGAAATTACATTCGTCTTAATTTTGCCAGTGTTAGGCTGGAATTGCTAAAGAATAGAGGTACTGAGAACACAGAAATGTTTTTACAAAAGAAAAATGAGTATGAAGCTTGCAATCAATTTTGGAAGTAAAAGTTGTTTTTTTTCCTGCATCTTTTAAGAGACTGGAGATTTTCAAGGGATCTCCATGAATTATTGGTATGGTTACAATTAAAATTAAAGGAATCCAGTCCCATTTCAAGTACTAGGAACATATCAAACTATTTGAAAAATGTTTGGTGTTCAATTAAAATTCAGAATATGTGTTGCCACACATTTTCCTTGTGATTTTTAAGTCCATGTTTATTTTAATGGAAACTAAATGTGTGTAGTTTTAAAATTAATTTATACTTAACTTATTAACATATTTCACAAGGGATATTCAAAGTCCAAGAAGCCATTAAAGACAATTTTTTTTGGAAGGATGTAACTTGTAAGGGGGTGGCTATGTGGCACAGAGAGCAGAGCACCAACCCTGGAGTCAGGAGCACCTGAGTTCAAATCCGGCCTCAGACACTTGACACACTTACTAGCTGTGTGACCTTGGGCAAGTCACTTAACCCCAATTGCCCTTCCCTCTCCCCTCCAAAAGAGCAAAACAATAAAAATAAAATAAAATTAGAAGTAACTTGTAATAGGCCAATTTTTGCACAGTAAATGGGTATTAAAAGATGTAACCTGTTTGGAACTCCTTTCACCAAAGGGTATGGATCTTCAGTCTGATTTGCATGGGATTTGCCTGTCCATCCACATGGCAATAACCTGAGAACTGAAAATGACCCCGTACTACTTTGAGTTGTAACGCCTTTGTGTCCATCTTCTTTGGAAAGTGTTCTCTTAATGACTATGCCTGATTCAACATAATATCATGAAGTTCTATAGTTGGTCAAGAATTGTGAATGTGACAAATATTTAATTCAAATTAACAACCACTGATCAAGCTTTCAAGTACTATGAACACAATAGTGCATAAGATATTAATAAAAACTGGGGCTATAAAGATTTTTAAGAGTGACAAAGTCTCTGGTCTTGAAGTGCTTAAAATTAAGTGAGGATATATTATTAGAAGTATAAAGGTAAGTATGTGATGATATACCATGTGCTAGGGTCAACTCCCATTTATTTTATAGAAGGGTAAATTAAGGCCTACATACAGGAACTATAGATAAAGTCATATAGGTTCTATATGACAGAGTTGACATCTGAACGCAGGTCCTAGAACTTCAATTCCAATGACCTTGTCACAATAATAATCCTATTTGATTAGAGGATAGACTTGATGGAAAAAGTAATACCAACGAAGAGAAGAAAGTTAGGGAAGGGACAGATTTGTTTCTGTATCATGAACTCTATGTCACCAAAATATAATAAAATATGCAAATAGCATGCAACCAATTTTATGGATTTGTTATTTTGTATCCAAGTTGCAATGGAAATGGCCAACAAGTCTTTGTGAATTTCCAGTCCAACATGCTATGGTTATGAAAGATCAAAATCTAATTCTTAAAGTAAAATTATTTGTATAATTTTGGGCAGACTTGGGATACAGAGAAGATGCCCTTCTGTTGAAACTATTGAACAAGGATAATTTCCCCAGAAAGAAGAAATGGAATTGACTAAGGATAACTAATTTTGCTTTGCTCAAATGTCCTAATTAATAAAGCCATCAAGTTACTCCATCTCGTTGCTACATCTTAAAGTGAATTATAGATTCACATCCATTCTTAATTAAAATAAATACAAATTGTATAGTTAGGTTTATAGAATCTTAGAGATGGGCTTGTTCTCATATTAACAGTTGCTGTTTCTAGGTTACTACATTAATATTTGCCTTTTCAATCCTCAAAGGTAGAATAAAGAAAAAAAATCCATTTATTAAACGACTTTAGTTAGCTGCATTCTAATGGATAGTTTGGGCTTGGAATATGATAGTCTGGAGGTCAAAGGAGCTAGGATTAAAACCAAGAATTACCCACCAAGCAAAACTGAGTATAATCTTTCATAGGAAAATGTGGCTGTTTTAATGAAATGGAGGACTTTCAAGCATTCTTGATGAAAGGATCAGAGCTGAACAGAAAATGTGACTTTCAAATACAAGAATAGAGGCATGAAAAGGTAAACAGGAAAGAGAAATAAGGAGCTTATTAAAGCTGAACTTTCCTACAAGGAAAGATAATATTTTTAACTCATGATGCTTTTCTCAGTATTAGGATAGTTGAAAGGAATATCTTTGTGTGTGTGTGTGTATGTGTGTGTGTATATATATATATATACACATAAACATATATATGTATGCATAAATGGGTGTATATGTGTATATTTGTGTGTACATGTATACAGAGAGAGGGCACAGGCTGAGTTGAATGAGAAGGGATGATATATAAAAAAAATAAAATTAAGAGGTGAGACAAGAATATATTGGGAGAAGGAGAAAGGGAGATATAGAATAGGGTAAATTGTCTCACATAAAAAAGGCAAGAGAAAACTGTTACAATGGAGGTAAAGAGTCAACCTTACTCATATTGGATTTGGCTTAAGGAGAGAATAACATACACACTCAATTGAGTATCTTATCCTACAGCAAAGTAGGGGGAAAGGGGATAAGATGGGGAGATGATAGCAGTAAGGGCAGATAGGGAGAGGAGGTAGTCAGAAGCAAACGTCTTTGAAAAGGCGCAGTATCAAAGGAGAAAACAGAATAAATGGAGGACAGGATAGGATGGAGGGAAATAAGTCTTTCCTGATAGGCATACTATGGAAAAGTTTTACATAACTACATATGTATAACATATATTGAATATACATAACTTATATATGACCTATATAGAATTGCTCATCTTCTTAGTGGGGGGTGGGTGAGAAGGGAAGAAGGAAGGGAATCTGGAACCCAAAGTTTTAAAAATAAATGTTTAAAAAATTGTTTTTACATGTGACTGGGAAATAAGATATATAGGCAATGGGGTATAGAAATTCATCTTGCCCTACAAGAAAGTAATGAAGAAGGGGCTATGTAGAGGGGTGGGGGGGTCATATAAGAGAGGGCAGACTGGGGGAAGGAGTAACCATTATGATTGCCTGGGGTGGAGGAGGGGAAAGATGGGGAGAAAATTTGGAAATCTAAATCTTGTGGAAATGAATGTTGAAAAAGTAAAAATAAATAAATGATTAAATTAAAATAATTTTTAAAAAAGAGAGATCTTGTATAATTCCAATCCCATTGGCTCTATGGAGTTTATATATGGAGAAGTCCAATAGATTTTACAGTTTTAACCAATATGTCTATATTTTAAATAGATCTTGACATCGAATCCATAGTTTAAAAAAGAGAACAAAGGAAGGGACGAAGGGAGGAAGGAGTGAAGAAAGTGAGGGAGGGAAGGAGAAAAGGGAACTTTTTTCTTTTTGGATCTATAGTCTTCTCAGTTCCCAGTGGTCTTGCCCAATGGAAATGTCAAGAAGTAGATTTCTATAAGGAATGAGATCAATTAGCCGGGTGCTTGAAGGCCTAAAGATATGCCTCCTTTAGGGATTTGGCTCTGAAAACATTTAGGTAAATTTTTATTTGCACTTATGAGACAAGTTCTTAAATTTTATACTTTTTATTGTCATTATTAACTCTCCTATTACCCAGTTTGGCCAATGCTTTCCATTTTTCAAATATTCTGCCATTCTTTTTTATAAGACTTGCTCTTTTTCTACCAGTGACTCCCTACATGCAGATATTCCTTAAATCTATATTCTTTGACTTTTTAAACCTTTTTCTTCCCATTCTTTCACACATGAATTCTGTTACCTATCACGTTGATGTAGATCAATTTTCCAAGCTCAACAATCAATCTCCTTTTGACTTACAATTTTTTTGTCAATGGCAATTCCATCAATTCACTCAAATTCCAACTCTTACTTTCCTTATCATTGTTTTGCCAAACAATTCCTGTTGATTCTGCCTCCCATCTGATCTTTTCTCTTCATTGTTACTGCCAGTAGCTAGGTTCAGAACATTATTATGTCAACACTTATCTCTTCCAAAGTTTCATAATCCGTCTTCCTATTTTCTTTCTCTCTTTATTCTAAACCATTTGGCTCAACACAGACTAACATTTCTAACTAATAACTTTTATCATGTGAGGTCTCTGTGCAAACAAAAACAAATCATTAATATTTACTTATTTCCTAATAAGGGCCAAACTCTACAGCCTGGTGTTCAAGATTCTTGTAACACCACCACCACTAAAACACACATCCATACACATACACGGGCACACACACCTGATTACACATGTCTGTCTAATAAACATGCATTTTCTAACAACTACTTTCATGAAGATTTTTCTTATCACTTTTTCCAGAAGTGATCCTGGCATCTTCTGAATTCCTGCTTCACTTTTTACCCGTAACAGGCATACAACATTTATTTTTCCCCATAAATTAACCCATTTATTGTTGGACTATGATCTATTGATATTTGATAAGAAGATTTTTCTAGTCTTTCAATTCCTTCAGTCTTCTGATGGCAGATTTGACTGTGACTGCAGAGGTGGTATTGTAGGTCCATGTACCACCAGCTACTGTTTTCATACAGGATCCACAATGCCAGACACCCACAGCCCATCTCTTCATTTTGGTCTTGCCACAGAAGAAGCAGGTCTACTGAGCATGCTGGGTAATTTCAAATTTCTTCACCATTTTGCTGAAGGATGCACCATAATGTGTTGCATATTTACCAACAATTCCAACCTTCTTGGTTCATTTAGTCATGTTAGCGTCACTGGGGCCGGAGCTTGGAGGCATGCAATATTTATGCACAGATAATGGCATAATGACATAATGGATATATGTGTATGTGTGTATACATATGTATGTATGTATGTATGTATGTATGTATGTATGTAATCCTTTACTGCACCAAGCAGCTTTCCAAGACAGAATTTTTCTTTTGCTTTTTTTTTTGGAGGGCAATCGGGGTTAAGTGACTTGCCCAAGGTCACATAGCTAGGTTTTTTTTGTGTGTGTTAAGTGTCTGAGGCCAGATTTGAACTCATGAACTCCTGACTCCAGGGCTGGTGCTCTATTCACTGCACCACCTAGCCACCCCCAAGACAGAATTTTTCATACTGAGATGTCTATATTCTCATTAAATCACAGGCATTGAACCTTCTCCTTTTTCTTCCCCCTCAATAAGTCACCTATCATCTTCCATCATTCTATTTTAAGGTATAACACGGTATATGTTAATAAATTTCTGGCATGAGAGACAAGAATATTTGATTTAAATCCAGCTAGCTAAATGTAACCTTGTACCTAGTCATTTTACCTCAGTACCTCTTAGTAAAATTGGTAGGTCATGACCATACAAATAACAGATAAGTCACAATCTTTAATGAGAACTAGTGGAGGGAGTTGCTATACCCAGAATTTTTCACTGATAAAATTCAAAGATTTCAAAATTATATATCCCTATAACTCTAAGCTGTTTACAAGTTTAATTTCCACAACTACAATGCATGGTGCTAAATGGAAAGGATGGTGCCATCTATCTGAGCATCCTTGATGAAAGCTAGCATAATTTTTGCCACAAAAATAGATCCACAATGACTATTTGCTTCTCTGAGTATGGATAACATCATCCTTCATAAGTTCAAGTCTTTCTATCTTTTTCTAAGTTTACCAACTCATCATTTTCTCCACCACAGCAATATTAAACCTCATATTGTCTAGTTATTTTAAGTAGCCTAAAAATATTCACTAATGTGGCTGATATATAGTATAACTTCCTTATTTTTTCTTTTTATTAAATCTACTTTAGCTTTAACTATGTCTGAGATCATCATTACTATCCCTGATTTTTTATGAATAAGTTCTACTCCTATGTTTTACATTTCTTCATATAAAAAAGCAAACAGTTTGTCTTTTTCAGTTCCCTTGTAATTAGAATATGAGTAGTACCTTATATTTCTCTTGGATCTTGTATGCCAAATTTTCTATTGAGTTCAGCGTTATTTTTTTGCAACAAAATCCTTAAAGCTTGGCAATTCATTGAATATCCATTTTTTTCCTTCAGGATTATGCTTAAATTTGCTGGGTATGGTATTTTTGGTTGCAATTTCAATTATTTTGTTCTTTGATATATTACGTATACCTATGTTTATATATTTTTCATTTTCTTGAATTTGTTTGATTGATTCTTGATATCCTGATAGTCATTAGCAGTTTTTGTACTTTCTTTTCTATTTGGCCAATTGTACTTTTTAAGGAGTTGTTTTCTCCAGTGGATTTTTGTTTCTGCTTTTCCATTTGTCAGATTGTACTTTTTAAGCAATGGTTTTCCTTTTTCAAAGCTCTTCACTACTTTTTCATAATTCTCTTGCATCACTCTCTTTTCTTCTCCCAACTTTATTTCTACCTCTCTGATATGGTTTTTAAGCTCCTTTTTGTGTTCTTTCATGAGTTCTTTCTGATTTGAGACTACTTCCCATTTTTTCTTTGGGGTTCTGACTGTAGGTATTTTGACATTATGGTCTTCTGAGTTTCTGTCTTGTGTCACCATAATAACATTTTATGTTCAGATTCTTTTTGTGGTTGTTTGCTCATCTTTTTTGGCCTTTTTTACTTTCTTTTAAATTTGAACTCTGCTTCTGTGACAGGAGGGGCATTGTTTCAGGCCTTGTCTGTTTACCTGGTGCTACACTGAGGGGTAGGGTAGGGAGTCACTGGTGCTGCTGGAGGTCATAAGGGTCTGGCAGTTTACCCAGCACAAAGCCATGGTCCTAGTGATGGATTCTGGCATGTATTGAGACTTACAGACTGTTTCTGTTTTTCCTGGGGTATGCACTGAAGAAAGTTTAGGTCTGTTTGCTGGAGGTTGCCTGTTTGCCTGGAGCATGTGCAGTTCTCAGAGCTAGAGTCTGCCCATTCCTCTGGCTATGCTAAATTTCATGGGGATCAAAGTGTTGACATTTGCTTGCTCCTCTTCAGTGGGGCTCGGGAGCTACTGCTGGTGTGCTGAAGTGTGGCTTTTTCCTGGTTTGGCGGGATGCTTCCTATTCTGGACTAGATTCCCCTTTTACCTGAGTGATAGAGACCTTTCCTGCTGATTTTCCATATTTCTTGAGCTCAAAGATTGCTTTACTCCATCTTTTTGAATGATACTTGCTGATTTTCCCCAGTCTTAATGGTAATCAATGATCAAGATATTAATGGAATCCATGAATGGTCAAAAGGATTAATCTGCCAAAAGAACTAGATTGGACCATATATGGTGTAGCTCATAAACCACAATAATTGGCCATAAGATTTCAAACTGAAAAGGGGGTCAGAGATTATCTAGGCTAACCCTTCCAGAGGTGGAATTACTTGCCCACAGTTTCATAGCTAGTAAATAGTAACGATAGTGGTTGGTGTTTGTCCTTTATACTTAAAAAGAACCAAAATGGTATCATTGTTTTGGAGTCAAGGTACAGGGTGTCCCCCTGTGACTGATCAGACCAATACTAACTTGAAAGGCTCTACCATAGGTCAGGCACCAAAAGTTCATATGAACATTTGGAGTGGAGATGTCAAGTAGGAGATCTGGTTTTAAAATTCAATCTCTCCAAATACAATCCAGTGTAAATTTTTACCTTGCTTACAAGCCTTTAATGACATTACAGGATGGTCTGATGTCCTATTCAGATTAATAGAAGGATGATCAACCTTCAAGCAATAGAGTCACCTGGCCTTTTGTACTGGTCTTGGTTTGTACTGTACTATTCCAGAAATTTAACAATAATGCCAGACATGTCTATATAGCAGCTCTGGATGATCATCTTATTTTTTTTTCACAACAGCCCTATGAAAGTATGTCACTTGATTCATATTACTCCTACATTGTTATAGATGTGCAAAAGAAGGCAATTTGAGTTGGTAAAAGTCACATTTAGCAAGTCAAAAAAACGGAGTCAAGCCAAAATTGTTTGACTACAAATTCAGTATTCTTTCCACTATGCCATGTATCATTATATACAGAAAAATACTCTCTACAAAGTGAGACAGAGTCAGCTAGGTGCTGCAGTAGATGGAGCACTGGGCTTGGAATTATCTTCCTGAGTTCAAGTCTGGCCTCAGACACAGCTAGGTGACCCTTGGGAAGTCACTTAGCCCTATTTGCCTCAGCTCCTCATCTATAAAATGAGCTGGAGAAGGAAATGCAAACCACTCCAGTATCTTTGCCAAGAAAACCCCAAATAATGTCACAAAGAGTCAAGCATGACCGAAATGATTCAATAACAGTGAAGTAAGATGGCTCATAGGTGGCCTTAGATCCTGCCATGTCACTGGAGCCCCAGAATAGTAGAGATCCAGAGCCTACATTAACCTCCATAGAGAAGTCAATCCTCTCTAGACTTGTAGACTTTGAAGTCACTGCTATCATCAAATATTCTACAATGTTTTTCCCCCTGAAGATTAGTATCTGAAAGTTCATCTCTAAACATTTATAACATGGTTTCAGTAAGCGTAAGGATAGCAGGTCAAGTTTCTGTCTACTTGTCTCTCTAACCTTCTCATAAGGGCAAATTTCTTCAAGGAAAAATATTCAAGGCTTTTTATTTCCTCTAAAATGGCAACTATTCTAGGACAGTCATTTTTATAACAACCACCTAGAAGAACCTTCCATATTCACTCTACCTCCTCTATTCTTTTTTTTTCTTTCTGTTTCCTTCTTTTTTGAATACAGAGAGGTATAGTAGAGAGAATGCTCAATTTGGAGACAGATCTCAGCTCAAGGACCAGCTCTTGACATTATTAAACTAAGTGACTGTGGATAAAACATTCAGTACTTCTGAGACTTAATTCCTTCATCTGCAAAATGGGAAAGTAACATCTGACCCACTTACCTGACAGAAGTGTTGAAAGGAAAACACTTTCACAATCCTGCAAGGAGAATATAACTGTAAATGTTCTCTCTTTGCTTCTGTTTACATTGCCCCTTCTCCTCCCAATAATGGTCTGTTCTTTGTGAGTGACTATTTCATAAAAAAAGGTATTATACAAAGCACCATTCTTTCATCTTGCATTGTAGCCATTTCTAAGTGTCTCTATAATTACAGTGGATTATAAGGTACAGAAGAGGAGCCAGCCCTTAGTGCCATGATCCATTAAAATGTTCAGTCCAGACAATGGTTTAAGCCTCTGTGCTTCCAGCATCTGCTGCACTGGGAACATCATGTCACCATACTCCCTGAGAGAAATGCATGAAGGCCTCTCACACACTAGTTCAGTAAGTAAACCCTTGAGTATAGTTTGCAGGAAAATATTATTCTGGATACCCCCTAGAGAAAATGAAGTCATAGCTAGTCTGATAATGATTTATTCTTTCATTAATAACATATTTCCCATCTATACCAATGATAAATTAGGTCCTTAAGCCAAAAGCTTTTGTTTCTAACCTTGCAGAAAAAAAATGCCCTTGAGTGACTAACATGCTGTCAGATTTCAAAGTGTGAATGTTTGGTCTAGCAACAAAATCCTCAAACTTTGCACAATTGAATTCTGGGTTTCTCGGGGTGTGTATAGGGAGGAGGGGTAATGGCCCTTTTATACAGAGGCCACATTCAGGAAGTGGTGATTTTAAAACTGATAATGTGAAGCTATAATACTGCATCTGGGTTTTGTGAACACAGTACTCCACGGCAAATAAATCATGTAATGAAGAAAATGAAAATAGTTCATCATACCCCAAGTTAGCTGACTAGCGGCTATCAGTAGCCTTTTTGAAATGAAACATAAGGACATCTAAATAATAAACATTTTTGGAATCATGTTATGAATGCAGGTATTCTAAAATAAGAAATAACATATTAGCTTAATTTAATTCAACTGGAAATCTAAACATTTATTAGTTCTATAGTAAGTGCCAGGCATTTCTGTCTGGGGATAGAAGGAAGAAATATGGTCATGTCCTAAAATATGGGACAACTAAGGCACATTGTCAAAAGCACAAGAAATGAGGGGAAAAAAAGAAAAAAAAACAGGTGGGTTTGAATCCCAGCACTTCCAGAGCCCTTACTCAAACCCTTTGTGCTCTTGGCTTTGTCACTCAACTTTGGTGTTTCAGTTTTTCTCATATACAGAGAAGTGAGATTAGCTTATTTTATGGACTCTTCTGTTTTCAATTGTCAACAAAATGATCAGACATAGAGGAAACGGCATGCCTCGTGGTACTGGTGAGGGGCTGCTGTGGCATTTTTAGCTAGAGAGCTGGCCTGAGGGTCAGGAAGATCTGGGTTCAAGCTCTAATTCTAATGCATAACTTTGGTCTATGGCCTTGATAACTCACTCAACCTCTCTATCCCAGGCAAATCCCCAGACTGTAAAGTGCAGAGCAGGTGTCTAATCTGTAATCTGCATCCGTATAGGGTGTTTCTCCATCAAGCTTCCCCTACACAGATGAAATTACAAATATTGTCTTCACAGTCCTCCCTCCAAAGAAGAAAGTAAAAAAGAAGGCTGGTAAGAGGACCTGGGTTGAATCTTGCCTCTTTCACTTATTACCTTTGTTCATGTGACCTCGCATGCATGAAGGTATTTGGCAAGATGGAAGCTAAATCTTTTTCTTGCTTTAAAACTATGATCTTATTCTATAACTTGACTTGGGGCAAGGGAGAAAATTTACCTACTTCTAACATCAAAATTCAGAAAATTCTTACTTGCAAATGGGTTTGGAATAAAATGAAATCCAATGTGCAATCAATGGAAGAGGGGTTTTTTTTTTTTGGCTATTTCTATGGGTTGTGGCTCACTTTGTGACCTTGAATGTGTCCTGTTAATTTTTTCACAAGATCTCTCTGGTGGGAAGGCACAGCAGAAGATGCTGATCATAGCATATATCAGAATAAGAATCCCTTCTATGCTATTCATCAAGTGGTTTTACGGGCTCACTAGAAGATTTCCAGTGAGGAAGAGCTATTATTTCCCATCACAATTCTACTTTTGGAAAACTTCATTGCTAGGAAGTTTTTCATTATTTAGCCCAGCCATGATGTGCCACCTGGCATCTATAACATTCCCCTTCCCATTTCTCTTTCTCTTTGGACTAAATCACATACTCCACTAGGCCTAGATTTTTCCCACCAGAATTGAAAGATGGGCATAAATAGGGGAGAGATGGTCACAACCACATGTTAAAGTCAACCATGAGGTTCTTTAGGAAGAATCTAGTATAGAAGATATCATCTTATTGTTTTAGGACTATAGCTACTGTTATAACTCCTGAGTCCTCATTAATATGCTTACTATTTATACACAAGCAATCATAATGACACCTGTTGTTCAGTAGTTTGAC
>CM053599.1:79257491-79281013 GCA_028646575.1 Pseudocheirus occidentalis
GTGTAATTACACAGGTACAGCCTGTATTGAATTGCTGCTCCTCCCAGTGGGAGTGGGTGACAGAGTAGTAATTGCAAGAATCTAGTATTTAAAGCTATACAATCAAATGCAACTGGGAAATAATACATACAGGGACGGGGGCAGGGAGCCCCTCACTGCCCTGCTAGAAAGCTAGAGGGGTGTTGGAGGAGGGCATAAAAGGGAACAGATTGTGGGAGGGGCCTTACAGTGGGATCAATGTTCTGGGCTGGTGGGTAGGGGCAAAAAGGGGAGAAAATTTGTAACTCAAAACCTTGTGGAAATGAATGATGTAACCAAGAAAATAAATTAAAATTAAAAAAATTAAGGGAAAAAAACAAAAAAAAACATATGGTTTCCCCTGCCCATATGGTAACTTTTTCTCACCCCCTTCACAAGAACTCTCTGCCAATCACAGCAGTATTTTCATCCTTCTAATTTCTACGACTATAAATGCTTTGAGGTCAGAGATCATATTAAATTTGTCTTTGCATTCCCCTCTGCACTTTATATAGGACACTGCCCATAGTTGGCCCTAAAAAAAGTGCATTGATTTAAATTTGAGTTTATATTTATATCATCTGAAATGGTTTAACTGCATAGATTTCTTTTGTGGTTTTTTTCCCCATTCATCATCATTTGAAATGTTTAAGAATTAAAGAATCTTAGGAAAATATTTAAATTTATTTTCTCTTCTGGTTCTTTTTTTCAAGATTGTGCAATAGACATATATGCCAACCTGCACACATTTATGACTCATTCTGTGTTTGATTCAATTTTCTTAATTGTGGATGTATAATACAAATACTGTTTTTATAAGAAAAATTAAGAATTAGTTACTGAAACAATGCAAGGCCTGAAAGGATGTGAGATGAATTAATCAAAGACAGCTGATGTTGTACTGGATAGAGCCCTGGGCTTAGAGTCGCTAAGACCTGAACTCAAATTCAGCCTTAAATGCTTACTAGGTGTGTGATCCAAAGCAAGTCATGTCACCACTGTTTTCCTCAGTGTCCTCAACTCTTAAAGGAGGATAATACTAGAATCTACATCACATGCTTGTTGTGGGGATCAAATGAGATAATCCTTGTAATGCACTTAGCACTGTGACTGGCATGTACTGTTCAGTCCTATCTGACTCTCCGTGACCCCACAGACCATACTGTCCATGGGGTTTTCCTGGTAAAGATACTTAAAATGATTTACCACTTTCTTATCCAGTGGATTAAGGCAAACAGAGGTTAAATGACTTGCCCAGGATCAGCTAACTAGTGTTTGAGGTTGGATTTGAACTCGGCTTTTCCTAACTGTGGAGGAAGCCCATTCCAGTTTAGGACATCTCTATCTGTTAAGAAGCACTTTCTTATAACAGAACTAAACCTTTCTCTGCATCTTCTGGTCTCGTTGCTCCTAGCTGAGTTTTTTGAGGTCAAGCAGAAGTCTAATCCTTCTGCACACAAAGTAATCCTCAAAATACTTAAAAACAATTCTTATTCCCTGTAAGATATCTCTTCTACTGGTTAAAGGTACAAAATTATTCCAACCTATCTTCATGTGGCATGATCTAAAGGCCCAACACCATCTGGTGTGCCCACATCAGCACACTATTCAATGTATCTATGTACTCAATGTATTTTTTTTTCTTTCTTGGTCTGGACTTATGGTTTCATCAGCATAGTGAACTCCTAATCTGGAAACTCCTTCCACCACTGCAGAATGGAAAGTTCTATATAACTTAGAATCTTGCCAAGTTGCCTAGAAATTGTTACTTGCCCATTGTTGCTCTACTACCATCTTCCAAGGAAAGACTTAATTGATATCTTTCTGACACCATCTGCTTCTTCCCTTCCATGCCCTTCCTAAAATATAGTGGTTAAAATTGAACATGCTCCAAAAGGGATCTAAGCATGGCAAAGTACAGTTGAGCAGAGTCTCAGCTCCCTCACATAAAAACCATAAGATCTTTTTGAAATGAACTGCTATCTATCCATATTTCCTCAAACTTTTACTTGTAAGTTGATTTTTTGAGCCAAAGTGTGACTTCCAGGTCATGTGATTGACAAGGTAGCAGACGAAACATTTTCTCCAGTCCTTACAACCCTGCAAACCTCTCCAAAATAGGAATTATTTGCAAGATATAAAGGAATTTCAACTATCTCTACAGTATAGATATTGTGAACCACTAACAAGGTAACATTTCAATGAACTAACTGCCGAGAAGTCTAACCCCAAATCCCTAAGGGATTTGTTCAGTACCTCCTCCCCTACCAGCCACCATGCTCTGTCAGGCCCACATGTGACAACACACAAGCTTGCAAGAGAACTGAACTCTCCCTATCTCCCATCATGCTCTCCTAAGAAGGCAGCAGTTAGGCAGTATGCAAGACTACAATGGTGCTCAGACAGAACAGACCAGCATTTTTATTTCCTTAGAATTTACTTTCAGTATCAGTTCATTCTGAACTTTTAGTTCTCCTGATGCTATCATTTTCTTCTTGTTTTTTTTTCTTTTTCAATTTTTATTGATGGCCTTTGTTTTAATGTTACATTTATGTCCTCTTTTTCTTACCTATTGAACCATCCCTAGAACTATTCAAAAAGAAATTGAAAAAGAAAAAAAAAGTTTAGTAAAATCAAAAAGCACGTCCAACTGTATCTGACAGTACATGCAGTATTCCAATCCCATAAGCCCCTCACCTTAACAATGAAGGAAGGGAGATATATTTTTTCCAATTCTCTATAGAGACAAGCTTGGCCATTATAATTACACAATTTTTAAAATCTTTTTTTTTCCAATTTTCATTGTCTCCTGGAAGTGATTGGGTAAATTTGCAATGTAACTTTCAAGGAGTACATGATATGTTGTTGTTGTTATTATTTTAAAGCACTGCTTCCGTTTTTAAAGCAAAAGCTTACTCTTTTCCCATATAAGAGACTCCTCTCTGTATTCTTTGATCTAAGTATTCAACAAACTCACATTTTTCCTCTGCGGAACAAATTCTGCTCTCTGATCTCCTAAAGCATATCAGGAATCCCTTTGCCTCCTCCCTTCTCTTTCTTCTCTGTTTTTAACAAAAATACCTTTTATAGATGCTCAGACATGTGGGCTGGCCTTCCTTCCAGAAAAGAACATAAAGGAGCTAGAAGAATGTGTCTATTCTTCACATTATCAGGAAGAATGAAATACATGCCTCCAAACAACACAAATCATGTACTAATTGAAAATTACTGCCAAATGTACCCTGCTGTCTATACTTGATGGAAGCAAGACCTTCAGTTCTCTGCTATTCTCACTCATAGTTTTTATGTCTAGTCCTTGAGGAAACTGCTCTAGAAAACATTTGAAGACCTCTTTGATTTCTGAATTCTCAACCTCTTCCCATTTTTAGTTCCTTCTCATTTCACTGGAGAAGAAAGGGGCATGTCTTTGGAGTAAGAGGGCCTGAGTTCAAGTATTGATTCTGTTTATTTCTGTCTAAGTAATCATGAGGCTCAATTTAAAGGGTTAAGTTACCTGGTCTTTAAGATGTCTTCTACCTCCTAATCTATGATCATAAGTAACATTACAAGCATAACCAACTTGCTTTCTATCTTTGTAACTTCTTTCAACTTTCTCTTTTCTTTTCTCTCTGTTTGATTCTTTTTAAAAATAGGTTCTGGGGCAGCAAGGAGGCACAGTGAATAGACAGTGGCCCAGGAGTCAGGACTACCTGCCATCAGACACTTAACCCTTACTAGCTGTGTGACCTCAGGCAAGTCACTTAACCCCAATTGCCTTGCCCTCGCACCTCCAAAAAACAAACAAGAAAAAAATGATTTCTTATTGATGTATTTTGTTTTCTACATCAAAATAGTTAACCACAGTATACATCTCCCTGCCCCTCCCAGAGAGCCATACTATGCAAAAAAGTGCATTTTTAAGAAAAAAGGAGCATAATCAATACATTGTGCCACTTATCAATATACTGAAAAAGGCCAAAGACAAGTGCAACCCGTGGATCTCCAATATCCCAGAAGGGATGGGTTGAGGATATTCTGTTATATCTTTTCATTCAAGCCACACTTGAGCTCAATAATTTTTTAGACTTGATTTTGATTTTTTTGGTTTGTTGGTTTTTTAAAAAATTTATATTGTACTTACTGTGCATATTGTTTTCTTGGCCTCACTTATTGAATCTGAATCAATTCATGCAGATCTTTTCATAGTTGTCTGTATTAATCATTTCTTACAAGACAGTAATATGCTCCTTTACATTTAGGTATCATAATTTGTTTTATCATCCCCTCCCCCATTAATGAACATCTGTTTTGTTTCTAATTTTTACCTGTCTCAAAAACTGCTACTATAAATATTTTTGGCATGCATGGGGGCTTTTTTGTTTAAAATGTCTTCCTTGCAGTCAAACTCCAGCAATGGAGTCTTAGGTTCAAAGGGTAGGGACATTTAACTCACTTTATTTGTATAATTCCTAATTGTTTTCCAAAACAGCTGTACCTTTCCACAGATCCACCAACAATATATTATTACTGTGACTACTATTCTGTCGAGGTCAGAGTAAGGAAAGGAGTTCTGGTGTGAAATAATTCACTTAGGTGTTCTCTTTTGGCCACGAGGAGCTTTATTAACATGATAGCACACTGACCTTTACAGTAGCCATAAGGTTGAGTAAAAGGTACTGATATTTGGGGGAACTAAACTTATATGGATAAAATCCTGCCAGGGAGCTATATATAGCCTATAGCTTTTTAGGGTTTTATGGTTGGTTAAAGATTAAGGACAAGACGGGGGGGGGGGGTTGGGGGGGAGAAACAGGTTAAAGATTAAGGATAAGGGGGACACAGGACAAGGAAGAGAAAAGCAATTACTTTGGCATAAGTTAAGGAGAAGTTTTATGATGTTTTGAGATAAGGAGAAAAGGACTTTAGGATACTCTCAAGTTACAGGATGAGCTACAGAATGACCCCCCACCCCAGCCATTCCCTCAGGAGAGGCCTCACAAAGTACTGGAAAAGCAACCCTTAACATTCATCTTAACCTCCAGGGTACTGTTTGTATCCACATCAATTCCACAGCACCTCCAACATTGATTATAGCCATTTTAAAGTCATGTTTTGCCAATTTGCAGCATATGAGGTGAAATCACAGGATTGTTTTGATTTGCATTTCTTTAATTATTAGTGATTTGGAGTCGTCTTTCATGTGGTTGGGAATACTTTGACATTTTTCTTTGGAAAATTGTTCATATCCTTTCATTTCTTATCCACTGGGAATGGCTATTTGTATGTATATGAGTGTGTGTGTGTGTGTGTGTGTGTGTGTGTGCATGCGCGCAATGTATCTTCAATACCAAGTTGTTTTGAAATTAGACAGAAAGGCTTTTTCCGATTCAACTGCATCCCTTCTTAGCATGAGTACATTTATTTTGTCTGTATGCAAGCTTTCCAGTTTCATGTAAGCAGTTATCTATTTTTTTTCTTTTCTAATTACTTCAATCTCTTCTTTGGTTCAGAATACATCTCCTAAGTAGAGGATTCTAGGTAAATGGTGAAGTAGGTAAAAACATTTTTCGTTCTCCAAATTTCCTCCACACACACACAAAAAGACAGTGAAGATAAGCAGAAGTGAGGGGATAACTTGAGAAGAAGTCCAGGAAAGATCAGATCTCCAGGGATGGAGGTTCCGCCTGAGTGAAGTGGAAACACCTCCAGGCCATCTCTGTGGAATCAATAAATAACAGGCCCTAGAGGCAGCTGGGGTTAGGAGGCAGCCTCAGACTTAGAAATTCAATCATGCGCAGTGTTGGGGTCTGACAGCTGAGCAGGAGATTGAAATATCTTCCATTACTATGCCCAAAGGGCTATAAAAATTGCATACCCTTTAACCCTACAATACCACTTCTAGGGCTGTATCCCAAAAAGATCAAATAAATGGGAAAAGAACCCACATGTACAAAAATATTTATTACAGCTCTTTTCGTGGAGGCAAAGAACTGAAAATTGAGAGGATGTCATTCAATTGGGGAATGGCTGAACAAGTTGTGATATATGAATGGAATGGAATACAATTGTGCTATAAGAAATGATGAGCAGGTAAACTTAGGAAAAACCTGGAAAGACTTATATGAACTGATGCTGAGTGAAGGGAGCAGGACCAGGAGAACATTGTACACAGTTACAGACACATGGCATGATGACTAAATTTGATAGACATGGCTCTTCTCAGCAATGCAAAGTTCTAAGACAACTCCAAAAGGCTCATGATAGAAGATGCTATCTACATACAGAGAAAGAGTTAAGAAGTCTGAATGCAGACTGAACCATACAATTTCCACTCTCGCTCTCTCTTTCTCTTTCTCTCTGTCTCTGTCTCTCTGTCTCTCTGTCTCTCTCTGTCTCTCTATCTCTCTGTCTGTCTGTCTGTCTCTCTCTGTCTCTGTCTGTCTGTCTGTCTGTCTGTCTCTCTCTCTCTCTTCCTCTCTCTCTCGTTTTGTTTCTTCTTTCTTCTGGGTCATTCCATTGGTTCTAATTCTTCCTTGCAACATGACCAATGTGGAGATGCGTTTAATGTGAATGTAAAGGTAGAGTCTATATCAGATTGTATGCTGTCTTGGGTAGGAAGGAAGAGGGAGAAAATTTGGAACTAAAAATCTTGTGGAACTGAATATTATAAACTAAAAATAAGTAAATAATTTTAAAAGGAAAAAAATATCCTTTCATTGTCAAAGGACACCAAGTAAAGCTGTGCTGAACAGATGAGTCCTGGACTGGACTGCAGCTGTTGGGCAGAAGGAACTAGCACACACCTGGTGAGTGCAGTTGCAGAGGAATGGGGGACCCTGCTGGCTGTGGGCACTTGTCAATTCTAGGGCAGAGTGGACAGCTGTAGTTAGTAGTCACCTGAAGGATGACAAGGAGCAAGATCATTTGCAGGTCAGTATTCCTGTGGGACCTAATGGTGGCTTAGGATGGAGAGGCCAATATTGAGCCCTGGGACAAACCTCAATAAATAACAGTAAAAAGGACTGAAGAAGCATCATTGGAGCATCATTCCCCACACCTTGGTACTAGAACTTAATTACACTAATAGCTGCTAAAAAACAAAACAAAATAAAACAAAAAATGAGTAAGCAAAGGAGAAAGAATTCAAACATAGAAAGCTACTACAGGAATAGAGAAGATACAGATTCATATTTGGATGAAGATAGTGGGGCTAAGAAAGCCACTCCCTTTTCAATGAGAAATGGCAAATAATCCCAAGCTTAAAAAGGGTTCTTAGAAGAACTGAAAAGGACTTTAACAGGCATTGAATAAAAATTAGGGAATATATATATGTATGTATGTATGTATATGTATATATATGTATATATGTATGTATATGTATATGTGTGTGTGAGTGTGTGTGTGAGCAATCCAAGAACATTACGAAAAGAAAGTCAACCAACTTGAAATACAGAATAAAAATTTTAAGGAATAAAATAATTCCTTGAAAAGCAGAATTGGCAAAAATGAAGCTAATGATTTCCTAAGACACCAAGAAATAATAAAAATAAAAACAAAAGAATGAAAAAAATAGGAATATGAAACATCTACTCAGAAAAAAACACTGATCTGGAGAACAGATTGAGGAAAAATAATATAAGAATAGTTGGACTACCTGAAAATTATGATTAAAAAATCTTGAATCAAAATAATAAGAAATCATAAGGAAAATTGCCCTGAAGTTCTAGAATAAGAAAGAAAAGTAGAAATAGAAAAACTACTGATCATCACTGGAAAATGATCCCAGGAATAAAACTTACAGGAATATCATAGCCAAATTTTGAAGCAAACAGGTTAAGGAGAAATATTAAAATCAACAAGATAAAACAATTTAAATATCATGGAGCTACAATAAGGATTACACAAAACCTGGCAGCTACTAAATTGAAGGACCATATATCTTGGAATAATATTTTATAGAGCAAAAGAGTTGGAACTTAGGATAGTTTAGGATAGCTTAAGGATAACTTAGCCAGCAAAGTTATGTATAATTCTGAATTTAAAAAAACAAAGACATTTAATGAAGTGAAAGACTTTCATGAATTTATTACAAAAACAGCGGAAATGAATGAAAAATCTGACATACATAGAATATCAAGTTGAAACATAAGATAAACACTAAAGACCAATGATAGAGGACTTAATTAGATCATCGTCTACTTTGTATAAATGAAAATACCATCAATACTTTAATGAGTGTCATTATTACTTGTGGAGTTTGAAAAAAGGTACGGGCTGAGCTGAGTATGATGGGTGATTCTAAAAAATAAAACTATATAAGGAGATATAAAAAGGAGTAATTATCTCATAAAAATGAGTCATAAAAGGAAAAATGGATACAGAAGAAGCTAGTAGGAAGGAAACGGGGGAGGGCTGATAGTGCTGGAACCTTATTCTCATTGGGAATGGATTAAAGAGGGAACAACATGGTATGAAAGTCTCTTAAATTGAGAAATAAATAAAAGACAAGCAGATATGGGAATGGGAGAAGATAACAGAGGGACTCATAGGGGTGGGTAGATTAAGACATCAAGGTAGAAGATAGAAGTAAAGCAGAAGAGTGAGGAGGCATAGGAATAGGACAAAAAGGATAATAAGGAAAAACAGGAGGAAAATATACATCAAGCAATTGTACCTTAGAATGTGAATGGGATAAATTTACCCATAAAATGGAAACTGGTAGCAGATCGAAAATTTGAGTTCAATAATATGCTGCTTTCAGGAAACATAAAAATGAGAGATAAACAGAATGATAAAATAAAGGTCAGGAATAGAATTTATTCTATTAGAAAAAAAGAGGGAGTAATCATGATCTCGAAGTTAAGACTAAAATAGATTTAATCAAAAGAGAAAAATAGGGAAAGTACACTGCGTCAGCAATATTATTCTTTTTTTTTACTTTTGCATATTTTTCAATATATGAAAATATATACTCTTCCCACCACCCCAAAACAGCAATCCCACTGTAAACCCCTTTCTTCAATCTGCTCTCTCCTATATCCTTGCCCATCCTCCCTCTGACTTTCCAGTAGTGCAAGATGGATCTCCCTACCCCAGTGCTTGTATTTCTTTTTCCCAGTTGCATGTAAATAATAATAATTATTTTTATTATTACCATTATTATTATTATATTTTAACATTTGATTTTAGAACTTTACATTCTAGATTCTTTCCCTTCCTCTGTCATCATCCACACCCACTGAAAGGACAGGCAATTCAATACTGGCCGTTATGTGTAGTTACACAGAATATCTCCACAATGGACATATTGTGAAAGACTGATTACATTTCCCTCCTTCCTATCCTGACCCCTACTTGTTCTATTCTTTACTGTGTCCCTGTCCCTTTATAGAAGTATGTACTTCTAACAGCCCTCCTCCCCAAACTGTCTCCCTTCCATCATCACCCCTCTCATCCCCTTTCCCCCTACTCTCCTGCAGGGCAAGATATGCAATTTAGAGTATGTGTCATTCCTTCCCTAAGCCAAATTCAATGAGAGTAAGGTTGACCCATTCCCTTTTGCCTTCCTGTTGTTCCCCTCCATTTTAATAGTTATCCCTTGCTTCTTCTTTATGAGATGATTAAACCCATTCTATCTCTCCCTGTCTCCTCTCATGGACACCTCAGGACCTCCACCCAAGACAGTGGTCTTGATCCAGGCAGATTAAGGAAAGAGCACTTAGTCTCTGAATGATCACTTGGCTCCCCTGAAATTTGCAGACCGGGAACTCTGAAACAGCCACACAGAGGCAGCTGCAGGTCCACTGCTTCCACTGCTTTCTTGCCCTGGAGGTGGTTGGCTGAATCTACTCCTTTCCCTCAAATTTTGCCGAGTTCCCCTGACCTTTCACTTTGTCCTTGCTTCTTATGGGTTGATAATTCTGCAAACTGCCACAGCTACTGGTGATCTGCTCTCCTCAAAGCTCCAGATATGGCTTGTCCTGGACAACCTTGGGCTACTTCTGTGATTCATGTGATGCTAGTCTGGGCTTCCAGCGCTCTGTGATGAGCCCTTCCTGTCTGCCTGCTGAGCTGCCTTCAGGGGGAACTTCCTCTGTCATTTTGTGAGTTTGGGAGCTCTAAAATTTGTTTAGAGTCATAATTATAGGTCTTTGAGGTGATTATAGGGAAAGCTCAGGAGTTCTGCTACACCACCATCTTCCAGCAATATTATTCAATATTGTTTTAGACCACTTAAAATATCTAGACAGTATAAAATACCTAAGAGTATAACTGCCAGAATAGACACAAGAACTACATGAGCATATGATTTTTATACAAATAAATTCAAATCTAAATGATTAAAGTAACATTTATTATTCATTAGTAAGTAAAGCCAATATTAAAACAACAATTTTAATTAACTAGCCGATGTATTTAATGCCATCTCAATTAGATTACTAAAAATTGTCTTACAGTTAGAAAAAATAATAACAATGTTCATCTGAAAGAACAAAAGTTCAGGAATTTCAAAGAAACCAGGTAAAAAGGATACAAAGGAAGTGGGTTCAGTAGCAACTCTATTACAAGCTGAAAGCATTAGTGAAATATGAAAAGGATAAATTTTAATCATTTTAAATTAAAATTTTATACTACAAACAAAACCTATACAGTAAATAATAGAAGGAATGCAAAAAATTGGGAAAAATAATCTTTTAAAGACAATCTCCCAGACAGGATGCAATTGACTTGGAATATTGCTATGGTGTAGGAAATGATAAGTTAGTTGATTTAAAAAAATATCGAAAGAATGGGAAATATTAAGGAAGATGACATCTACCTTTAGAGAAACAGAGGACAAGTGGAACTAATCATAGTATGGTCTTATATATATATATACATATATATATATATATATATATATATATATATATATATGTGTGTGTGTGTGTGTGTGTGTGTGTGTGTGTATGAGTATATTTGTGTGTATATGTGTGTATGTGTGTGTGTATGTTTATACATATTTATTCATATGTGCATAGATAGATAGATAGATAGATAGATAGATAGACAGACTGACCTGCACTTAATTTTAGTCTTCTTTAGGGGGAGTGAAGGGGATACGAGGAAGGAAAGAGATAGAAAAATAAAGTTAAAAATGTACAGCAGGAAACAAAGGAAAATCAAAAAAGGGAGCAGCTGTAGCAGTTTCCAGAAATATCAACTCATAAATGCCAAAGACAAAGTAAAAGGTCAGTGGATCTCTGTTGGAACTTGGGGGGGAGGGGAACGGAGGAGTGGGTCTGGCCTTTGCCCGGCCCTTAACTGGCCTAACATCATTATGTGGACCCCATGGTGGGAGGAGCAACTTGCTGAAAGAAAAAACCAGAAGTGTGGAACAAGAAGGAGTAGAGCAGAGAAAAGATCAAACAGAACTGGGATCAAGAACAAGAGAGCGGGAGAATCCTTATGATTTCAACATCCTGTTAATGTGTGTTGCTTTCTGGTAACTGAGAGACAGAATGCTTGTGATTTTGGTACTCTGTTGATTAGTGTTACTTTCTGTGAACTGAGAGAGTGATGTCAGCACTCTGTAGTACTCAATCTTTTGTTCTGTCAGACAAAAGCAACATGTCTGTTCTTAGAAGTCCTGAAAGAGAACTTTACTGCTGTTACAGAAGTCCTGGGACTTTACTGTTGATTTGTGTTTGATTTTTCAGACCTCAAATTTCTGTTGATTTGTGTTACTTTGTCAGACAGAAAGTAAACTGAGATGATAGTGCTGGCAATATGTGTAAATATTGTTGTAACTCTGTTAAGCTTAATGTGTTTAAATATTGTAGCTCTGTTAAGTTTTGTCTTCCTAGAAACAGAAACTGTGAAGAGCTTGGAGTGGAGCAGTCCCCATGAGCTGAGGTATGAAACAGGAGTGGAGAGATGCTTATGTGTGAGTGCAGGCAAGAGCTGGGAGCCATGAGGTTTGGAAGTCAACCTCACCTCAAGTTAAGATGAAAGAAAACTTTGTGTTGGGTACTTTGTATTGACTGATGAGATTGTGACTTACTGTGACCTGGGGGTGGGTGATGCTTGTACTTTCTGATACCCCTTAATGATGATTGCCTTAACAGTGATTAGAAGTCAGCCTCCACTCAAAATAAAAGAAGACTTTACTTGGACACTCTATATTGACTAAGGAGACTGTAACTTACTGAATGATATGTTTTGTTTAAAACTATGTGGCCACCTTAGTAATAAGGTGTTATGGTAAATTGTTGTGAATGTTATGCTTTAGTTTATTGCTGAATAAATAGAGTTTACTATATTATGCAATTAGAAATTTATTCACAGCAGCAGTCCTCAAGAGAGCTGCTCATGACTGGCTTTACAATTTTACAGGTTTTCTTGAATTGGGAATTTATTTATTTAATACTGAATCCTCTCTTACTTTCTCTGTATATGGCTATATTTTTCTTCTATTTTCTCATTTCCTACTTAAGTTTAAAATATTTTTTAAATTACCCTAAAAAGGGATATCATCTCTTACCCATAGAGGTGTGAGAGATATATGACTTGCTTCTCTTCTACTTTTTTATGATACAACTTTTATTATTAAAATTGGTTATCACTTAGAATGTATTATTAAATATGGTGTAAGGTATTGATCTAAGCCTAGTTTCTATAAGATTGCTATGTATTTTTTCAAGCATTTTTAACATATTAGGGTTGGTTCGGGTTTGTGTGTGTGTGTGTATGTGCTAAGTAATTTGTTTTCCAATTTATCAAATAGTAGGTTTATGGAGTTTCATTCTTTATGATTCTCCCTTGTCTAGTCTGTCCCACTGATATCTCTATTTTTTATTAAACAATAACAGATGTTTCTGCTGACTGCTGCTTTATAATATAGTTTGACATCTGGAAGCACTATCACCCCTTCCTCCCTATTTCTTTTCATCATTTCTCATCTAGATAATATAGATTTTTTTTTGTTTTTCCAAATTATTTGGGTTGTTATTTTATCAAGTTCTATAAAATATTCCCTTGGTAATTTCATAGGTATAACATTAAAAATATAAATTAACTTTTATTTTATTGTCATGGTCTAGACTTGAGCACTGAATATTCCCCCAGTTTTTAAGGTTGCTCTTACATTCTTCAAGTAGTGCTTTATAAATGAATCTATAAGTCTTCTGTGTATTTAGGCCAATTCCCACTTAGTTTATGCATTTTCTAGTTGTGTGGGGGTGGTATTTCCCTTTCTATGAATGCTTCTTGGATTTTCTTATTATCATAAAGAAATTTTATTTATTTTTGAGTATTTATTTTAAACCCTGAAACTGCTAAAGCTATCAATTTTCTCATGTAGTATCTTTGCTAATTCCATAGACTTTCTAAGTATAGATCAGCAAATGGGGATAGTTTATTCTCTTCTTTTAATTTCTTTCTTATCTTATTGCTGTTGCTAGCATTTACAGAACTATATCATATAATAGTGAAGATAGTGGTTACCTTTTTTTCAATCCTGTATTTACTGGAAAGGATTCTACTTTATCCCCATTGAATAGGATGCCTGCTTTTGATTTTAGATAAGATGCTTTTTATTATATTTTTAAAGTCCATTTATGAATATATTTTATAGGGTTTTTAGCATAAAGGAGTATTGTATTTTATCAATGGCTTTTTTCTGTATTTACTGAGATGATCATGTGGATTTGAATGTTTTGGTTTTTAAGATGATTATGTTGTTTTCCTAATGTTAAACCATCCTTGCACCCCTGGTACATAAATTCCTCTTTATAATGAATGATTTCTTGGACAAATTGCTGTAGTCTGTTTGACAGGATTTTGTTTAAAAGTTTTGAGTCAATATTTATTAATGATAGTGACCTATAATTTTCCTTCTGTGCTTTACACAGTTTAGGGAGTAGGATTATATTTTATCTCATAAAAGAATTGACAAAATACATTCTAAGTTTTTGAGAATAATTTGAGAAATATATATACTAATAAGTCTTTAAAAGTTTGATAGAATTCTTTGGTGGATCCATATAGGACCAGTTTTCATCCCCTATCACCATATTTCTTTTACAGGTAAGTATCCTTTATCTGAGATTGGGTTATTTAAGATCTCTATCTGGGAGGCGGCTAGGCGACACAGTGAGTACAGCACCAGCTCTGGAGTCAGGAAAACCTGAGTTCAAATCCAGCCTCAGACACTTGACATACTCACTAGCCATGTGACTTTGGGCAAGTCACTTAACCCCAATTGCCCTCCAAAAAATAAAAAAGCAAAAAAAAAAAGATCTCTATCTGGATATTTCATACATTTTACAGTATTCCTCTGTTTCTTTTATGTTCTTAGATTTGCCAGAATACAATTGTGCATAATATGTTGCAATTAGTCTTTGTTTCTTCTGGTTTTGTTGTAATATCATCTTGCTCATTTTGCTCCTTTAACTGAGGAGGAAAGGCAGGGCAATTGGGGTTAAGTTACTAGCCCAAAGTCACACGGCTAGTGAGTGTGTCAAGTGTCTGAGGCTGGATTTGAACTCTTTTCAAAGAACCAGCTTTTAGTTTTATCTTCCATTTCTAGGTTGTTGGGTTTTTTTTTTCAATTTACCTATTTGTCCTCTAATTTTTAATATTCCCTCTGTTAAGCTTATTTTCAGTTTATTTATTGACTTTCTGACTTTTAAGTCTATATTAAATTCATTAATCTTCTCCTTTTTTGTCCCTTTGTAGGGATATGATTTTTCCCCCAAAGACTGTTTTAGATGAATCTAAAAAATAAATGTTATCATTTTCTTTCACATAATTGTTTATATTATTTGTTCTTTGATCTACTCATTATTTAGAATTTCATTAAGTGTCCATGTGGGTCTATGTCTTTTGCTTGTGGTCCTTGAACTAATAATTGTTTTGCTTTTGCATTGTGTTATGTTCTATAAAATGTAATTCTTTTTAGGTTAGCAATGTCACAGTGCCCTGATACGAAATAATTTTTTTTTGTAAAATTGTCCATGTTGTGCTGAGAAATAGGTATATATTTGCAGTAATGTTTATAAGATTTCAAAAGCCACTTTATCCAGCAATGTGTTCAGTTTCATATTTTCCTTTCTGTTTATCTTTCTGTTGCACTTATCCAAAACAGAGAGAGGGACACTGAAGTTTCCTTTCATAATCATGTTTTTATGTCTACTGGGAATTAATGTTTCATTTATGAATTTGGATACTAAGAGATTCAAAGCATATAAGTTTAGTAATGATACTGGTTTGTTGTCTATAATTCTTTTTAGGATAATGTAGTTTTCTTGTTTATACCATTTAATTTTTTAATGTTTCTTTTTGCTTTGTCTGAAAGAATGATTATGACTCTTGCTTTTTGAGATTCATTTTAAGGATAGTAATTTTTTTCACATTCCCCTAAGTTTTATTTTCTGTATATTTTGTGTTTTAAATATGTTTCTTATAAACAACACATTGTTGGGTTTTGATTTGTAATCCAATCTGTCACTCTTTATTGTTTTATTGGACTGCTTAATCCATTCCCATTTTAAGTTATGAGAATTAGGTTTATATTTTCTTCCATTTGTCTCTAATATTGATTTTTTTCAAGTTATAATTCCCCCCATCTTCAACTGTAAACACAGAATTATGTCTCTTCAGTTACTTTAGCTCAGAATTTTTTAGGGGGCTCTACTCCAACTGGTTCTTTCCCCCTCACTGCCAATACTCCTTTCCCATTTGTTACTCCTTTCACTTTGGAGTTTTCCTTATTAATTAGTTTTTTTTTTGTTTTATCTGGTTATTTAATTTTCCCTCACCTCTTTTTTTCCCCTTTCAGTTAGTCAAGGAGATTTTCCCCTTCTACCCATCTTCAACTATTCCTGCTAATTAGCTTTTTAAATTTAATTTTTGTGCCCCTTTTCAGAAAATATTTTTCTTACTTTCTTCATTGTTCATTCTCTCTGTCTACTCAAGATCCTTTTCTCTGATTCATGATTCCTATAATTGCATTTCTTTCTCTATTCTCTGTAAAATATCCAAGTATCCATTCTTGGCTCTCTCTTCTTGGCACTTTCTACCACCACATAACAGAACATGGATTTTCTCCTTTTTATATTGTGCCTCATTCTCAGAACAATGCCAATTCCAGGAGGTGACACAAAGGACACTGGCCAATGGTAGGACCACCCAGCAGCTTTCCTGATTATGTAGCCCAATACTGATCTATACAGTTCCCCATCTGTTTCAAAATCTCCTCCCTGGATCCATGCTCTCTTTCTCCCTAAGATGTCAGTTGCCCTTAATAAAGCTAACTACATGTGCACGCGCGCGCGCACACACACACACACACACACACACACACACACACACACACACTCACACACTTATAAAATCAAATGAGTGATCTTTTCGAGCACCAAATCCACCAGACTACACCTAGTTAAAGGTCACTATCTCCCTTCACAAAACTCCTCTCCTCACCCAGAGGAGCATTCAGCAGCAAAATTCCCTCACACTACCAAAGCAAAGTCTCCCAGTTTTCCCTCCTTTTTCAATCCTTCCCTCTCCCGCACAATCCCCTCCACTGCAGGCTTCACTCTTCCTGAGATATCACAAGTTTCAATATTCCCTCCTTTCTAGCTTTTGATTTGATCCAGACACATACTACCCTCTCTCTCCCTGATCCTCTCTTCTCCTGTAATTTCTTATTTTGTAATGTTGTCCCACAAAACTGATACAACTGTAATCAGGATGTCACAAGGTTCTGTCCATAATGATCATCTCTCCAATATTACTTCTACCACATTTCTCCCTTCAGTTTTTTGGTGTACATTTAGAAATGTTCTAATTGGTCTCACAATTCTTGTTCTACTGCTGTTGTCATTCTTTTTCCTGAATTTGTTGGGTGCTGAATTTGTTCATTACTTCTTCATTACTGTTATCAGGAGCAGCTGTGTCAAACTCAGATGGAATCAGGAGCTACTAAACAATATCCCTGTCAGCTACATATTGACTTAGGAAACCACATATTCACATTATCTATATTCCATCGTATTTTTCTTTATTTTATTAAGTATTTCCCAATTACATTTAATCTGGTTTGTGTATCACTTAAGAATTAATCTGGCTAGCACCAACATTGACTGTAGTTCATGAGTTTGACATCCTGGTCTTGAGTTTTCAAAAAGCAAATAATCTCTTCAGATCTTATATTCTTTCTCAGAATATACTAAATGCTTCTTTAGTATTGAACATTTACCTTTTTTCATTTATTGGTAAGCTTAGTTTATTGGGTATGTCACTCTGATCTACATCCTGAAACATGCTTACTGATTCAATAAAAACCCACTATTACAATAACTTAGAGATAAGCTGTTAATCTACATAAATGGAAAATGCTGAACTTTCCTGGGTCACCGTGGATCTAACTCCCTCTTCTCTAAATCAAAAGGAAAAAAAAAGTTTCAATATAATTTTACTCAAAAAAATCTTCCACTTCAATATTATTATAGATCCTTTCTCCCTTACCACAGCCCTTCAAGGAGGAGACCATCTTTGTATTTCTATAGCAGAAATATTTAATAACCCAATGTTAAGTTCCTTGGAATTTCTCTAGGCTGGTTCTCAGGTGACTTAAATACAATATGCCATTGAGCTTGTACTTCAAGCCTCTCTAGATATTTAGAACATGCCAGAACTTGTGCTTCCATGCCAAGAGTCCAAGGTCAGTCAGTAAATACGCATTTATTAGGTGCCTACTATGTGATAGACACTCTGCTAAGTCCTAAGGATACAAAAAGAGGCAACATATTGTCCATAAGGTCAGTTCTACCCAAGGGGACATCAGAAGATGTAGAGATATTCTAGAGTTTTTCAAAGTAAAATCCTTGGAGGACCAATGACTAGTGTCTTATATTTATTTTAGAGATAGCATGAGAAAATGAGTACCTTTATGGAGGAAATAAGGATGAAAGAAGTCAGAAAAATTCAGTAAAAAAAAAAAAGCAAGCCAAGTGAGACAATAAGTCATGGACTAGTCCTAGAAGGGGGAGAGAATTTTCTATCTATGTGTCAATGTGGCAGAAGAGGGTGGTGGAGGCAGAGCTTGGAAGGAGGGAGAGAAGAGTTAAAGGACCACATTTTGGCTTTTCTGTGTACCAATTCCATGGTTTCCCTCTCCCTAAGGTTCAATTTCTTTACCTATAAAAATGAGAAAGTTGCACTAGTCTTTTGTAACTAGAAACCACTACCATTCCCCAACTCCTTGTACTTCCTGGATTGGCCACATGGCACTCAGAATTTCTTGTATGCCTATTATCCAAATCATTGTGGAAAATCTTACTTGAGTATATTAAAGGAATGTAGATAAAAAAAATTGTCAGGAAATCAGTTGTTTCAATTAATTAGATGACCTATCAGTCTATCGAGCTTGGTGGACTGATCGAATTTATTCATCTTTCAACCATTTCTTTTGGATTTTTTTCTTCATAACTATAAACACTTGGATTCTTTGTAATTTTTTCATTTTGCGTTGTATGAAAATTGCATTTCAATAAAAAATAAAAAAGTTAAACAAGTCAAACCATAAAAAATAAATGTAGAAGTTCAGTGCAAGAAATTCATGTTGATTCTATAAATCATTTAGAAATGAATTTCTAAAGAAACTTAGAGTCTCTTTTGATGCAGAAAACACTGCATTTCAGAGTGGCCCATTTAAAAGTGAATAATTTATGTTTTAAATGTCGTAAGTCACCATTTTAAAAAGCCTCTACAGTCTAATTAATGGACTATTTTGGAAAAGATTCAGTAAAATGCTTAATAATTTCATTTAAAAGGTGTGGGACCTGAAAATCAGTTTATTTATTGCTTCACATAAATACAAAGTGTTATCTATATTATTTATGCTTGACTAATAAATGACATTCTCTATTCACAAAATGACCTTGTACTGGAAGCAGATCTATTAGTCCTTTTTCCTCATCCTCTAATGAATATTTCCCAAAAGCCCCTTCTCTGCTATCTTTATGGGAATATTATGGGCAAGTTGAATTTAAAATAACAGTCCATCTTTATTTTATTCATGATCTCTATAACTATTAAAAAATTTTAAACCTGGCAATCAAAACTTTTGATTTATTTCTTGAGTAATCCAAAGCACTTGTTCCTATGTACTCTATCAGTCGCACATTACATTCACAATATCCTTTGTGTTTGTATGTCATCATATTTGATTTCTTACTTTAAAAGTACTATGTCTACAGCCCATAAAGGGATTGAATAAGAACACTACTCAACATTCTTAGACTACTTTTTAAAAATTCTATTTTGAGGGGGGTGAAGGCAATTGGAGTTAAGTGACTTGCCCAAGGTCACACAGCTAGTTTTTGTGTTAAGTGTCTGAGGCTGGATTTAAACTCAGGTCTTCCCGAGTCCAAGGCCAGTATTCTATTCACTGTGTTACCTAGCCACTCCCTTTAGACTACTTTTTCTAAACATATCTAGTCAAGTCATTTCAAAATAATGAATTTGCTTTGAATTGAATGGCTGCTGTATTAAGTAATCTAGGTACTTGGCCAATTCTTACTTCACTTTGTGTAGTATAGACCTGTTCCTGTGTGGAACGCTGACTGGAAGTTGTATAATGAAAAATGTAAGCTTTATTTAAAGAAAATATTTATAATTATTTGGACTGTCCATAAAAGGAATGTACTACCTGAGTAGCATAATGGCTTCCTTCACAGAAGAGCATCATCAAAGGCCATCCAACCACTTGTCGGCTGCGTTGTAGTAAAGACTGTTTTGTGGGTATGGATTGAACCAGATGGCCACTGAGATCCCTTCCAAATCTCCACTTCTTTGATTTCATGTATTCATTACCCCTGACAGTACATAAAACCAGGCTCCAGAAAATTCAGTGCAGAGGCATGGCTTGTCCCCAAACACAGAAGGAGCCAGGACTGGAAATCTTGAGACTTTAACTTCTTTTCTGATCACTTAATCGCTAAACAGCCCACTGCCTATCAGAACAACAGGCAATTAGCAGAAGTCATGGTACATCTGGAAGAAAATGTGGGACTCACTCCAGATGCTTCAGTCTTTAGCCCTTTAATCTAAAAGCATGATAAAGAATCCCTAGCTGAGAGTTACCGAGAAGTTCTAAATGAGTTTTATATTCATTAAACCTTCTGGATTAGGGATGAAGGAAAACCATTTTAACTCGGGACAATTTAGCCTTTGGAATTTGTCTGACTTTTCCAAACTCTAAGGAGGCTAAAGCAAAATGAACAGAACTCCAGCTGTGGGGATTTAGTAAAAACAGAATATAATCAACAACAATAACAAACTCACATGATACAGTTGGAAAATGTTTAAGAAAAATAGACATTGTGTTATGTGATTGCTCAACTGCACTAGCTTGCCATGTCATTCAGGAGTGAGGGAGGGCATTGGAATAGGAAAGATATGTTCCTTTTCTAGCTCAGATCTGGAGCTGGGGACCATTTAATAAGGTTGATTTGTTGAGTTTCTTGCAAGTGGTAAAACTGTTGTGTCTCCTTCCCTTTGCCAATGGCTCAGCTGCATATATGAATAGAAGAATGCAGTCATTCATGTCTGATCAAGTCATGACTCTTACCTCACTGTGTGGCCCAAGTCATTATATGAGCTTTCAAGGGTGTATGAGTCTCTGGCAAGCAAATGCTCTGATTCCTATTTATTTTATTCTCATGTTGAGTGGATATAGTGAGGATGATTGTGTGGTGTTATGGGAAGATCAATGGATTTGAAATAAGAACTTGTCAAATTACTGTTCTTAGTATAAGTGCTGCCCTGACCTTTGTCAAGTCACTTAATTTCTAATCATCAGCATCCTCATCTACAGAATGAGAAGGCAGAAGCAGATGACTCTGAAGCCCCTTCAAACATTAAATCTTTTGACTCTATCAAATGTCCAAATTAAGAGATAAGATCTAGGGAATATTTTCCTCTTTTAATTGTTTAATTTTCTTTAAATTAATGAGCATTTATTTTCTCTATTCCTTTCCCACATAAAAACAAAAGAAGAAAAAACCTTACAACATATGTATGCATACATTCACACACACACACACACACACACACACACACACATACACACACACTCAAGGAAAACAAATTCCCACACTGTTGAGTAAAAAAAAAGTGCTTCTCCAAACACTGGAAATTGAGGGAATGCCCATCAATTGGGGAATGGCTAACAAGCTGTGGTATATGAATTTAATGGAATACTATTGTGCTATATGAAATGATGAGCAAGCAGGTTTCAGAAAAACCTGGGAAAACTTATGTGACCTGATGCTGAGTGAAGTGAGCAGAATCAGGATAACATTGTACACAGTAACAGAAACATTGTACAACAATCAGCTATAACAGACTTAGCTCTTCTCAGCAATACAGTGATCTAAGACAATTCCAAAAGACGCATGATCCAAAGAAAGAACTGATGAAGTCTGCATGCAGAAAGAAGCATACTATTTTATTCTGTCTTTTGTTTTTTTCTCATGGCTTTTCCCTTTGATTTTTCTTCTTTTTTTCACAACTTGACTAATGTGGAAATATGTTTAACATGATTCACATGTATAATCTATATCAGATTGTCTGATATCTTGGAGAGGGTGGGGGTAGGAAAAAGGAAGGGAGAAAAATCGAAACTCAAAATCTTATAAAAATGATTGTTGAAAACTTTCTTTACATGTATTTGGAAAAAATAAAATACTATTTACAAAAATAGTGACTCTTCTACAGCATATTAAGTCCATTGTCTCTGTGTCAGGAGATGAGTAGTATTCATTACTGGGTTTCAGGAATCAGTGTTGATCATTGTACTGATCATAATTTCTAAGTCTTTCAAATTTGTTCCTTTTACAATGTTGCCATAAATTGTTCTCCTAGCTCTACATCCTTCTTAGCTGTCTACTGTTACTCTACTGTGGCATATCCTTTCCTCCAATAACCAATGTCTCCCTCATTTTCTGAAAGCCACGCTTCTATCTTGATTCTTTTTTTTCTTTCTTGTTCTATTTTATTGACTTGTTTGTTTACTTTTAGGTTACAAGATTCAGTTCCAGAGTCACGTGAGTTTCAGATTTTTCTCCCCTTCTTCCCCACACCTCACCCCTGCCATGGTGGCATACAACCATGTATAGGATCTGCAAACTCTTTCACATTGTACAATAGTCTGGTTGTATAGGTTTTATAGCCAATGTAGCGAACAATGAGAAAAGAGAAACAAAAGCCAAACATAAAAAAGAACGATAGCATGCATTGCTTCAGTCTCCTTTTAAACTCTGATCCTTCTGGATCTTTCTCTGAATGTAGACGTCTCCTTCCATCCTGAGACCTATAGAGTTGTCCTTTAACTGTGCAATGCTGAGAAGAGTCCAGTTTCTCAAAACTGGTCGTCACACATATGATGTATCTGTGACTGTGTACAAATTTTTCCTGGTTCTGCTCTTCTCACTCAGCATCAATTCATATAAGCCTCTCCAGGTAATTATGAAGTCAATCTCCTTCCCATTTCTTATACAACAATAATATTCCACCACATTCATATACCATAACTTGTTCAGCCATTCCCCAATTGATGAGCATCCCTTAAATTTCCAGTTTTTTGCCACCACAAAGAGAGCTGCAATAAATACTTTTGTACATATGGGACCCTTTCCCACTTCTATGATCTCTTTGGGATACAACCCCAAAAATGCTATTACTGGGTCAAAGGGTACGCACTTATTTATAGCCCTTTGGGTATAGTTCCAGATTGCCCTCCAGAATGGTTGTATCGGTTCACAGCTCCACCAACACTGCATTAGAGTTCCAATTTTTCCACATCCTCTCCAGCACTTGTCATTTTCCTGTTTTGTCATCTTAGCCAAGCTGAATGGTGAGATGCAGTACCTCAATGTTGTTTTGATTGGCATTTCACGAATCAATAGTGGTTTGGAGAATTTTTCCACGTGCTTAAATATATCTTTAATTTCTACCTCTGTAAATTGTCTCTTCATATCCTTTGACCACTTATCAATTGGAGAATGACTGACATTCTTGTAAATTTTATTTAATTCCCTGTATATTTTATAAATGAGGCCTTTATCAGAGACACTGGTTGTAAATATTCTTTCTCAATTTCCCACTTCCCTCTTAATCTTGGTTACATTGGCTTTGTTTGTACAGAAACTTTTCAATTTAATGTAATCAACATTATCTATTTTGCATCTTATAATGCTTTCCAACTCTTCTTTGGTCATAAAGTCTTCCCTGCTCCATAAATCTAACAGGTAAACCATTCCTTGCTTCTCCAGATTATTTACAGTATCAGATTTTATATCTAGATCATGCATCCATTTAGACTTGACTTTGGTGTATGGTGTTAGATAATGGTCTATGTCCAGTTTCTGCCATACTATATTCTAATTTTCACAGCAGTTTTTGTCAAATAGTGAATTCTTAACCCAGAAACTGGTGTCTTTGGGTTTATCAAACAG
>CM053599.1:79281513-79315467 GCA_028646575.1 Pseudocheirus occidentalis
GAGGGCATAAAAGGGAACAGATTGTGGGAGGAGCCTTACAGTGGGATCAATGTTCTGGGCTGGAGGGTAGGGGCAAAAAGGGGAGAAAATCTGTAACTCAAAACCTTGTAGAAATGAATGATGTAACCAAGAAAATAAATTAAAATAAAAAAAAGAATGAGAAGAGGAAAAATAAAACAGACAAAAAAAATAAAAAGGCTAGATAAAAAAAAACTGAGTGAGGCAGTATTCCCACCAACAGCACCTTCAAAACTCTAAGTTTACTCTTATGAATGTTTTGTAGAAGTGAAAAGGCCAGTATATGAGTTAGTATTAATTTATATTGAATGCATTTAAAATAATTACATATATACACATATACATGCATACATCCATATGCATATAGACATATGTGTATATATGTAAACATACATGTGTGTCTATATGTGTATGTGTGTGTATATGTATGTCTTCAATATCTATCTCCTCTAAAAATTGAGTAGGTTGAATTAGATAGTTATAAGATGCTTTCCAGCCCTAATGTTTTGTGTTTCAGATTTTTTTTTCAGAACTGCCACTAACAAGTACAAAAATGTGAAAGGTTGAGCTCTGAGCCATCAAGGTCTGAAGGGAATAGTCAGCCATCAAAATAGCTTCCATAGATCTGCAATTTCCCCCTGTTTCCTCCAGTTCTATGATATCTTTCTTGTTTCTCAAGAATTCCTTAATGACAATAGGGATTTGTGAAGTAGAGCGGGAAGGGACCACCTGGAACATCTAACTGCTATGATTCAACAACATTTTGAGCATCGTAGAGTTAGGAGAAGACCCGGAATAAAATCTATTCCCTCTAATTCCACTGTACTGCATTCCTGAAAATGGCTTAGCCATCACATCCTCTAACAACTTTCTAGGGTAAAGTAGGTATGGGTTTCATCTTGCCAACAACATGGGCCATTCTGTTGTCTTTAGTTTTAATTGTCAACCTCAGTCTATTCTAGACATTGTTCTTCTTAACAAACATCTTTGTAGGCTTGTACCACTATAATTAATTTTTCTACAGTTACCTGGATTTGTTTTAACTTCCTCTATTGTTAAAATCTGAGCTCAATGATGAATGTTCCCATACAGTTACACTAGGCTCCTGGCTTTCCAGCCTTCCTTTAAGAAATAGCTCAAAGTCCATATTCCATAAGAGGCCTTTCCTATTCCTTTTAATGCTAATGGCCTTAATGATTTTTCTTTAAGGATAATGTAGTGACTTCCTTTTCAGATTACTTTCAATATGCCCAGAATATTATTTTATATAAATTTACATAGTTGTTTGTGTGCTCTCTCCCTTATTAGAATGTAAGTTCCTTGAGGGTAGGGGCTGTTTTTCCCCTCAGCTTAGGCATACAATAAGGGCTTACTAAATGTTTGTTGACTTAAACATTTCCTTAATTTTCCTCTTTCCTTTAAATGAACTCATTTCAACAAACCTTTTTTTTAAAGAACCTATTGCTAGACCAAGACTTTGAGAAAGAAATACAAAAACAAAATAGCATCTGAACCTCAAGCAATTTACATTCTATTAGATTTAGAATCAATGGATTCCATTAGAATCACTTATAACTTCATAATCAGAGCCTCTTATATATCTTAAGATCTTATTTAAAATCCTGGTTTTTGAATTACTCTATTCTAAAGTTAAGGATGCATCAGACCTTTTCCAGCATACCCTTCATTATTTATTCTCAAATTCTACAATGACTTGGTTACTTCTTCCCAGCCTTCTTGTTATCTCTACCAAGGCAACCAATTACTTATTATTGGTTCAAATCTGTTCACAGAAACACTAAAAAGAATTCAACCTTCTTAGTTGGTTAAGATTTATGATTTATGAAACATGTCCTTTATAATATTACTGCAAAGTAAAGATTATAAATATTACCATTGTTTTTCAGTCATGTCTGACTCTTTATGCCCCATTTGGTGTTTTCTTGGCAAACATACTGGAATGATTTAATATTTTCTTCTCCAGCTCATTTTACAAATGAGGAAACTGAAGCAAACAAGGTTAAGTGACTTGCCCAGGGTCACAAAGCTAGTAAGTTTCTGAAGTCAAACTTGAACTCAGATCTGATGTTCTATCTACTTGTGCAAAGTGGCAATCATCATAGTACAGAGTTGTTATTGACGTTCAACTAAGGTGCTTAGAACAGTTCCTGGCATACAGTAGGCACTTGGTAAATGTATGTTTGTTTTCCCTCCTCCCTCTTCCTCCAATACACAACAGTTCCAATTCATCCCTGATTAATGAGATACAATCAAAGTCCTGAAGATTCACTGACCCCACAGTTCAGCAAGATCAGGAAAGTTTCCTCATGACTTTCCTCCCCTCTCCCACCTGTGTACTTTAAATGAGAAGTCTTCTTTTATTTATGCTTTTCCACGGATTTATCAGAGTAAATACTTTCTAAATATACAACTGTGTACTGTGTGTATGGATATATAAAGATGTCATTATTTTTAAAAATAGACATTTAATTACTTGAATACTTCACAGATTGGTGATTGTATTAGCATCTGCATGTAAATATTATCTGCATGTAAATATTATCACCCTCCCCACCATTTTATAGAACACGAAAATGAAACTCAGAGAGAGGTGAAGTTTCTTGCCTGTGGTTACAGAGGAAAAGGTGTCTTAAATCTAGGGTTCGATGTCAGCTTTTTTGACTCCAAATCTCATGTTCTTTTCATGGAATGATGTGCTTCTCCACATGTAGCACAAGACTTCCTTTTAATTTTTCTGTTTCAGTTTAATATGCATACCTACTCATGCTAAGTTATGGAAAAGCAGAGAATAAGTGGTTTCTATAGCTTGGGGAATTCCCCTTGTCAGTGCAAAGTTTCTGTGATTTAACAGATAATCATGGGGAGTTGCCTGGGACACATTGAGGTTAAGGGACTTGCTTAAGCTTACACAGTTACTATCAGACATGGTATTTGAATCTAGGTCTTATTGACTCTAAGCCCAGTATTCTATCCACTAGGTCTCTCTTCCTCTGCCTCTGTGCCTGCAGATAATAATGTCAATATAAAAGATCCAGATGCAAAGTCCTATAATAATAATTTATGATAGATAGAGAAGTAAATAGATACTCTATACAGCTATGGAGGAAAAATTGGTTGTGCATTCATGGACAGTCAGTTTGAACATTTTGACATAAATGCTTGAATGCTAACTTTGTATTTGAACATAGTGGAACTTCAGGACCTACAGGTCTTGCTATTGAGAAATGTTAGTTACTGGCCTGGGCAGCCGTTGTCCTATTTCAGGCATATTCTAGACACTCACTCTCCTGGACCTGCTTGCTAAGGAAGTGTCTAAGGTCTGAAACACAGCTGCTCTTTCTACCCTAGTCTATCCATGTCAGGAGAGGCTTCAAAAGTCCTATGTGTGTGTGTGTGTGTGTGTGTGTGTGTGTAAAGATACATACATACATACATATATTTACATATATATTTATATGTGTGTTTATATATATACATATATATATAAAGCAAGGTACAAAATACAGAACATTTTTATGTGTCCTTGTATATGTGTGTGTGTGTGTATATATATGTATATATATATACAAGGACACATAAATTTTCTGTATTTTGTACCTTGCTTTACTTATTTTATTGATACAAGAATTTCTGCATACACTGACTGAAGTCCCTCAGTGCCATTGGCTGTTCAGTTTCCAGCACTAAGCATGGTGGGAGATCTGTATAAAAAATGACTAGACCATGTGAGTAGTTTAAGTTAGAACTCTGAATTCCCTTTATTGATTCTTAGGACAAGGTTTCTATAGAGCAAATGAGACAAAGGTAGAAAAAAGGACTCAAGTTTTCCTAACATTAGCTTAGTTTGTTATATCCTATAAGTAGCACAGAATGGATACTTTGATAAGGATTTGTTAGCTAGGTGCCTAAAGCTTGGGGTTGGGTCTTTGATATCAAAACTCAAACAAAATCCTTTAAAGTGTAGCCCATACCAGAAGATCCAAGGAGCAAGCTTAACAAAAAGCCCCAGCTCTAAGGACCTTCTATAGAACACACTGTCAAGATTTTTATTTGAGTCCTGGATTAGGCCTCTGGATAGTAGGCATCTCCTTCCTTGGTAGTTTGGGATCTCTTTTACCTTAACAAAATCATGAATTCAAAAATGATAAAATTTTCCATTATACAGGGAATCTGGGGCAGCTAGGTGGTGCAGTGAATAGAACACCAAACCTGGAGTCAGGAGGACTCCAAAAAAGCAAAAGAAAAAAAAAATACAGGGAATCTCCCTTATTTATTCAGAAGGTAGAGTTCAGAGACTCAAGATCCAGAAACTCTCCTCCTAGGCCATAAGAATGAAAGCCCACTTATCTACTATATGTTTCTGTCCCAAGGCAGTCATTACTGGCTTCCTAGAGTGGAGGACAGTGTGAGTGAAAAGACTGCACCCTTTGCCTGGAGACCCAGTTCTGCTCTTACCTCTGCTCTGACCTCTGAAAAAGTTAAAAAGGTAAAAAGTATCTAACTGTATAACTTACCCCCTTTTATGCATCCAACAAAAACAGTGGCTTTTAGATAGCTGGATGTCATAGTGGATAGAGCACTGGGCCAAGAATCAGAAAGACCTGAATTAAATCCAGTGTCTGATACTTACCAGCTGTGTAACCCTGTTGGGCACATTGTTCAGTCTGTGTCTGCCTTAGTTCCCTTGCTCAAAGTGGCAATCATCATAGTACAGAGTTGTTATTGAGGTTCAAGTAAGATATCTCTAAGGTGCTCAGCACAATGCCTGGCATACAGTAGGCACTTGGTAAATGTATGTTTGTTTTCCCTCCTCCCTCTTCCTCCAATACACAACAGTTCCAATTCATCCCTGATTAATGAGATACAATCAAAGTCCTGAAGATTCACTGACCCCACAGTTCAGCAAGATCAGGAAAGTTTCCTCATGACTTTCCTCCCCTCTCCCACCTGTGTACTTTAAATGAGAAGTCTTCTTTTATTTATGCTTTTCCACGGATTTATCAGAGTAAATACTTTCTAAATATACAACTGTGTACTGTGTGTATGGATATATAAAGATGTCATTATTTTTAAAAATAGACATTTAATTACTTGAATACTTCACAGATTTTATTAGTATAAAGATTCAATCCACTTCCATAAGTCATCCTCCCTCTACTCCCTACTCCACCGTGAAAAGAATGTTTTAGTAAAAGGTTTTCATGAATATTTATGACAATATTCACCCCCTGATTGCCAACCATCTGATGATGGACCTCTCCAAACTTAGTTTCACTGGTCCTCAGATAATAGACTTCATTTACTTCATTTCTTGAAGTCTTTTTGCAATCATATTCTGTTCATCTCCTGAAAATTACTTTCTATTTATTTTTTAAAAAAATATTGTTTGTATACACTTGCCTTTTTAATTTTATCTACATTCCTAAATTATTGAACTCTGAAATTATGCCCACATGACAGGTCCCTCAGTCTAACTCCAGCTGTTCTCTTGTATCCAATGCCCTAAATAACAGGAATTCTCTCAAAGGAAACAGTAGGAAACGGGGGGGGGGAACAACTTTACTTGGGATTCTAGATTCCAGAGCTTTTTCTCTTCTCTTTCTATCTCATGTTTTCCTGTTCCAGAGACCTTATTACCTGTTCCCCTGAAACTCAATTAGGAAGAAAAATTAGGATTATTAGCATATTCTGCCAGCCTACTTTCTCCATCAAAATAGAGATGATAGATAGATAGAATTCATTATTATCAGCTCCAGTCTTCAGTTAAATAAATTCAGAACACATAACAGTGCCATGTAATCATGAATTAATTTGGTATTTTCTGACCAGCATACATGCACTACACATCACTGGGTAATGTTGGGTGTGAGGCAGCATATAGTACCGTGTGGGATGCTAGTCACACAATCAGGAGATCAGGACCCTTATCTCACTTCTCCCTAACACCAACTTTATGATTGGGAGCTAATTTCTACCCTCTTTCTAGCTTCAAGATGAAGGGTTCTGATTGTGTGATTTTTAACAGATATTTACAATTCTATCATTCTAGGTCTTAATTTAGCACATCAATAAAGACATCCCACAACACTTTCTATATAAATATATATATATACTTTTGGGCGGGGGAAGGGGAGAGAATCACAGAATCCATTTCCCCCTCATTCTGCTCATGTCATTCCCTTTATAATGAATGTTCCCTGACCATGCCCAGCGTTGGATAGATTTGTGGGACACGGGGAGAGCCTGCTGTGGGTTAAGCCAAAGCTTCCAGTTCTGAAGTTCTGAAGATCATCTGTGGTTTTTATTTCTCATTTCTCATTTCCTCAGCATACCCGTCTCTCTACATTTAGTTGAAATGTTCTAACGCACAAGTCCTGACACCTAAGGGTATGTTTTCAAAAAATGTGCGTGCCATATGCACACCTAACATAGTGCAGAGCACATGAGCAACTCAATGGGCTGCAGAACAGTGCGGGCCAACTTTTTTTTCTTTTTTATTCCCTAACATCTTGCATACAAATTACATCCCCAAACACTTCACAGAGTTCAATAATCCCCAAATGCCTATAGCTTATTTCATTATGCTTTATTTAGTGCTTAAAAGGCAGAGGATTCCATATGATGCCAGGAACAGTTTAGCAGCATCAGGCTTTATTAGGCTGAAGAGTTTTCAAAGAAATAGATTTCTGCATTTCCTTTGTTATAGGGTTCACATGTTTTGCTAAAAGCAATCTTAGGAGTGTCTTGCTAATACTTTTCCTCACCTCTGGTGAGACCTATGGACATCGCTTTGCTAGTAGTTATTTAAAAAGAAAAACTGGATTCAAATATAATATGGTGTAAAGGAAAGAACAATACAGGGGAAGGCAAAAGACCTGGGTTCTAGTCCCCTCCCTATTTATTAGCTACATAATTTAGAGAAGAGGCAGCTAGGTAGCACAGTGGATAGAGTACTGGACCAGGAGTCACAACGACCTGAATTCCAATCTGTCCTCAGCCACTTACTAGCTGTGTGATCCTGGGAAAGCCCCTTAACCTTCAGTTTCCTCGTCTATAAAATAAGCTGGAGAAAGACGTGACAAACTACTCCAGTTCTTTGCCAAGAAAACCTTAAATGGGATCATGAAAACTGGGCATGACTGGAACTACTGAACAACAACAACAATCTAGAGAAGGTCATTTAACTATCCTGGGTCTTAATTGGTTAATCTTTAAAATGAAGATTAAAATGCCCAACATAGTTTAGGTCAGAGTTTGGAGGAGATGATCTCTGAGGATTCAGATGGAGTCTATAAATGATATCAGTAATGATCACAGTTATATCTTATTGCTTCTCATTGTGAACGGAGTCAAAGGACTATAATTCACATTTATTGCCAGGATTTGTTGACCTGACAAAAGTGAACATAGTGTAGTAGGTAGAAAACAAGCCTCAGAGTCTGGCTCAGTCCATCTTATTATGAATTGACCACTTTGCTAAATATGGAGGAGACCAGCAAAAAGCAAAAGTAGGCCCCTAGTCTCAAAGAACATGCTTTCTTATGGGGGAGAGACTAACATCCAAAGTTACAGACAAAAAGTGGATGGAGTTGAAGAATAGCTTAGAGAAGAGGTGCTAGCAGCTGGAAGACGTTCATGTTCCAGGGACAAGTAGCCCAGTGTGATGGTTGTGTAGAGTATATGGAAGATAGTGATCTGTGAGAAGACTGGAAAGACAGGAAGGCACCAGGTTGAGAAGAGCTTTAAATGCTAAAAAGAGGATTTTATATTTAATCTTAGATTTAATAAGGAGCAACTGGAATTTACTGAGTAGAAGAAAGGCAAGCACACTACAGTGGCAGGCTAAATTCTGCCTACTTACTGTTTTTGTATGGTCCGTGAGCTATAGAATAGTTCTGGTTTTGTTTTTCACATTTGTTTTTCACATTTTGAAATGCTATGAAACTTTATGTGAAAATATAAAAATGATTTTGGCCAGATTTGTCCCCCAGAGTACCCCAAAGAGTAGCAGTATGACATGATTGACATGTATATTAGGAAAGTCATTCTCATGAATGTGGGGAGGATGGATTAGAATGGTGAATGGCATATAAGGCAGGGAGACCCATTGGGGGATGGTTTTAGTTGTTGCTGTTATTGTTTTAGTTTTGAAAAGTTCTTTAAAAATATTATATCATTTGATTTTCACAACAACTCTGGAGACAATTGCTATTATTGTCCCAATTTTATAGTTCAGGAAACTAAGGTAAATGGAGATTAAGTGTATTGCATAGGGTCACACAATCTTGTAAGTATCTGTCTGGATTTGAACTCATGGTCCTCCTGACTTCAGGCCCAGCACTATAACCACTGAACCACCAGATGCTAAGCTAGGAGAAACTGGTAGAAGTCTGTGAATGTTTCAAATCCCCTTATACTAGTACCCCATCTTTTAATATAATCTAAATATATTTTTATAGACTTATTGAAGAACTGAATCGCCAGTCTCTGGACATCTTAAACAAGAGATCAAACATGAATCTTTATGCTGATGGTATGGCCCTATTATCTCTGACTTGGACTGGTTTTAAAATGCAGCTGTACTTGCTGGTAAGCTGTTTCCAGAAGGGTCAGGTTAGGGTCAATTACATCCATACAAAGCCATTGAGTTTGGTGGATACTCACCAGAATTGGAGTGGTCTAGCTTAACTTTTTTTCACAGAAGTGGGAGGGGAGTAGGGAATAACTGATAATATCTGACCTAAAATATTTTAGGTCAAAGCAATCTCCATTTTGTGTGACTCAGAGCTTTAGCCTCCCAATCAATCATGAATATTGATGGACATTTAAGAAAATTTAAATCCATCTCCTCCCACTTCCCAAATATTGGCTCCTCTTAAGGCATCTCTGTTGCAATATTCCTGGTATGCTTATTTATTCTCTCTGGTCCAGAATACAAAGCTACTTTTTATAGTTCAAAATTTCATCTCCTTTAAATCAAATCTCTAAATCTCATGACTTCTATGTTAATCCACAACATATACTATCTTTGCTATAAGTACATGCTAAAAGGATTTGATTATGAAACAAGTAGGATCCAACGCCTCTTTAAGTTGGCTAAAGACTGGAGAAATAAGTGGACATATTCGTAATTCATTCATTTGGAGACTATAAGTTCTATTCCTGTATTAAGCCATCAGAAATTAAAGTATGTGAACCACATTATCTAAGCCAATTGAAGAAATGTTGGGGGTTTTTTTGAGTTATGATTCAATGCTACACCCTGTGTCTACAGAGAGAGCTGAAAATAGGAGCACCTATTTATTTTTGTAACTGTCATTGAAACTATTGTCTTTTCTGAAACTCAATGTCCTTTAGAAAATCCTGCATGAGTTTAGTGCCAGGAAAAAAAAAGTTTATGTCTTTTTAGGATTCCTGTTGTCAAAACGAACAAACTATGTACCTCAATTTGTTTCCTCTGCTGCCTTGGCTGCCAGAAAATCTAGAATCAAATGTTTTATGGAAGCATTGTAAAGTGCAAAATCAGGAGAACACCCTGAGATTATCACTTTCCTCTTCTTTCTTGAATGACATTGTTAAATTTTATCCTGAAATGGTTTATATGGAACTAGCTTTAAACATGTAAGGTTTATCTAGATCTTTTAGGTATAGTTGTATATGAGATTTAAAAAAGTTCTGAATTGCCTACCTTTCTTTTCAAGTGAACTCAATTTTTTAATGTCTTCTCTCTTTCTAAAAAAATAATTCGTTATTGCCTGAGAGAGAAGCACTATCTTTGTTCAGATGCCCAAGATAGTTAAGAAATCAACTTAACATTGCTTAAAACTAAGGAGTAAAAGCATCAACCAACCAACCAAATGAGTTATTGTATGCCTACTGATACTAAGCACAATCTCTGACAAGACAACCTATTAGATGAAATGGAACTTTAAGAACCTGACTTTCAGAATTAGGTTCCTAGACATAATTTTTTATTATCTTAAAGAATCCTTTCCTCCCCTTTCATTCCATCTTCTTCCCTTTCTTCTTCTTCTCCTCCTTTCCATTCCTTTTTTCCTCCTCTCCCATCTCCTCTCCTCTCAATCCCCACATCAAACCTGTTGCCAAAGACGTTTCAATTTTACCTTCATAATGTTTTCCACACATAACCCCTTCTATTCTCTGACACTGTCACCACATTAGTGCAGATCCTCTTTAGCTTTTAAATGATAACTCTCTAAATGCTTCTTAGCTATTCCTTTATTCAGGAATTTCCTGAAATTTCCCAGGTCCTTCAATTGTTGCTCATAGAACATAAACTCAGGGTTCTTCACTATCAAATATACTTTTCTTTCAATGACTTCTAGTTTACCGATGTCATTCCTAAAATGTAGTGTCTAGAACTTAAATTTATACACAAATGTGGCCAGACTTGAATGAAATATAGAATAACCTTCACCTCCAAAAGTCAGGACTCATTGTCTCTCATTCAACCTGAGATTGCATTGATATATTTTTTGGTTACCCTATTTTTTACTCAATGAATTTGTAATATATTAAAATCCCTCAGACCCATAATTTTTTCTCTATTTCTCCCCCATCTTTTACTTATAAAAATGATTTTTGAAGATAAGCAAGACTTTGGATTGATACCTATTAAATTTCTTCCTATTTGATTTGATCCAGTGTTCTAGCTTTAAAAAAATGGATCCTATCATCCAAACCAGTTCATTATTGATTTCTCATAGTTTCGTGTAATTTAAATTTTGATAAGTATTGCATCGAATGTGTTCACCTAAGTCATCGATTAAAAAAAAATACAAAGTTAACCATAGCTTCCTGTAGCATTCTTCCAGAGACCTCCTCCCAAGTTGACATCACACCATTAATGAAAAATGTCACCTTTAATCATTTTTCTTGTAGAAGCTATAGATGCTGCTACTATATTTTTAAGACACTTTGAACCTTGAACACTGAATAACTACACTCAGTAAAGAGACAATGCGGGGAGAATGTGATTTTTAACTTTACTCTATTGGGGAGTCTAGGAGATGGAAAGCACTAACTGGTCTATACAGACATATTAAGTTGTAACTGTCATCTGTGATATTACTCTTATGGTATGAGACAGAGAGAAAAGAAAAAAGAAAAGAATGAGTAGAATTTTTCTGATAATTCTCTTATTAAAGAGGAACATTATCAGAAAAAATCTTGACAGACAATTGCACATAAGACATAACTCCAATTTATTAAATAAATAATAGTTAGCTGAGAGGAGACCCAGAACTAATTGACTGATAACATTAAAAATTAATAAAAACATAAACATACCCCTTTGATTACCATAGAACTCAGCATGATGAGAAAGAATATGGTAATGAGTCAAGTAATAATTTGAAGGGCAACCACCTGGTGAAGTCTACTGCTAAGTATGGTTGACTTTCAACTCTGAGAAAAAATACACACACACACACACACAATTATTGGGTTCCAACCATTCAAATGGTCTTAAATTCACTTATTTATAATGTTAATGTTGACTAGTCACCACACCATCTCTTCATCTTTTCACAAACAGCATGAGAGAGTTTGTAAAATGTGTTCCTAAAATCTAGATAAACTATATTTATGGCATTCCCCTGATCTACCAGTTTAGTAACACTGTTAAAAAAGTCTACTCTGGCATGACCTATTCTAGATTAAGCTATTCTGGCACTATGCCACACCTGTTCCTTTACCAGGTATTCTCTAACCAATTCTTCAATAATTCCATAATTTTCTCAGGACTAGCAGACAAGCTTACTGGACAATAGCTTGCAGATTCTATTTTCTTCCCCTTGTGGAAGGCAAGTACATTTGTCTGTCTTCAGCCCTAAGGTACCTTTTTCATTCTCATAACATTTCAAAGATCACTAACAGTTACTTTATAATCACATCTGCCATTTCTTTCAGTATCCTAGGATACTAATTGGCTAGCTTTAGTGACTTCATTCATCAAGAGAAACAAGGTGCTCTCTTACTACCACCTACTTTATTTTGAGTATTAACTCCCTTTTCGACTGGTGCCATGCTTTGCAATTCAGCGATCACTCTCATTGAGGAAAAAAGAAAAGAAAAGAAACGAAGAATTCAGGAGGCCACCCCTTTCTCTGTCATTGATTCTTATTGTCTCATTCTCTCCCCCGAAAAAAGTGGACTTTATATGTTTTTTTCTCTGATTCTTCTTTTCCACAACATATCTTAAAAAAACTCACAACAATCTTTGGTTTGTCTTAGCTAATTTCCCCAGTCTTATCCCAATGTGAGTTTTAATACTTTTGATGTCATTCTTTTCCTATGATGCCACAGTTTTGATTTATCTTGTGACTTGTCCTTGTTTCATCTCTTGTCTATAGATGCTTTTATAAAAGTTGCTTGGTTAATACTCTCATTTTGCCTGTCAAGTGAGTTTAAATTCCTTTCTCTTGTCATTCACAGGCTCTATCTTTCCTTGCCTCACTGTTATTAAGTTCCTTCACCTGCTTTAAGCTCTGGACAATAGGGTCACTCAGTCATTTTTCTTCATTCTCCTACCACTTTGCTCTGCTTCAGTTAGAGCAGGTGTTTACTAAATGCTTAGTGACAGATCAAGGGTATTTTGGGATTGTCCTCACTCCTATTTGCCTCTAGAGTTCCTACTCATCCTTTAAACTTAGTTCAAATTTTTCCTCCATTAACTTCCCTTCCATTTTTTAGTGACCTTTCTCTTCAGATCTCACACAACATTTTTTGTAACTCTCTACATATTAATCACGTGTATATTATAGATATCTGTATTATCTGCATCTCCTACTAGATTGTAAACTCTGAGATCAGAAAATCAATCAAACTGCATTTTGCTAACCACTAACAGTATTATGTACCAAATAGATGTTTTAATATCTCTTCTAATGAGAATACAGGTGACTATGGGTAGAAAACATATTTATTTCTCAGTTCATTTCAAACTTCACGTGACTTTGCTTGGACTCTAATTCTTTCTTTCTCACCAGCGTGACATGGTAGCCTGAAACATGACAATCAGACAATCATTTGGCCTGTCCTGAAATACTGAAATGCCATGGTAACATTTCATAAAACACTTAGTCTTTGGATGAGTTTCTCAGTACCACTCTGCATAGGTACTGCCAAAACTGAGAACAAAAGAAAGTGATTTTCTATATTTTTATGTCATCAGTTTTGCTTAGAATAGTCTGCCAACTAGGTTGAAAAGTAGCATACTACAGTGAAAAGAATATCAGAGCTGAAGGCAGAAAACCTGGGGTTTTGTTCCCATTCTGTTACTGACAATCTCTATGACTTATGGATAAGTCACTCAACCTCTGATATTTAGCTTCCTCGTCCATAAAAGGGTAATAATAATTCTAACACAATCTACTCACAAAATGGTTGTATAAGCCATTGTATAAACATGAGCTAATTCATTCGGAGAAGAATGTTTTCTTTAAGTTACGTGTTTTCTTTTTCTAAGCCTGAACAATACTATGCTGGTTTAGCTATCTGTTTCTTTGTCGTGGATCCATAGATACCAACGGGTAAAATAGACATGCACTGAGTCATATCAGGAAGGTAACGCGCTAGAAAACACCATAAGCCTGGGTTCTGTAAGGTGTGTGTATGTGTGTGTGTGTGTGTGTGTGTGTGTGTGTGTGTGTGTGTGTGTTTGTATGTAATGGGGAAAAAAGAAGGGTGAGAGAGACAGAGGCAGAGAGACAGGCAGAGACAGAGACAGAGAGAGACAAAAGGAGAGAGGAAGTTTCAGCAAGAACTTCAAGTAGAAATAGAACTTCAACTCAGGGAAAAAATTCTTTCTTTAACTGGTTTATGACTTAATTGTTTCCTAGTTAATGATTTAATAATCATAGGTCACTTTGAGATCATAAATCACCATACACTGTAAATCAAATGCCAGCTCTGTAACTCTTCACAGTTAAGGAATATGAATTAAAAATACCCTAACTTGCCAGGCATCTAAAGAGTAAAAGCTATAATCTTTCCTTTTTTTAAAAAATCTGAAGCAAGTTAAGTTGGTAAATCATTGTTTCTAGACTTTTAAGGAAAAGATATTATGTCAAATATTTGTTATTTATATTGATAAAGAGCATTAGCCTTGACCTTTAAAACTTGGATTTTTTTAATATACATTGATATAGTCACCTGTGTGGTATGATTGAAATGACCCTTGAATCATTCCTTTCTTTCAATCATCTCCCTAATTGATGACTGAAGTTTCATGGTAATAAAGAAATCCAATTTTAAGCATTGTCCTAAGTGATAATATCCCATGAGAGGACATTAAGTCATTAACATTTTAGTTGACTTAAGTTATGGGAGCAATTTTATGTCTAAAAAGAGAAAAGAATGAACACTATGAATTTCCAAGTATCTGTCATTGTTCTCCACCCACCCCTTCTCCTACTCAGGGGATAAAAAAATGAATAAATAAAATTTAAAAAGACCAGAAGGAAGGTGATCAGCATGAATTGAGACTCTTTGCAATCTTCATAATTTTACAGAATCATGTAATTGTAAAGCTGGAAAGGTCCTCAGAGGTACTGCAGTTCAATTCATATTTGAAAAAACAACCTGCCTACAACATACCTGACAAGTGGTGATGCAAACATTCTTTAAAGACCTCAAATGTATAGGTTAGGTATACAAGACATAGTAGTCACTGATTATTGCAATCTACTGTTTGATAAACCCAAAGACCGCAGCTTCTGGCATAAGAACTCACTATTTGATAAAAACTGCGGGGAAAACTGGAAAATAGTGTGGCAGAAATTGGGCACAGACCAATGTCTGACACCACAAGCCAAAATAAAGTCCAAATGAGTACATGATCTAGATATAAAGGCTGATACTATGAACAAATTAGGAAAGCAAGGAATAGTTTATCTGTCAGATTTATGGAGAATAGGTGAATTTATGACAAAAAGAGAATATTATAAAATGCAAACTGGATTATTTTGATTATATTAAATTGAAAAGGTTTTGTAAAAACAAAGCCAACAGAACCAATAATAGGAGGGAAGCAGAAAACTGGGAAAGAGTTTTTTTTTACATTTAGTATCTCTGACAAAGGCCTCATTTCTAAAACATAGAAAAATGAGTCAATTTACAAGAATATAAGTCATTTCCCAGTTGATAAATGGTCAAAGGATATGAACAGGCAGTTTTCAGAGGAAGAAATTAAAGCTATCTATAGTCATATGAAATAATGCTCTAAATCACTACTGATTAGAGAATGCAAATCAAAACAGCTCTGAGATACCACATCATATCTATCAGATTGCCTAACATGATAAAACAGGAAAATGATAAATGTTGGAGAAGATGTGAGAAAGTGGGAGAAGTATTGTTGGTGGAGCTGTGAGCTGATCCAAACATTCTGAAGAGCAATTTGAAACTACACCCAAAGGGCTATAAAAATGCTTGTACACTTTGATCCAGCAGTACCACTTCTAGGGTTGTATCCCAAAAGATCATAAAAATGGGGTGGGGGCAACCCACATGTACAAAAATATTTATAGCAACTCTTTTTGTGGTGGCCAAGAACTGGAAATTGAGGTGATGCCCATCAATAGGGGAATGGCTAAACAAGTTGTGGTACATGAATGTAATGAAATAGTATTATGCTATAAGAAATGATGAACAGGCAGACTTCAGAAAAACCTGTAAAGACTTATACGAACTGATCTGAGTAAAGTGAGCATAACCAGTAGAACACATTAACAGCTGGTCTGAGATGACTGATTTTGATAGACTTAGCACTTCTCACCAATGCAAGGACTGAAAGCAGTTCCAAAGGACTTGTGATGGAAAATGCCACTCACATTCAGAGAAAGAACTATGGAGTCAGAATGCAGAGTGAAGCAGACTATTTTCTTTTTTGTTTTGTTTTTTTAATTTCTCTTGGTTTCTCCCATTCATTATAATTTTTCTATGCAACATGACTAATGTAAAAAAAACAAAAAGATCTCAAAGTAAGTGTGTGTGTGTGTGTGTGTGTGTGTGTGTGTATAATAATAGAAGCGATGATTGTGGTGATCTAGTACTACTTTTACTTCCAGAGGAAGCCCATTCACATTTGTGGTAGCTCTAATTTTTAGGAAGATTTTGCTTGTGTCAAGCATCACTTTGACACTGTTTCTAGTTCTATCCTTTGAGGTCAAGCAGAATAGTGTTTCTAGTGCTATCCTCTGTGGTCAAGCAGAATAGATCAAATGTTTTTTATATCCACTCATGTCCTTTTCCTACTCGATAAATACATGTCTCCCTATTGCCTCTAGGATAAAATTAAAAACTCCCCAGTTTAGTTTTTAATGCCATTTACAACCTGACCCCAACCTATTTTCCAGCATTATCATAGATTATTCTTCTTTTTGCTCTCTACAATACAGCTAAATTAACCTTTCTGTTACAAACACATGATGCTCCATATCTCCTTTCTGTAGCTTTGAACTGTCTGTCCCCTTGGCTGAAACCCCCTCTCTCCTTGTATTTCTCTCAAAGAATATCTCTTTTCCTCCAAGATGCAATTCAAGTTCTACCTTCTACATATGATAGCTAAGTGGTCTAGGTAATGGAAGGTTGGACTTGAAATCAAAAGGACCTCAGTTCATATTCTACCTCATGTACCAACTAATTGTGTGACTGTGGTCAAACCATTTAATGCCCTCAACAATAAGATGTGGCTAATAACAGGGTCTCCCTCAAAGGATTGCTACAATTATGAGGTTACACAGCATATGTAAAATGCTTTGTGTAAGTCTGACCATGTCACTTTATCCCCCCCGTATAGATAGATAGATAGATGGATAGATAGATAGATAGATATACACATATATAGACATATACATATATATATGTATACACACACACATTCAATAAATTTCACTGTTCCTCATTGCCTTCAGAATCAAAAGCAAAAACCTATTTGCTGTTCAAAACCCTTCATAACCTCACCCCCTTCTAACTCTCCATTTTTCTTATACCTTACTCCCCACTATATATACTCTTCCATCCAGTGACATTTACCTCCTTGATGTTCCACAAACAAGATACTCAATCTTGAGGCTCTGAGCATCTGAGTGTCCCCATGCCTAGAATGTGCTCCCTCCACATCTCTACTTACTGGTTCCTCTGACTTCTTCTAACTCCCAAGTAAAATCCCCTCTTCACCAGAAACCTCTCCCAACACCTCTTGATTCCAATGTCCCACTCTTATTTATTTCCTATTTATTCTGTATATAGCTTGTTTGTACATATTTACTTGCTTCTTGAGGGCAGGGATAGTGTTTTGCCTCTTGTTGTATCTCTAGTATTTGGATGCTACACCTGACATATGATGAGTAAGCAATAAATGTTTATTAACTGACTTTGTGTATGTGTATATATGTGTGTGTATACATACACACATATATACACACTTATGCATATACATACATATTTATATATTCTATGTATTAATGTCTATATACATATGTATGACTCATACATATTAAAGTATATATGCATGTATATAATATATCGGCATATATAAGCATAGACATAGACATATACATAGTGTCTTATAGATACTAGTTGCTATTGTCTTTTGCAATCCTCTCAACTTCTAGTGCATCCTATAGATACTTCATATTTAACTTCTTTATATTTATTTATTTTTCTATTTATTCTGTTTATGCCTATGTATGTACTTGTTTTCCCTATTAGAATCTAAGCTCTTGTGAGTAAGAAATATTTCATTATTTGTATTAGATAGTGTCTGTGATTAGAACAGTTTCTGGCACATGGTAGGCACTTAGTCGATATTTGCTTGAATGATTCCTTTTATGATTTTCAAATACTATTTTAAAATGCTAGACTGTATCTTTTCTAGAACTAAAATCTTCGGCTCCTTCAATGAATCAGGTTAACCCTCACCAAGTTTCATCCATTCACTAGGTTAGTGAAATTAGGTAGGGACATGATCATTGAGTACAAATTTCCTTACCTCTCCAGAAGAGGGGCATTAAAGCATCATTGTTGAGACAGGAAACTTCAAAAAATGGGGAAATTACTATGAAAGGGAAAAAAACAACTAAGGGAATCATTGTTTTTCAGTCGCTTCCTACTCTTTGTGACCCAATTTGGTTTTTTTTTTCTTGCAAAGGTATTGGAGTGTTTTACCATTTACTTCTCCAGTCCATTTTTCAGATGAGGAACTGAGGCAAACAAAGTTAAGTGACTTGTCCAGATCACACAGAGAACAAGTGTAGGAAACTGGATTTGAACTCAGGAAGATGAATCTTTCTGATGCAGGCCTGACACTCTATGTGCTATGATACCTAGAGCTTAGATACAGTAAATATAACATGACAGAAGATAAAACAACTACCAGCATGCCAACCACATATGCTACCCCCTGGTAGGTCACTTTCCTTCTTGATCACCTGTTTTATTTATGCCTAGCTATTGAGATATTCATTTTCTGTGCATCTTCATCGTTGATTTTATAACAATCAAAACAATACTCAACTTCACAGAAATTTCCTCATTCCATGAAGTAAAGGATACTTCTGCAGAATGTACAGACTATCTGGCTTTATGTGTAATTCCTATGGAATAACAGCCAGAAAGATCCAATCCCCAGACTTCTCTCCTCATATACATTAAGGTAGAGTCATTTTTATTGATGTTCTGAACATGGTGGAACATCTCTGTCAAATCAAACACTGACCTAAGACAGATAGAGCAACCCAGTGAATTTCATCAATACTCGTTGCACCAGGAGACACCTCAGGGAGCTCAGAGGGGAGCTTCAATGGCACTGCCAAGTAAATAAAGTTATTCATTCATGAATTTAAATTAGGATGCTTTCCCAATGGTCTACAAAGGCCAAGGAAACTGAGAAACAGGAAATGAAGGGAACAGCTCTAAGCATAATACCAGGATTGCAAGAGATACAATACAGATCCCGAGAACAGGTAAAAGACTGATACTTTCCAGATATTTGGAGTTTTTAGATTTTCAGGATATTAAAAACATCTTCATGTTCTAGCATGAAATCATCCTTTGGGTTTGTGCAGCTGCCCCATTTTCATATGGGGCTTTACAATAGTAATATGCTTAACATTCTTTATTATTCTACACTTGTAGATGTGCAGGGATTTATTCTGAAAGCATTGCACAAGGTAATTCCCTGCTTTCAGGTTGTCTTGATGCCTCTCATAATGGAAATGCAAATGTTTAATTGCACAGTGAGTTGATCATAAGCACCACTTATTAATGCAGGTATTAGGGCCAGAGTGGCATAAAGGTGCTCATTTGATTTGAATCAAAATGAGGAGGATTAAATTAGGAGGCAGCTCAGAAAAGCTGGTATATGCTTTGGTTTGACAGCTGGGAGTTGGAGATGGGTCTGTTTGCTTTTTTATAGGGAGCACAGGCATGTGTCTGCTACTCAAATGATTCCCAGGGGGCTTAGCAGCCTCACCAAAGGAGGAAGGGTCAAAGCAATTGAAGGTGACTGGCTGTTGAAGGGAATAGTTTCAAGGTTTGATATTCCATCTCCCTGCTTAAGGTAGCAATCCGTTTTACTGAAGCAGACCCCCTGTCTCTGTGGAGACACTAGCCCAGCCCAGGGAAGAGTTTTAGGACACAGTTTCAGAGCAAAGCAAAAATCTCAGTAACCTGATGCAAACCTTACTTCCCATTCCAGGTTAAAAATAAGCACCTGTGTCACTTTACATATCCAAGTATCACTTCCCTTTGTACTTGCTTTGAACACAAACTATTATACTAGGTAAGGAGAGGTTATATTTCTAGTAGTTTGTAGTTCAGCTAAAGGGAAACTATGTAGCACTGTTCAGGAGTGAGGAGAACTGAGTTCAGGTCCTGATCCTCCTATAACCTGATGAACTTGGCCAAATGATTTCACTTCCCTAAGAACTCAGTTTCCTCCTTGATAAAATGCGGGGGCTTAACTTGGAATGTTCTTCTGGTTTTAGATCCTGTTGTCCAATTATCACCCAGGTCATCTCCAGCTTTCCCATTCTATGATTTCACGTATAAAGTAATTGGTCAATATTGGCCATCTTGCTGTTCCAAAATAAGGTACTTGAATCTCTTCATTTCATGCCATTTTATTGCCTATCCTCTATCCCTGGAACACTCTCCCATATTACCTCTGCCTCTTTTGTACCCTGGCTTTCTTCAAAATTCAGTTCAAATCCCACTTCCTGAAAGATTTTTCTAGCTGTCACTCTGTCCCCTAAACCACACACTACTAGTATTTTTACTCTGATGTTGCCTAGTATATATAAATCACTCTCTGTGTCTTTCTCTCTCTCTGGATATATACATATATGTATGTATGTGTGTACATATACAAGCACACATATATGTGTATATGTAAATATATATGATATGTATATACACATGTATGTGTATGTCTATCTAATTATTTGCATGTTTTCTCCCTCATTCATTGCGAGCTCTTTGAGGGCAGGAACTGTGTCTTTGCCTTTTTTCTTTAATATCCCCAACACTTAGCAGCTCAACTGGAGCATAGGGATGCTTAATATTATGCTTGACTGACTGACTTGGTTGTCAGAAAACTCCTTAATGCCTAATTTACATATAAAAAGTGGGGCACCTGTAATTCTGATTAAGATTTTTTCTGATTCTGGAAAGGATGGATTAGAAGGGTTTCCCACTGAATGACTTTCTTTGAGTACCTAGAATTTAATACAATTCTACTATAAGGAGACATTTCTACAATGCATATAATATTGTAGCAGAACACCTACAATGTCATAGATGACATAGATACCTTTCTATTTCCCTGTCTTTATCTTCTAAGAGTCTATAAGCCTAAACCTTGACAGCCAAAGGGCATAAACACAGATAAACAACTATTTCTTCTTTTTCTCCCTTTCTGGGCCATCTTGGTGTCACATCTCTGCTTAAGGGTCCTCCCAAGCCTCAGGCAGGAAGATGGTGGCCACAAGAAGAGCAAAAAGTCAGCAGAGTCCATCAACTCAAGGCTCCAGCTGGTCATGAAAAGCGGCAAATATGTGGTAGGCTACAAACAGACCCTGAAAATGATCAGACAAGACAAAGCCAAATTGGTCATCTTAGCCAACAACTGCCCAGCCTCGAGGAAATCAGAGATTGAATATTATGCTATGTTGGCCAAAACTGGCATACATCACTATACTGGCAATAACTTTGAACTGCATACAGCATGTGGGAAGTACTACAGAGTTTGTACACTGGCTATCATTGATCCAGGTGATTCTAATATCATTAGAAGCATGCCAGAAGAGACCAGTGAAAAGTTAACTGTATAAAAGTATACTTTAATAAACCAGACCAAAATTTGTTTAAAAAAACAAAAACAATCATTTCTTCTGTGGGTTTTTCAATTAGTTTCATTAAGTTATTATTTTCCACTTGATTCCAGTGAAAATTTCCTACAGGTTCCCCACAACAGATAGCAAAGCTAGATAGTACAGTAAAGATTATTGAATCTAGAGTCAGGAAAACCTGAGTATAAATCTGGCCTCTGACATTAACTCAGTTTCCCCATCTATAAAATGGGGTTATTACTAGTACCTACTTCCCAGGATTATTGTGAGGCTACAATGAGACATTATTTGTAAAGTGCTTTGCCTACTTTAAAATGCTACATAAACACTATTGTTATTGTTATTATTATTATTATCTGGAATTTCAAAAGAATTTTGGTGATGATCTAGACAATTTGGGGAGAATTATGAATTTTTAAATGTTTCAACCCAGTATGAAGAATGGAAACAATAAATTTTCATTTCAAGAAAGTGTATATGATAAAAATATACATTGTGTGCATTATTATCCATCTTTGCTTCTTTGTAAGTTTTCTTTTGTTCTGTGTTATGTACTTTTTTACTTTATTATTTTTTTCTTCCCTCACTCTCCAGAAGGCTACAATAAAGTTTAGATATGTTCCGCTGTAGCTATAGATATATGCATACACATATACATACATACATATGGAGATATATACTTTCCCAAACATACTTTACTCCTGATTTTTGTTTTATGTTTATATGTATCCCTTGTTTCCTATCCACCCCATCTCCTCTGCTTTACTTCTACCCACTACCTTGCCCTCCTCTGTCTACCCCTCTCCTATCCCTTTTTTCCCATTAATGTAAAGATTTTTCTATATCCCCCTTTTGCCTTTGTCTGACCTTCCCCTCTAAAGATCCCTCCCTTGTCCTCTCCCCCCTCTCCACGCCCCTACTGTTTTATTTCTTCTGAATATAGAAGACCTTTATACTCTTTTAAATGCATATGTATTGTTCCCTTTTAAACCCATTCTCAATGAAAGTAAGTTACCAGAACTACTAGCCCTCCTCCCCCAAGTAATTCCTCTGTATTGATTCTTTCTCTTGCACCTCATTTGTATGAAATACTTTTTAGCTGTTCCTAAATGGTTTTACATTTTAAATTCATATCATAGTCAGGTTTACCCCAGTCTTTCTTATGGGCTAGCAAATTATTAATAAGAATCTTAGACATACATTTTGCATTTGACATATTTAAAAAATAAGCAGTCTGTCCTTATGAATCCCTTATAATCAGTCTTTGTTGTGTACCTTATATTTATATTGGTTCTTGTATGTCAAATCTTCTATTAAGTTCAGGATATTTTTTATAAAGTCTTGGAAGTCCGAGAATTTATCTAATATCTGCTTTTTTTTTCAGGATGATACTTAACTTTGCAGGGTATGATATTTTTGGGTGGAGTCCCAGTTCTTTTGTTCTTCAACATGTTGTGTTCCAAGACCTACGGTTCTTTAATGTTTCTGTTGTTAGGTGTGTAATTTTAATTGTGACACCATCATATTTAAATTGTTTTAATCTTGATGCTTTTAATATTTTATCTTTGAGCTGGAGGTTTTGGAATTTGACTATGATATTCCTATGAGTTTTCCTCATAGAACTTCTTTTAAGTGTTGAAGGATGCATTTTTTCTATTTCTTCGTTCCCCCTTGTTCTAATGCTTTAGGACAATGTTTTCCAATTATTCCTTGTATTATTGTATCAAGATTCTTTTTTTTTGTTTGTTTTTTGGAGGGAAATTGTGGTTAAGTGACTTGCCCAAAGTCACATGGCTAGTAAGCATGTCAAGAATCTAAGGCTGGATTTGAACTGAGGTCCTCCTGACTCCATGGCCAGTGCTCTCTTCATTGTGTCACTCAGTTGCCCCAAGATTCTTTTTTTGATCACAATTTTCAGTTAGTCCAATCATTTTTATGTTTTCTCTTTTTTATCTATTTTCCAAATCTGTTGTTTTTCTTATAAGATATTTCACTTTCTCTTCTATTTTTCATTATTTATATTTTAATTATTTCTTGACTTCTTATAATTATGCTGGCTTCACTTTGCCTAGTTCTAATTTTCAAGGTGTCATTTTCTTCCTTAAGATTCTGGATCTCCTTTTCTAATTGGTTGATTTTCCTTTCATACTCTTCTTGGTTTTTTTTTTTTGGATTATTCTTATTTTCTTTTTTTAGTTTTTTCCTCCATCTCTGTCATTTGATTTTAAAGTCTTTTTTAAGATCTTCTATGAATTCTTTTTGGGAAGGTGACCATTTGACATTACTCTTTGGGGGCTTCTTTAATTCAGTAGTCTCCTCTGGTGAAGAACCCCAGTCATCATAGCTTTCTATGGTTGGATTCTCTCCCCTTTGCCTGTGCATTTTTTGTGCTAATAACTTAATTTTTGTAGTCACCTTTAACCTTGGGGTATGGTGCCTCTTGCACCAGATCTTCAGTTCCCCTCTCTCCCCTTGAACCAAAGCCAAACCTCCAACCTCCTGTAAGTGCCCAAAGACAGGATCTTTCTGCCCCATTGCTTCTGTACTCACCAGGCATGTGCTGGTTCCTTCTTGCCCCTGCAGCTTTTTGCAGCACAGCTAGGTCTGGCATTCTTTATCAGCAGAGGTTCCCTCAGATCTTCCCAGACTCAAATGCCCAATTCCTCTCACGATCCAGGGGTAAAAGCTCCTGTGGCTGAGGCTGAGGAAGCCTCTCAAATCAACTAACCCTAGAACTTGCCACGCGTCGTTAAAAACTTCTCGCCTAGAGAAGTTGATTCTTCACAGGGATCAAACCTCATCCTGGCATTTTTCTTCTGATATTCTCACTTTTTTTCAGGAAGACCCCAGTTGTGCCCTTATCCTTATTTATCTCCATCCACACTTTGTTTGCCCTAAGGTGCTATTTTAACTCTTACGGGGGAAAATTTTGAGAACTTGGAATTTTCTAACCTATTCAGCCATCTTCTCATAATCCTATTGAAGATCTCTTATGAGCAGGAACCCACTACTTCTATTCCATCCTATTCCACATCTGGGTAGCTATAATTGTTAGGACATTTTTTTCTATTCATACAGTAAGTCTAAAGTTTTACTTCTTGTAAACATCCTTACATTGTTTCAAGTTGTGCCCAATAGATCCAACTGGAGCAATTTTTCTTTCTCTTCTATCTAACAACTCAAAATGCTTGAAGATGTTAATCATGCCCTTCTCCCCATCCCCTCTAGTCTAAGCTTTGCAGCCCTAGTCTCTTAAAGTGATGCAAAATGGCAGCATGGTACAGTGGAAAGAGAGTTGGACCTGTAGTCAAAGGGACTAGGTTTGAGTCTTGTCTGTGACAGTTACTTGGGTGACCCTGGGCAAGCCACTTCATGCGTCTGGGCCTCCATTTACTCATCTGAAATATGAAAACTGTATTAGGTTACTTCTGAGGTCCTTTCTAGCTCTAAAGCTAAGATCTCTGAACTTGAGGTCTTTTACCATCCTGGTGGATTTGCTCTGGACACTCTAGATTACCAATGTCCTTTATCAAGAGTGATGACCATAACTAAAAATAATCAGCATGTATTCTTTTAAGGAATGGTCTAAGAGACATTTTGGTCTTTAGAACTAGTTCTACACCTGTCTGATCTTGAACAGATTACTTAATTTCTATTTGCTCCAAAATTCCCTTCTAGAAAACAGAAAAATAGATATGATGAGACTTATTCCTTTATATCACGGTTTTTAATGTTTTGAAGTAAAATGAAAGAGTGAAAGACAATTTGACTTCTTTAGGAGGAATAGTGCTACAGAACCAAAATTCTAACCATTCCTGACTCATGAATACCCAATTTACAGCCTGTTCTGTGTTTGTAATGGGAAAGATGTGGTAGTACTTCCCAGAGCCCCAGAGAAGGAGGCATGTACTGAGTCCCTGTATTATTGCACTTCCTTCTCACTGAACTCCTGGCTAGGCCACAGGAAGAGGTACATCTTGTGTTGTGGGGGCACTCTGTTCTCTGAGAACCACACCATGTACCCATCTTTCTTCAAAACATGAATTGAGTTTTCCTGTAGCAAACAATGCTACAGATAATGGTTAGGCCTATTTACAAAAAAGACTTTAATTCCTAATGTAGCTGAAATATCATAAGCACCAGAACAAGGAAGAACAAAACAAAACAAAGCAAAGCAAAACAAAACAAAACTCCTTAGGCTTGGGATCATACAAGAGCCAACTCAATAGGAAGTCTAAATAAACATAAGTGGCTTAACTCTGTTTCTGTGACCTGGTCTAAAAATCTAACCACTATTTAAAACATGTTTTGTTTTTGTTGTTGTTTATGGGAAAATGAGTTCTGAGCTCCAAATCACCAATGTTTGCTTTTTTTTTTCAAACTGGATTGGTGATTTCATTTTCATAAAGAAATCTAAGAGGGAAATCTTTCTGTCAATACACACTTTGTAATTTTCAGTCTTAGAGGTTAAATGATTTGCCTAGAGTCACAGAGTTTGATCATGTCTGAAGTCTCACTGACTCTCTATCCATTATGCCAGGCTGTCTCTCCAAATCTCCATCAAAAATTTCGCCCTTCCACTGAGCTCCAGAGATATTTGCTCAGTTGGCCCCATGCCATCTCCACAAGATGTTTCACCAGCACCTCAAATTCAATGTCAAAAACTCAGCCCTTTTCTTTCATCCAAAAACTGTGTGTCCTTCTGATATTTTATTATTTTTGATTGTGAAGTACTTCGTATCTCTGATTTTCAGAATATTAGGACAATTCTTCAATGTTTTTTCTTTCTTACTTACAGTCAATTAATTACTACATCTTATCAGGTGACCTTCCTCCATCTCTTGGCTATGGTCCTAATAATACTCCTCATTTCCACCTGCCTGAACTATTGCAATAGATTCCCAACAGGTCTATCCCCCACCGTTTCCTTACCTTTAATACTGCTATCAGTGTTCACTGAATATCTGTTTCTTATATTTCTCTATTGAAAAGTGAATCCCTGTTCCTGCTTGTTTGCTTGTTATTCAAGATGCTGTTATCAACTTAATATTCTATTCCCTCATTTGCTTTATGTTAGAGCCAAACTGGGTTATTCTCTATCTCCCCAAAATACCTTGTACTTTCTCAGTTCTGGGCCTTTCTCATGCCGTTTCTAATTATCATAGCAATAACAACAACCGCTAGTATTTATATACTGCCTTAGACAACAAACCTGACCTGTGATTTGATTGCATAAGACTTATTATCCCCATTTTACAGATGAATGGACTGAGGCTCAGCAAGATAAAGTGATTTTCCCACATTCATACAGTTAAGAAGGGTCAGAACCAGAGTTTGAATTTACTCATCATGCCCTGAATTCTGTTCAATATACATCTGTATTCCCTCTTTTCACCTTTTGAAATCCTAACTTTCCTTTAAAATTAATCTCAAAAAGGGGCAGCTAGGTGGCACAGTGAATAGAGCACTGGTCCTGGAGTTAGGAAGACCTCAGTTCAAATCTGATCTCAGACACTTAACACTTAACTAGTTGAGTGACCTTGGGCAAGTCACTTAACCCCAATTGCCTTGCCTTCCCACCTTCAAAAAAAAATAATCTAAAATGCTGCTTCTTCTATGAAGTCTTCCCTGATTTCCTTTATTAAAAACCTTTCCCCTTGGACCTCACATTGTTCTTTATTTTGCAACTCACTAATTACTCACCATGGAACATTACAGAATATAGTCATGTGCTATTTACTTCTAATCTCCCTGCTAAATGTTGAGCTCCATAAGGGTAAGACCTATGACTTTTCTAAACTCTCCAGCCCTCTTAGGTACAAAACTCAGCATTCAGTGAGGGCTTAATAAATACTTTTGGAATTCAGTTGAATTTACAGATTTACTTGTAGTGAAGAATGTTTGTACATAGAATACATTTAAATTCTGTGAACTCAGGGTTAATTTCAAGCCTCTGTGTGGCTTTAGAGGAAAACTAGAATGGAGGCCAACTAGTTATATTTTAATAGCTATTAAAAACACATATTTATTACCATAATTGGGAGAATTTTTCCATCTCATGAATAAAAAATTTCTCTTCAACAGCAAAAATAGCAGAGATACATATCAATTAAAAACATATAAAATAATCCCAACTTCATTTGTTTTTCCTCTGAAAAATAGTTGAATATCAAATGGAATATGGCCTCAACAAGACAGGGGACAAAGTTAAAAAAAACTCCCTGAAACAAAGAGCAGTTTTCATATAAGACAGTTATTCAAATTAACTTTGCAAAGTAAATTATGGGAATAATATAGTCCTCCAGTTTTTTTTGGGGGGGAGAGTTAGCATTTCATTTTTTTAAACAAAATATGTATCATGAGATACATGAGGATCTTGTAAAGGAACAATTGTAACAGCTTCTAATTTGCCACGCCACAAATTTGAAAGGATAATTTTCCTGGACAAATGGTTTCAAGATGAAATACTTGATGATTCAATTTTGAAATAAAAAAAATCTTACTACAGATATTTATTATCATTTTTTAAATCCATGAAGAGTTAATAAAGTTTATCTAAGTGGTTTGACCTCAGGAAATTTGTTTTCCCTCCCTGGGTTACAGTATCCTTATTTGAAAAGTGGTGGATCTGAATTGAACAATCTAGTTTCCTTTCTGTTCTGTAGCTAGTAAGATAGAAGGAAAAAGCACCAAGGATATTACGAGAAAGAGAGGAACGGAGTATTTTACCCAGAGAATACTGTACTTGGACAGCAGAGTCACATCTAACAATTTTTTCACCTGGGACAAGTCACATAAAATTCATTCTTGAACATTGCCAAGACAGGCTTGAAAAGAGGGGGATTGGACTCTACCTTGGGGAGAAGTTTACCCTGGGTGTGGTTCATTTTCTGGTAGCTTTCCATTTCCATTAATTATTCTTATTAACTAGGTGCTAAACTTACTTGTTTCTAGCTGCAGAAGAAATACAAGTGTTATTAGTGCTTTGCAAATTCTTTCATCTTAGGACAAAACTCTGGTCAACCCAAGTTAAAGGTTGGTTGACCATCATTGAAAAGCTGGAACAAGCAAATGCTACATTTTCACATCTATTAAGAAAAAAGTAGCACTACATTGTTATTTAGACACCCCTGATTAGCACACATTCATTTCTTTCAAAACTAGGAAATTTATTTGCTAATAACCCCTGTATTTTCAACTGCTATTTAGACCTGAAAGCGGCAGGATATAATTTGTTGATCTTTTGCTCTCTGTTCGGCAAATAACTGTGCTTTGAGGTTATGTTGTACCAAGTTCGACTGAAAATTAGAATTGTTCCTGAGCTTCATCATTTGCCCTGATGGGTAACACCATGAAAATGCTAATTGTCACTAGATGTAGGTTAATGTGAGCTTTTGAAATTCTTATTTGAACAATATGAAGTGAATACAAAGCTTTTCTCTTAATAACACTCTTTTGTATAGGAAAAAGCTCTTTAAGTTGGAATGCAGAGATCCTTACCAGTACAGTACAAAACCAGCAAAAGATAGGGGAAGTGGGAAAATATCCCATTCTCTCTAGAAATACCGTATGGAGTTAAATATGCATGTCTCTCGAAACTCATAATGGAAGAACAGGTTCTTGACACGCATCCAGTGAATATGACAAAGTCTAGCTGTTCTCCTTAAGAAGATTAATGAATAGTGACTTAAAGGAAGGGATGGGTGAACTGTGTACTAACAAGTAAGAACCAGCTAAAAACTCAGCCCTGTTTCAGAGACAAATCAGAATCTTGAAAGTTTAGCTTGGCTTGGCTCGATTAATCCTCCCCCTCTTTCTCCCTTCCCCACTCCCATACCCACCCTTGCCTCTCACTCATTTCTTTTAATCATGAGTCATTATCCCAGCACACCTTCATACTCTCTACTGGGTCTCAAGCACCTTTCTCTGTCCAATCTTATAACTACAGTGGGGAGTGGAGGTGGAGGGTGAGTCTTAAAATAATAAACTGTTTTTAGGCTTTCAGAGAGAATGCAGTTCTGAGTGGGTTCCATGATTCATCATTGATGGAAAGTGTGTAGGAGGAAGGAGGAACAGACTGATTTGAGATCAGAGGAAGAAAGGAAGGAGCTAGGACTTATGAGTATGAATGAGAAAGAATAACTGGACAGAAACAAAAATTGTCAAGTTTGGGGCCAATAAGGTGAAGCGCTTGAAACAGAATGGGAATTAGAAAGTTCAGTTTAGTGAGTAGGAAGACAAGTACACACACACACGCACACACACATGCACACACACACACAGTCAAAATAGGTTTTTACCAATATATTTTGGCCTGTATAATACTAGGTCTTTTGCCTTTCATTAAACATCTATTATTTTTGTTTTCTTCTATATCTATTTATATTTTGTTAAAGTAATTCATTTTTGCAAAATTCATTAACAGATCTAATAAGGAAAGGCATGAATTTTGTGACTGAAACAGAAACACTGGGGTCAAGAATATTGAATTCCAAATCCATTGTAGTTTATCAACTCAGCAAGTTTGGATTTTCACATAAAAACGTCTGGCACTTATGCTTGGTTCAATGCAGGGATTAATGATCTAGGTTGGCTGGTTCCCATTCACCTACTTCAGTAACAAACAAAAGCTCATCCTAGATCAAATCATCAAGAAATTAAATGAGAAATCACGGTGACTTTCTACTCCATAAATGCACAAAAAAGTCAACTTGGACCCCACCATCCAATCCAGTGACATGGAAGGATAGCTCCAAACATGACTAGAGACAGCGCCAAGGATAAGTATGCAATCTGCAAGGCGATGTCTGAAGATTGCAGTAGTGGGCTCTCTTAGGAAGCCCAAAGTGAGGGCTTTGGAAGTCCAGAGAGCAGTAATCATCAGGGAGGAGTGACCAATAACCAGAATGATACAGTGTGGTCCTGCAGCACTGAGACCTGGACAGCCAAAAGTCCTAGAATTCTGAGGTCTCTAATACAATATGCTGAGATGCCAGAGTTGACCCTAAATATCCAGTGCTTTGAAATTCACACATGCCAGAAAGCTGAACCCTGGGAGGTAGAGCTCAGCATAAGAACCCAGGGTCCCCAGGGCCAAACCACGCAGGGCTCACTATTTCACCCAAAAGCACAGCAGGGAGCAGGGAGTGACCTTGGCACGAAGTCCTATTTCAAGCTGGAAAAATTGAAAAAAATCAAAATCAAAAGAAATGCCATTTAGTGTTTAAATTATTGCAAATTTGATTCCATAACAACTGGAAGCAAAATCTCAAAGAAAACAATGAATTTTCCAGGAAAAAAAAACTAGAAGAAATGAAGCAAAGAAGAAAAATAAAATAAAATCTCATTTTAATTGTTAGACCAAGTGACACCCACCACCACAAGTGTATCAGTGTGCCTATCTTCCTTCCAGCGGCCTCTTCATGATTATGTTTTTGACTAGGTTCCATCCCTTAAGAAGACAGAAATCTCTTGAGACAACAGACCAATGAGTATGGATAGATAGGAGAAGGAGAAAAAATTCCTAGAACTTGGGGCATTGCTTAGGAGGAAAGACCCATACTATCAGGGTAGGATGGTCCCTAGGGAAACAGAAGACACCACAAAAGCAAAAAGTCAGAGGCCAGAGGGGCAGAATTACTGAAAAGAGGGAGAAGGAAGCCAAAAACAAAAAAGGAATTGCGTCCAACAGAAACTTCCCTACTTTGCAATTTTACTTAGATCTGGCCCTTTTATTTCTCTACTCTCAGCAAAATATTTGCAAGAAGCTTTTTTTTTTAAAACATTGGTAATAAGTTGTAGAAGAACCTACATTGTCACCTGATCATGATGCAGGTTTATAAGCTAACTCTCTGAGGCCAAGGTTACAGTCTGTGTCCAAAGAATGGAACCAAACTGATTGAGAAATGAGGGGATTGAACCCCTTATCCCAGAATCATTAATCACACTCTAAATTATCTAACACTTTTTTTTATTCCATAATGCCTTATTCTATACTTTTTAAGCCCCCTCCCACCTTTTTACCTCCCCTTGAATGTTATCTTCCCCCATTAGGATATAAGCTCCCAGAAGGCAAGATCTATCTTTTTTTTTCCCATACATTGGCATCTCTAGCATTTACCACACTGTCTGACACATAGTAATTGCTTAATAAAAGTTTCTTGTCTTACTTTGCCTCCATAAAATATTGACACATGTAAGTGAACATGTGTAAGAGAAAAGGGAATAGAAAAAGATTCTTCACTCCACACTTCCTTATCCAGCCCAGTCAATCACAGTTCTTACCTCAGCTATATATACTGTCACCTGCCACTTATAGACAACCATTTCCATGGAAAATAATGAAGGTGGCTAAAGTTGGAATGTGGGGACAGCTTCAGGCATGACCTGGAATCAAAACATTCATGCATTAGCAAGAGTTGAGTGCATTCAATTGAGAAAACTCTTTGTACCAAGAACCTCTGTTAGTTATTATCATCTTAATTTAAACCCCTCTAGTGTGACTGTGGACAATAACTTTTTTGTTTGCTTCCATCATAGTCTTTTTATTTGTTTGTTTAATCCTAATGCCAGGTATGTTTTCACCTCTAGCCTCTCATGTCAGCTTATCTTAACCCTGTATACTGACTCTGGTTTTTTATACTGTTCCATCTGGCATTTTAGAGTCTTGTCTAGGTGGAAAAAAACCTTCAAGACCATAGCCTTTTAATTTTTTTCCTCCAGGAGAAGCATAAATTTACAATGTGGTGTGCTCATTCAGTCAGTGTAATGGTCAGGAACTGGAGGAATACTCCAACGATACCCTTATGCATACTCCTAAAGCACATACAATCATATACTGTTCGCATATACGTATACCACATAGTATGTTGGAGTAGAAGGAGCATTGAACATAGAATCAAGGAAATGAGTCTGAAATCTTGTCTGCTTTTTATCACATTTATGACTTTCAATAAATCACTTAACCATTCTGATACTCCACTCTACCTGTGAAATGAAAGAATGAAAGCATTGGACTAGATGACTTGAAATTCTCCATTAATCTTGAAATACTGTGATTCTATGATTATCTGACCCCATATATACATTCTGTCCTCCTTATACTTCCAATTAATTAATTTTGACTTCTATTTTCTACCCACTTGATAAAAGAATGATGAAGAGAGTGAGGTTGGTGGTCATGATGCATCAGTGTATCATGATGATTAAGAAATCGAACCTTACTAACTAAATTAACTGGCTACCTAGAAGATATAGTAAATCCTTGGGGTCAGAGTCACTTAATGATAGAAATCCCACAGGACTTCATTTTAATCTTGTACTCTACTAGGAGAGAGAAAACTGTGAGTCCTAATCTTGTGTGAGCTTTGGCAAGTAACTGCTCCTCAGTCTCCATCTGTAAAATGAGAATGCTTAATTAACTAAGAAAACTTTACATTCTCTTGACAACTTAAATTTCTTTGGTTCTAGTCTTGCTCAGAACTTTAAATATAGAGAAAATAAAAAGTCAAATAATCATTCTATCATCACAAAGGAGCTGATCATTCCTGGAATTAAGTATAAGAAGAGGAGAGGCATAGTTTGATTTAAAGTTATTCTGAAGGGCCCCTTTGTAAAACAACAAAAAAACCCTGACCCTTTTGTCTTCCCAAAGATTGATTGGCTTCCTTTTATTCTTATGCAATATGAAAGATGTGTGATAGATAATTCCTTGGATCTTCCTCCTTCAAAGGATTGTTAGGGAAAAGTACTTTGTTAACTACAAATTACTACATAAATATATATAGCTATTACCAGGACTATGAACTGAAAGATGGTTCTTATCAAGTAGAATGAAGAGAGAACTGGAAAATTCTAGGGAAAGATATAGCAAACATCTCATCAATCAATATGTATTAAACACCTACTATATGCAAATAGTTATGCTAGGTGATAAGGAAATATTTTCATAGGTTAGTCTGGGCTCTTATCACTGTGATTCCCTGACCAGTACAGATCACTACCCATAATGTACCTTTGCATTCTCTCTAATTCTTTTAATGTATTTCCATAAACTACATATAAAGAATCTATCCCAAACACTAGAGGTCTAATATGTATATACTTTATATATCCTAGTGTATATGTTATATCACTCCAATAAAACATAAGCTCCTTGAAGGCAAAGACTTCTTTATTCCTGCCTTTGTATCCTCAACATCTACCTTACTGCTTGTCACAGAATAGGTAGTTTTTCAATGTTGATTGATTTGAAAAAAAAGAATGGAATCTTTGGAAATATTTAGATTATATTATTGCATCACTCAAGTTATCTACCCTTAATCCTTCACACTTGATACATGACTAGCTTAACTACTTTTCTGATCATGGATGCCCCTATTAATGACATTCATATTATTTCTTCCATGTATGTAATGGATGATAGTATATGACTACCAGCTTACATCCACTATACATCTCATCCAATCATTGCCCTTTCAGTCACATTTAATTTTGACCTTTTTTGGATATCATAGGTTTCCATGATGCACACTTATGTAGA
>CM053599.1:79315567-79363975 GCA_028646575.1 Pseudocheirus occidentalis
AGCCTGTCAAAAATATGTTCATTCTTTACTTGTCCCTATGCCATTTAAAATTCTTAAAAGACATAAATGACATGCTTGTTATATTTGATGACACAAACCTGTGAGGGGAATAAATGGATGATAGAATTCAAAATTACATGGACAGAATGAAGTTTGGACCAACTCTGATAAGATGAATTTCAATAGGTATAAAAAATATTATAATTGGGTTCAAAAAACCAACTTTACAAATATACTGGGGGAGGGATGACAACATAGCAGCAAAGAGATCATAGTTGGCATCAAATTATAATATGAGTAATATGACAACCACATAAGATAATGCAATCATAGGCTATTTCTTTTCAATCATTTTTCAATTGTGTCTGACTCTTTGTGACTTCATTTGGGGTTTTCTTGGCAAAGGTGATGGATTGGTTTTCCATTTTCTTCCCTACCTCATTTTATAGATGAGGAAATGGAGGTAAACAAGGTTAAGTGACTTTCCCAGGGTCACATAGTTAGCATGTATCTGAAGCCAAATCTGATCTCAGGAAGATCAGTCTTCCTGACTCCAAACTCTAGTAACTGTGCCACATAGCTGTCTCAATTATTAACTTCTTAGTGAAATGCAAGAGAAATATGGAATCCAAGAGTAGGGAGGTAAGGTTGTTTGCTGTCCTGTTTAGACTGCATCTGGAATATGGGATTCAATTGTGATGACCATATTTAAAAAAGAGATATTGATTGCCTTGAGAATATCCAGAAAAGGGAAACCAAGTCAGTAAAGGGCCTTGAGATCATGTGATATGAAGACTGGTTGAAGGAACTTTGGGATGGTTAGTCTGAAGAAGGATCAAAACAGTCTCTTCTAATATTTGAATAGATGTCATCACAAAGGATGATTAAATTTATTTTTGCCAGAACCAGAAGGAGAATTCAGAAGCTACAGAAGAAAAAAAACAAACATTGTTATTAGGAAATTCAATAAAGATAAATACAAAGTCTCATGTTTATGTTAAAATAAACTAACTTCATGTATACAAGATGGAAGACAAATAGACACACAGAACTTTACTTTTTTTTATTTTTGGAGGGCAATTGGGGGTAAGTGATTTGCCCAAGGTCACACGGCTAGTTTTTGTGTTAAGTGTCTGAGGGCAGATTTGAACTCAGGTCCTCCTGACTCTGCGGCTGGTGCTTTATTCACTGTAGCCCTAGCTGCGACCTACACAGAACTTTTCAAAAGTTGAATGAGGTGATTTTAGAAGTAGTGTGGTCTCCCCCACTGACAGTCTCAAAGCTGAGCCTGAATGACTAACTCTCAAATATTTTGTAGAGAGAATGTCTGTTCAGATATGAATTTGAACTAGATTGACACTGAGGTCCATTCCACTGGTGATCCTTTGTTTCTGGTCAATATCAGCTAAGCTTCCCAACTTCATTCTACATCTTTATACTACCATATTGATCACATCAGATACAGAAGTCCCAGAGTCTACATGTGGTTCCACTGTTGTCACTGAGAAGACTAAATCCTTATATAAATGTTGGACAGGTAGACACAGTGAATAAAACATTTCTTCCTGCCCTCATAATCAGGCATCCAAAAAGGTAAGGGTAAATTAATTGGGGACAAGCTTAACCTGATTAATACTTTTTTGATTGTCAGTATAGCAAAGGATATTTTTCTAAAAGCTTTCTTCTCCTCACTTCTAAAGATCTTGAAGAAAATCTGAGATAACCTGTACTGCTCCTTTGGAGGCAGGAGAAAGAGATCATATAGTTCACCCCTCTTCCTTCAAACATGACAATTGACTTCTGACCAATATACAAAGATTCTGGAGAACAGCCTTACACGTTTTAGTAGCAACAAATAGTCGCTAAACCCAATTGAAGTGACCAAAGGATTTCTTAAAAAGATACTTGGTTAAAGGCCCAAATCATGGCCTAGTTTTAAAGTCTTTGGCCATGCTTCAGAATGATAACTGCCTTGAAATAACATGTGGTGCAAAGTCTCCTATTCCAGGTACCACTTACTGTTGAATATGAAATCAGCAGAAAGAGACACTTGGAAGACTCTTTCTCTTACCCAGGGGCTTGTAATCTGAGATTGAATCTTAGATGACATCAATTCCTTTTGAAGTCTGGTATCTTTAGAAGGTGAACTTGCCTTATCATTGATTTAAATATCCATTTCACAATCTGAAGAATGGATTTGTTGTTGCCAAATTAAAACCATAGACATTATCTGACTATGAAATCAGATAACAACATGCTAGAAACTCCTTTGCTCTAATCCTCTATCCACGAATCTTTAGTAGAAAAACAAAATAATTGTTGGTAAAAAGGTCACAACTCTAATGTATGAAAGACCTAGGTTTGTGTTGTTGCCCTTTTTTAAAAATCTGGCTCAGTCTAGGAGTGAGTAATTTATTAAACTATCTATACCTGGGATCACTCTAGCCTTCTGGTGTAATATGTGAGTTCTTCCTAAGATATTCTTTATGAAGAATTAAGATAGAGGCAAAAATGACTCAATTATCAGATTTGCAGGTAGCGTCTAGTAGGAAAGGATGGAGAAGACATTAGATGTCAAAACTGGGAGCTATAAGGAGCCCAGCGGGCTAAAAATATGGATCAGATTTAATAAGACAAAATGTAATAGTCATAAATAACAAATCCTACACTTGGATTGAAAAAAAATATCAACTGATGGAAAGAGAGGCATAGCTTGACAAAGTATGCATGAAATGAATTGGGCATTTTAGTGAATAGCAAGTTAAATATGAATTGAGTGTGACATGGTGGCCAGAAGAGCTAATATGGTATCAGGCCCTGATAAAAGAAACATAATGTTCAGAATGAAAGCTGGGAAAGTTCTGCCGTAGTCTTCCCTGGTGAGATCACATCTAGGGCATCTCCTTTGAGAACATACATTTTTAAAGCATATCAATCAGCTGGAACATGTCCAAAGGACAACATGGCTCCTCCGGTAGAATCAGACCTTTCTGAAGGCTTGAATTGTTTTTTTTTCTTCCCTCAGTGTGTATGTGTACATATACATATCTTCATAGAGACACACAAATATAAATACATACAAATACACACGTATATATGTGTGTGTGTATGTGTGTGTGTATACACACATATACATATTTAGAGAGAGAGCAGGATGGAAGCTAAGTGATTCAATGGATAGAGGACTAGGCCAGACCTGAGTTCAAATGGAGCTCAAACACTTACTAAGTGTGTGGCAATGGGCAAGCTGCTTAAGCTCTTTTTGCCTTAAATCACTGGAGAAGGAAATGGCAAACCGTTCCAGTATCTTTGCCAAGAAAATCCCAGAGACAACATGGGTCATAAGGTCACAAAGAGTTGGACATGATTGAATGACTGAAAAACAACAACCAAGTTATCTAACTAGATGATAGGTAGGTAGGTAGATAGATAGATAGATAGATAGATAGATAGATAGATAGATAGATAGATGATAGATAGATAGATAGATAGATAGATAGATAGATAGATAGATGGATGGATGGATGGATGGATAGATGGATGGATGGATGGATAGATAAATAGATAGATAGATAGATAGATAGATAGATAGATAGATAGATAGATAGATAGATAGATAGATAGATGGATGGATGGATAGATAGATAGATGGATGGATAGACAGATTTCTATTAGATATATTCTGTAATCTCACAGGAGAACCACTAGCCTTGGGCAGAAATCAAAAAAGTATCTTGTAGAAAGTGTTGAGACTTGAAGGAAGCCGGGAAAGCCAGGAGGTGGAGACAAAGAGGCAAAATATTCCAGACATCAAAGACAGTCAGTGAATATTTAGTCAGAAGATCGAGTAGTTTTTTGAGGGAGGAATAAAAAGGACAATACCACTAGACCATGGAATATGTAGAGGGAAGAAAAATACAAGAAGGCTAGAAAAATAGGAAAGGGTTCAATTATGAAGGACATTAAAAGACAAATGGAAGATTTTATATATGACTCAGGAAGCTCCATTCTTGACCCTGGACTTTTTCTATAATGCCCCTGCTTCCTCAAAGGGTATTTACATCTCTCATTTCAGACTTGCCAGTTTCCTGTTATATGCTGTCTTCTCACATTAGAATATAAGCTCCCAGGGCAGCTATGTGGAGCAGTGAATAGAGCACTGGCCCTGGAGTCAGGAGGACCTGAGTTCAAATCCAGCCTCAGACACTTGACACACTTACTAGCTGTGTGACTTTGGGCAAGTCACTTAACCCAAATTGCCCTCCAAAAAAAAAAGCAATTAAAAAAATGTAAGCTCCCTGAAGGCAAAAACTGTCTTTTTCCTTGTATTTATATTTGACAAATTTGTTGGTGTCTGAAATATGGTAAGTACTTAATAAATGTTTGCTCCCTTTGTTTCATGTTAGAGTCAGTGTAGTGTTCAAGCATACCAACTTCCTTCTGGATCCCCACTGTCACATCCCCTGTGTTAACTATCCTTCCTACTTCTGTGTCATCTGAAAATTTGATGAGCATACACACCATCTATGCTTTTATCTAGGTCACTGACAAAAAATGCTAAAAAGCACAAGGCCACACACAGATCACCACACTACTCAAGTATAAGATATTCTGTGATGTAGAGGTCCCTATCTGTTCTGGCAGACAAACGTTTTTAGACAGCTCTAAGTATTAGGAAGGTTGTTGTTGTTGTTGTTGTTGTTGTATTTTTCACTCCTTTATTTTGAGCCAAAATAATCCCTCTTTTTCAAATAGAAATTGTGCTACACGTCATAGGGGTTACTGTGGACTACAAGTTCAATATGAGTCAATAATGCGATTTGGAAACCAAAGAAATTAATCTGCTTTTAGGCTATATTGAGGGGTGTAATAACTAAGAATAATTAGGTGACAGTCCCACTGTACTCTACTTTCATCAGAATGCAGCTTTGGCATTATGTTCAAGCCTAGGTGCCATATTTTTTTAAATTGACATTTTTTTTTTTTATAAACTCTGGAAAATGTACAAAGACGGGAAACCAAGATTCTTTGATTTAGCCTAGAGAAGACAAGGTTTTGGTGGAAATGCAGTTAATAACTCCTTTCAAATATTTAAAGGGCTTCAATAAAGAAGATGGATTATACATTTTCTTGACCATAGAGAGCATAATTAGGAACAAAGGATAAAAATTATAAAGAAGTATGTTTAGACTTAATATGGATAAGTAAGGACAAACTTCATAACAATTAGAATTATCCAAACATGGAATGGTTACGATGAGAGGGAGTGTGTTTTCACTCAGTCGAGGACTTCAGGCAAAGGATGGATAACTTTCTGCATGGTATGCTGTAAAAGAAATTCATTTTTAGGTACTGCTTGGACTAAGCGATCACTGAAGTACTTCCCATCTCTTAAATTCAGTTATTCTGTGATCCTGTTTTCAACTTCAGTTCACTTCTGTTTTTGTTTTTTGTAGCCAAAACACATCAAAAGCAATCACTATTCCATATATCAGAAATTCAATTTCTCTTCTTCAAGTTAAACAACTTCATTTCCTTATACTAAACTTCATGTGATGTGGTATTCATATCTTTCAACATGGTACCTTTTTCCCTTCTCAACCTGTGGTTTCCAAAACTTTACACAATATTTTATATGTATTTGGAGCAATCAGGTCAATACATAGTGGGACTTTTACTTCCTTCATTCTGATCAGGATCTCGCAATGCAAACTAAGAAAGATTACATAGGCTTTGTTGATTATTATGTCACACTGTTGACTAATGTTGAATTCAAAATCTCTGCAAAGAAAAAAAGACTATTAAAGGACATTGCATGGAATCATAGCAATCCCAACCCAATCTGTTTAAATAAGTGGTGGATTCTGAAAATTGAGAAATGGATAAAGGTAAACACATTAACTATCACAATAGCTTAGGTAATTTTAACAGATGGGAAATAGTCACCACAGTGAAAAGATGGAAAAATACCAGCAACTGTCTCAGCTAACAAATGTTTAGTCTCCTTGCCAAGCACAAAGAAATGGCAGCCAAGGGCAACAGCAGTTTAGAGTACAAGTTGATTTGCAAAACATTATGAAGGAGGATGACAGAAGATCACAGTGTTACCTAGTACAACAATGAAAAGCATTTGAAAAGAAAATGAGTTTCAGAAAGCTTGGCATGATACCCAGATAAACCATATTACTCTAAGGCTATTTAGAGGGAAAGCCAAAAGAAGGAAGACAAAAAAAAAATGAAATGCACTAGGTCAGCTTTTTTTTTTAATACTAATCTATTCTTACTGTCATCAGTAATGGAACCACCACATTTATACATTCATCTCAGTATCTATTTGTGATAAAGTGACAATGACACTTAGTGATGATGACAGAAAGAATAGTTTAAATGAGTACTTACAGGAGAACACTTTATGGATAGCAATATCATTTTAAAAGCAATTAGAGATCTCTCCTAGAAATACATCAAAGGTTGAAGACTCTTAAAAATGGGGAAAAAATGAACAGAAATGGTTTTATTCAAAACAAAAATGAAGTAAAGAAACATAAACACCTACTGACTTATTTGCTTGCTTTCCCATCTCTATTAAATCTTCATGAGAACTGTCTGCACATACTGCATCTCAAATGAAAACATGATAAGGAAATAGGCAAGCCTTTGTCATTTCACAGCAAATGACATCTTCACAGTCAAAGAATAGAATGCGAGTTATGTAAAATACAAGATCTTACTGTTAATTGTTTGTTGAGTTATGAAACATTTGACTCCATAATTCGAAATGCAACCTTGAAGGCTCTACTCAAACAAAGTGGCTCTCACTTATACACTGAAATTATACAAGGCTTTATGAAAGATAGGATTACAGGAGTTGCTTTGTTCAACTTTCTGCTAAGTGTTGACATGAAATTATGTGTTTAAAGAGAGCTAAACATTTTTCACAGATTTCCTTCAGTCTTAAGACATGAGATATTTCTTCTTTTAGGTTTCAACAAAAGAGGATTACTTATTGGGAATGAGCTTCTCCAAACTTTCTTATTTCTAGATAACATTGTATTGGGGCACAGAACAATATTAAGACCTCATAAGTGAAATCCAGAGGAATTAAAAAGTAATTTGGTCTGAACATCCACATGGAAAAATAAAATGGATTATCAATGCTAATTTCTCAGACTATTAAGTGCAATTGGATAGGCATCTATTACCATTAGCCTATCAATTTGTAGTTTTATGTAAGTATATTAAATCTATAATGGATTTGGAATTGAATAGAGGGCAGACTAGATTGGAATGTATTTGGAGAATTTGGTAGTGTTTTTGACAATCCCAACTTAGATAATTTTTAAATACTGAAGAAACTTCCTTCTTTAATAACTGTATTCTTCCAGGTGGTGCTATAAGCCCATGTAACACAGAACATAGTGCTTAAAATTAAAATGAAAATAATAAGTAGCATTAATATAGCACTTTTATGTATCAGGTACAGGGCTATTTTTTTAAACAATATCTCATTTGTTCTTCACAACAACTCAGGAAGGTTAGTGCCATTATTATCTCTATTTTACAGTTGGATAAACTGAGGCAAATAGAGGGCGGGGGGTTTTGTTTGTTTTTTAAGTGATTTACCCAAGCTTACACAGCTAGTAAGCATCTGAGGCCTGGTTTGAATTCAGATCTTCTTGATTCTGGTCTCATAGCAACTATAAATAGCCATGAGAGTAGCAAGAAGATACTTGGTGAGCATAAGCAGTTTGGAATATGTTGCCAACAACTTGCACGTACAAAAGAGTACAAGAGGCATTTTATATATCCACTTTATGCTGATAACCACCAAAGGAGTTCACTTCAATTCTACTCTGCTTAATTCAATTTATTTCAACCAACAATTACTAAATACCTAATAAAAGCAAGGCACCATACTATGCATAAAGACAAAAATGATACAGTCTCTAACATCATTCTATATTCTACCAGGAAGATAATCATATATACCCATGAGTGAATACAAAATACATTCAAGTAATACAAAATAGTTACAATAATTAATTGGTAGATCAGAAATGATATCCTGAAAAAGTCAGTTCTTGAGCTATGATTTTAAGAAAACTAGGGGTCATACCAAGAAAAATTGAGGAAGAATTGCACTCTAGGTATAAGAAACAATTTATTCTAAGGTGAGAAATGAGAAATGGTTTATGGGGAAGATCTAATAGGTTAGCTTGGCAGGAATAAAAATAAATATGGAGAGAGAAGTAATAATAAATCAGACTTGAAACAGAAGTGGAAGACAATCAGGAGGATAGAATGGGAAAGACAGAATGGGAGTGCAGGCTGAAAAACATAAATATGTTTTTCACACTAAGTGGAAAAGGATGAGAACCTAGTAAAGGGGACTGCATAGGATTGATCAGAAAAAGTAGGATGAGAATGAATAAGGACTAAAGGCCTAGAAATGAAAAAAGCGAACAGTACCCAGGAGAAGTTTTGGTGGGGATTCCACATTTTTAAAAGATACAGGAAGACAAATAGAATTAAGACTTAGAAAAGACCACAAGATACAGCAGTTAAAAGATTCTTGGTAACCTTAGAGAAAGAAATTTGAGTCAAGAAAAGAGTACAAGAAGCTGGAGTAACCAGCTGATTGATAGTGAAAAAAATTGGTATTGCAAGCTACATGAAGACTTGCCTTAATGCTTGGATTTTTATTTGAATCTGCTATTTTTAAGTAATAAGCCAGGTTCAAATGAATATTACTACCATAACTTTAATGCATTACCTAAGATTTGGTTCCTAGTTAGAGTTTAAAGAGATTTGGTTTTATATTACAGTAAATGAAAACTACACTTCCATGGAACCACTAAGTGATTAATCTACTTTAAAAAGCAGATAGAAAAGTGCTTGTGGATATTTGGAAGACATTTTAATACTCCTATTTGTAATAGCCTGGTTCATTATAAGTTATTGATGCAAATTATATCCACATATGCATAGAGTGGTCTCAGAGTCTGTTTAAGGCTACCTGTGAATTCTGTTTCATTAATGTTTATAATCTAGTCATGTCTACATTTTGAATTCTGGTGATTTAAAATTAATTTTGTTTTCTTTTTAAAAATCCCTTCTTAGTTCCTTTCCAAAATTAGCTATGAATTCTGGAAGTTTTCTTTTCTTTTCTTCCTTTTTCTTTTCTTTTTTTGCATTGATATGTAGCACTGGGTAACATAGATTATTTATTTGGCCTTCTTCCCCTGCTGAGAGGGCTGTGGAGCAAAACTTCACTGGGGATGATATGGTATATAGTATATAAAGAACTGGAACTCAAATAAGGAATACCTGGGTTCAAATCTTTCTCAGGAATTCACTAGCTGTGATATAACTTCTCTTATTCATTTTCATCACCTATAAAATTAGAGTATTGATGCATGTAATACTTATCTCAAAGGGTTCCAGTGAGGCTGAAATGACAGATGATGCATATAGAAAGAATGAGTAAAATACAATTTATTATATTTAGAGGGTTTGGAATGGTTTTCTAAAAAATCTCTCTAGGAATCTTATACTTGAAGCCTTCCTTTGAATTAAATGATCTTTTTGTGGGCATACAGAGATATCACCACTGACAGGCATGTTTGTTGTTGTTCTTATTGTTAGTTCTGTCTGACTCTTCATGACCAGGTTTTCTTGGTAAAGACACTGGCAGGGTTTGCCATTTCTTTCTCCAGCTCATTTTACAGATTAGGAAAATGAGGTAAACAGGGTTAAGTGACTTGCCCAGGGTCACACAGCTAGTGTCTGAGATGAGATTTGAACTCAGGAAGATGAGTCTCCCTGAAGCAAGGTCTGCCCCTCTGCCTACTATGCCACGAAGAGATATGTATGTTGAATGTGATTAATTGTGTGTATGGGTACATAGTGGTGTACATTCTCAGTACCAGTATCTACTAAAATAAAAAAAAATCGGAATGTGTGACTTCAGCAATCAGAGTTTAAGGTAATTTGTTGTTCCTAGTTTCCAGTGATAAATTATGTATGAATTGTTTTTCTTAAAGAATAGACTTCTTTTCTAAATTTTAATTTTTTATTATTTTTCTAATTATGTATAAAATAATCTTAAATATTCATTTTAAAAATTTAGACTTCTAAATATTTCCCCTTCCCTCCCTCTTTTCTTGAGAAGCCAAACAATTTGTTGTAGAATGATATATATTATGTAGAATTATATGTTTTATGTGGTTATACTACTTGCCATGTTGCAAAGAAAACAGGCCAAATGTATAGGTATGTATGTATGTAGATAGATATAAATACAGATGCATGCCTGTGTGTATATCTACATATACATATATGCACGAATATATATATATACGTATGTATGTATGCTCAATCTGCATTTAGCTTCATCAGTTCTTTATCTTGGGTATATAGTTAAAGTCCTTTGGAAGAGTCTTAGATCGTTGTTTTTTTTCTTAGAATAGTTAAGTCACAGGTGGTCTTTGTATGATAGTGGTGTTACTGTGTACAATGTTCTGGTTCTACTTACTTCACTTTGCATCAGTTCATACAAGTATCCCCAGGTTTTTGTGAAATATCCTGCTTATAAGTTCTTATAGCACAATAGTATTTCAAGACAATAACACGCTATGACACACCCAATTGATGGGTATCCTCTCAATTTCCAACTTTTTGCCACATAAAGAAAACTGCTATAAATATTTTGTACATATAAGTCCTTTTCTTTTGTCTTTGATGTCTCTCTAATACAAACCCACTTATTGTAGTGCTGGATCAAAGAGGATGCACAGTTTTATAACCATTCAGGGAAAATTCCAAATTTCTCTTCTGAATGGTTGGATCAGTTCACAACTCCACCAACAGCACATTAATATTCAAATTTTTCTACATCCCCTCCAACATTCATCATTTACCTTTTCTGTCATATTAGCCAATCTGTGGAAGTTCCTCACTTATTTTAATTTGCATTTTAATACTGATTTTTTTCATATGATTATAGTTAGCTTTAATTTCTCCTTTTGAATACTGCCTGTTCATATTATTTGATCATTTATCATTTGGGGAAAGGTTTATATTCCTATAAATTTGGCTCAATATATTTGAGAAATGAGATTTTTATCAGAGAAATATCATGCATATTCCACCACAACCCTAATTTTTCTGCATTCCATCTAATCTTGGCTGCATTGATTTGTTACTACAAAAACTTTTTTTAAAATTTAATATAATATAAATCATCTATTTTACATCATATAATGCTCTCTCTATCTTTCCTTTGGTCATAAATTTTTCCCATATGCATATATATGACAGGTAAAATAATACATCCACATGCTCCCCTAATTTGCTTATAATGTCAACCTTTATGTCTAAATCATGTACTCACTTTGATCTTATCTTGGTATTCAGCATGAGATGTTAGTCAATACCTAGTTTCTGTCAAACAATTTTCCAGTAATTTTTGTCAAATAGGGAATTCTTTTCCCAAAATCTTGAATCTTTGGGTATATCAAACATTAAATTTACTATGGTCACATATTGCTATGTATTCTACACCAAAACTATTTTGCTTATTCACTAGTCTATTTCTTAACCAGTACCAGACTATTTTGATAATAACCATTTTGTAACACAGTTTGAGATCTAGTAGACTTGAGTATGACGGACTGCTAGACCCATTTCTCTCACATTTGTTCCCATTGATTCCACCGATATTTTTGTTTTTCAGGATGAATTTAGTAATTTTTTTCTAGCTGTATAAAATATTTGGTAGCTTTATTAAGATTACACTTTTTTCTAAACTCAGGACCGGATCAAATACTAATTTGCACTTGACTCATTAATGAATCATCTTGATGCAAAAATTTTAATTGTCTTAAAAAGTGAGCTAAGGGCCCGCTGACTGCTCCTGCTCCCATGTGGCGGAAATCTCAGCAATGTGCTGAATAATGAACTGACTTGAAGCAAATGGCCATTACCTCAATTATCAGATACGGCTGCCTGCAAAAACCTGAGTCAGTGCTAGTGACACATCAGGGCTTTCCCTTTCCACAAGTATTGGAAGGTTGGTGTCAGAGCCCAACCTAAGCTCACACTATTTGTCAGAGGGGAGTGTGCTGAAGCATTGTTGAAAGCTTTCCATCTTATCTAGTGGATCATTTATTTGACCCAGTACTACAGCTTCAATTTTTCCCTGTGCCCCGTTTTATTCAGCATCCATGGTTTTATCATTATTGCTTCCAGGATGCTTGGCTTCCCCATCTCAAGAGAATTGTTTTTTTGTTTTTTTTTTGGTAACACTTGCTGACAGTGATTGAGATTCAGGCAAATCTCTTCCTGGTCTAAATCCAAACTAACTAGGATCTGGCAAGTCCAGACAATCCAAACAGAACTATATCCTTCCATCAAAGTGTCCTGATCTATCAGCTCCAACTGTGCATGATTCCAGGGACTAGCTCTGTGTGTGTGTGTGTTTGTGTGTGTGTGTGTGTGTATAACGGGTTTGTGTTTCCAGTGATATTTATTTCTCACAATTTGAAAGCTTTATAGAGTAAATTTCAACCTAGACAAAAGTGTTGCATTCTTCCAAGCATGTTTCTAGAACTTTCAAGTAAGTGAACCGAAGTGGAAATGGCACACTGCTTGTTAACATTTTAATGTCAGCCACACCTCATGTAACTGAATGTTCAACAGGGAATTTTGAGGCTTGGACTTTGCCACTGACTAACCAAGTAAACTTGAGCAAGTTCCTATGCCTCAGTTCTATCATTAACAAAATCAGAAAATAGTACTTGACCCCAACACTGAGCTGATATAAAATGAATGAAGTGTTCTTCTTCTTTGATTCTGCCTGTAAAAATCCTTTTCTTCCTTCAAGACTATCTAGATCAAGTGTCACATAGTCCATGAAGTCATCCTAGTTTCCCCAAATTGAAAATTATCTCCCCCCCTATTTTTCCCTAGAAAATTATATATTTCTTCTATATTGTTATGACATTTTACTTTACCTTATACTCATTTGTATAAATGACACAATACACTGCCGTCCCACCCTGCCTAGGAAATGGAAGCTCCATAATGTGAAAAACTGTAATATACATATATGTATGTATTTTTATATAATAGTTCAAACCAAACAAACTCAGGAATTGACTCAGAACAGATAAATTTGTGTACATGTAGATATGTATATGCATACATGCATACATGTATGTACACATACATATATACATATAGAGGTATATGTGTGTTTATTTATTTATTAAAACCTCTTTCACACCCCACTGAAAATAGAATAGATTCATCTAATTCTCAGAAGCCCATAAACAGATAAAGAAATAAAGAAAATAGTCAATCTGGATGTGAGGATGCCATCAAAGCAATTTGTGATGTTCTGATGAACTGTCCTTCTCCATAAGCTTCTTCATAGTACCCATACACAAACACTTACAGTACCAGCCCATGGTTTTGATTCCTACCCCCAAGAAATTTGTTGACCCCTCAATAAGGGAACAGTGGGAATGTAAAAATTTTGCATGAGGAATAACCCCAGGCAAATATTGATTAGATGTAAAGAAAAAATTTCCAATTAGATCTATGCCAGAATAGAATGGGATGCATCAAGAGGCAGTGAGTCCCCCTTGATTGCACCAGAGGCTGGATGATCACGGGTTGGGATGCCCTAGACAGTGGTTTATTCAGAAGGAGATTAAAGTAGATGACAATTATAAGATTGTCGTTTTGTGATGGGCAGCACATTAGTACTTAATCAATATTTGTTGATTGACTGTGATTCTATACTTCAAAAGTCCTTGATTTCATCAATAGAAGCGCTGACCCCACTGAGGTACCTTCATTAGCACAGCCCTTCTACGTCTCAGAAAATTGTTTTCGCTAGCTGCCTTGACTGGAAAGAACGCAGCCCCTGGTGGACGCCCTACATCTTCTTTTTTGGGGGGGGAGGGCAATTGGGGTTAAGTGACTTGCCCAAGGTCACACGGCTAGTTTTTTGTGTTAAGTGTCTGAGGCCAGATTTGAACTCAGGTCCTTCTGGCTACAGGGCCGGTGCTCTATTCGCTGTGCCACCTAGCCACCCCAGCACTACATCTTCTTAAATGTCCAGTGCAAGATTAATAAATGTCTGGGGCAGGATTTGAACTTGGCACTTTTCAACTCCAAATCTAGTAGCCAATATGTTCTTCGGGTAATTCAAGTCTGGAAAGATCTACCTAATCACATTTTACATTGACAAAATATTTACTCTATCAATGAATGCCATATTTATTAAGCATTTACTACAAGGCAGCTAGATGGCCCAGTGGAGAGTGTCAGACTCAGAGTTAGGAAAACTCATCTTTGTGAGTTTAAACCCAGCCTCAAACACTTACCTTTTATGTAACCCTGGGCAAGTCACTTAACCTTACCTCACTTTCTTCATTTGCAATATGAGCTTGAGAAGGAAATGGCAAACCACTCTATTGTCTTTGTCAAGAAAACTCCAAATGATATCAGGAAGAGCTGGACAAAACTGAAAAATGTCTGAACAACAAGTGAAAAATAGTGTAAAAACCACACAGTTACTGCTGTTAAGGAGCTTACAATCTATCAAGAATTCAGGGTCATTTCCAAAAAGCAATGAGGTACCAAAGGTGATTGTCAAAGGATGTCATTGTCAACTGACTGTACTCTCAATAAACCTTTTTAATCTCAAGGCCCTAATTACTATCTACATTCATGTCCTTGAAGATACACTTACAATATCTCTATCATCAGGGATGTTATGTTTTCTTCTTTGTACTTATACATTGGATTCAGAGAATTTCCTTCTCTGGGTTAATCTTAAAAGAAACAAACTGTCTGCAGGATGACGAGGTAGATTAAAACAAAGTGGGTGTTAACACTCATAGGTAAATAAAAAAACACAACTGGGCAAGAAGCAAGTCCTTATTGTTGATTGAACACTCCCCCCCCCCAAACTAAAGAAACAAAAACGAGATAAAAATCACCTCTGAGATATCTCTATCTGAATCATTATTGATTAATGTGAATAAAAGTATGTTTTGAACATAGTAGGTGTTCAATCCATGTTTGTTGATTTTAATTTCATTTTTATAGTGAAAGTCAAGGACGATGATACTTTAAATGGTTTCAATAGTTAATTAGCTTGATCAGACATAGTCATTCAGACTCAATGACTCAGCATAAGCGTGTCAGAGACTAGCAGAGGTAAAACTAAGCTAAATTTTGAAAATCCCAATTGAGTTGGCAAATTACAGCCTGCAAGACAAATCCGGTTGACTTACTATTTTTGTACAGCCCATAAACTAAGAATGTTTTGTTTGTTTTTTACTTTTGTATACAGTCTTATTGCCTTCATCTTGACACTACATGATAGAAATTTTAAAGGAATTAAGTTTTTTTTTTCCCTTCAAATTGTACCAGCATTCAAGTGTGGCCTTTGTCAAAGATGATATAGGACATAGGTTTTGTTGGCACAGCAGAGTCAATGAATCTTTGAATTGGACAGAATTTGGGAGGAATTGAGCCCAACCTAAACCTAACCAAAATGCCTTCAACAGTACCAGCAACAAATGGTTACTCAACTTTGTCTGGAGATTTTCATGAATAGTGATAATAATGATGCTCCTTAACTTCTAAGAAGGTATTACTCTATTTAGTTAGCTTTGAATGTCAGAAAGTTTGTCTCTATATCAAGTCTAAATCTGCCTCTATGCAACTCTTAACCATCATTGCTAAAAGAATAGGGTCATGTGCATTAATATGGTTGAGGAGAAGTGCCTGTTTTTTTGTCTCCTTCTTTGTAATTAATTATACAATGGAATGGTCTACTTCCTCCCAAGGTAACCATCATGTTCAATTCCTCCCTCTTGCTAAGAATTATATATAGAACAATTGTTTTCTCAATCTTTTTTTCATATTTTGCCAAATGAAGTCAGATATTTACAGAATCATAGAACTGCAAGATCTTAGATTTAGAAGAAGGTCCAGAGGACATAAAAACTTAAACATGAATATTTATATATAATTTTATATTTAATCTATAAACAATTAAATTATACACACACATACACACGCATGCATGCATGTATAAACACTATATAGGGCAGCTATGTGACCAGAGTTCTTGGGCCAAGAGTCAATAAGACCTGAGTTCAAATATGGTCTCAGACATTTATGAGATAAGTTATCCTTGGCAAGTCACTTAACCCTATTTGCTTCAGTTTCCTCATCTATAAAATGATCTGGAGAAGGAAATGGCCATCTTCTATAGCATCTTTGCCAAGAAAATCTCAAATGAGGTCACAAAGAGTTAGACAAGGCTGAAATGACTGACCAACAGAATATATGTGTATATATATATATATATATATATATATATATATATATATATATATATGAACTTTTTTGCTTTGTAACTTTACTTATCAAGATTTTAATTTACTTTTAAAAAATGAATTCCAATATATGCCAAAAGAGCAGGTTTTTCATCTATTTCCTTGACTATTCATCTCTTTACATTTTCCTTCAGATAATTTGTAATTAATGTTCATGATAGTATTGCTTTACTTTCTTTATCCATTGATCTTTGGCTAGAGGTGATCTACTTGGCTTTTTGACTCTTTACTCTCTGTTGATTTATTCATTCTTTTTTTTAATATTAGCATGGTATTCCACTCATATTTCTATATATTCTATTCCTTTTGAATAAAGCTTTACTTTCCATAGTCATAGTCCAATTATGAGTCACTGTTCAATTAAGGTACCTATGACCAGATGACATTTGATATACTGTATTTAGTCGGGTTTGTTTCTGTACTAAACTTCCTTCATTACTCATGCTTTGTGCACGTATGATCATCCACACTGTTGTCTGTCCTTCACTTTGAAGATGACCAATAACATTATGGGTGATGTCTTGACTTGCACATGCTTAGGACTTAAGTGTGGCAGAGTTGCACAAAGTCATCAGCCTCACTCTCTTCCAGAGTGATTAAAGTCCAGGGGCAAGAAAAAAGTCAAGACAGCTGACAATGGCCTGGGATGCAGGGTATAACCTTGGCATCTTTACTGTCTGACCAAGCTCTAAGTGCTCCACAGTGCCTTCTTCAGCTCCCTCCATGATTGTTGGAACAAATTGTTCTCATTCACCCATTCCATCAGGGAAAATCTTCATGTGCTTGGAGTAAAAATCCCCCTAATTCACGAACATGTTTGAGACCTGTCAGTTACTCTCAACCTGATTTATCCAACTGTTGAGGCAGTTTTACCAGAGTGTGACCATTTTGTATGTGGCAGCTTCTTAGTGTCACAGGTGAGATTTGGTTGAAAAGTAGATCCCAAATTTGATGAGCATTCATTTTCATGACTGCTCATTGGAGGTGTTAGTCCTCCTTAACACCCCAAAGTAGAGAAGGAAAATGTCTTGTTCAAATTTAAATGCAACTTGTAGATAACCTATAGAGTTGGTCTATCCATCCAAATAACTTGAACAGAGACTATGGGTGAACAATAAAATAAACCTAGAATCTAACAGGATAAGAACAAACAGATTTGTAGTGAGAAATTCTCTGGAGTTCATCATGTTCCCAAGAATCTCTTAAAACAAATTAATAAATCCCGTCTAAATTTTGAGTGAGATGGAATTCAGGTCACCTTGTTTATGACTCATGCTCTTTACATTTGTGTACAGGCCATTTGTAATGGCAAAAACTTATATGTAACTTACAATAAAACTAATGATAAGGGTGGGGTTAGGGGCTTAAAAAAGATCTATTTGAGGATTTGAGAGGAATTCAAACTCTTTCTTATTCATCAAACTCTTTTTCACCTTATCTACCAGTGGAGACATGATCACCAAGAGCAGAATAACCTGCAATTTTCTTATCAAGTCGCATCTTTAAAACTGATCCCTATCTGTGATTTCTTTGCCTATGTTTGGAGAGTTCCCTGATGCAAATCACATATAGGCTAGAAGCCAGATCAAATAATTAGTCACTGTTGTCTAATCATTGTTACCAAGGACTCCCAAAATTGTGTCACTGGTTTGCTGACAGCAACTTCACATTTCACATGAAAGAGAAGATTGTGTAGTATGAACTGACAATGCCTAGATATAATCAAAATGGTTTCCTGATAGGAGGTTAGTTAGACCTCTGCAGGTATTTCAAGGAAGAGCTAAGAACTCAATAAGGCTTTATTCTTCTCATTGACATGGTGGCTGAGTGTGGAGATATGCCATGAGAAGGACTAGGGCTATAGTAAAAAAAAAAAATCTGTAGTAGAGCAAGTTTAAAGGATGGAAACATGGAGAAAACTTTGGTGGAGGTAGCTAACTTTTCAACAAAGCTTTTAATAATTATTATATTACTGTGTTTTTCGTTTTTGTTTTTGTGGGTTTTTATTGGGGGGACAGGATCAATCATTGGAAAAAGATTCCTATGAGATCTTCAGAAACATCCTCTCCTTTCCATACACTGCACCTCTTACAGAATATATCTGGGCTCCTAGAAATCAGGCATGAAATATGCCAGCTAAAGAAATGTCTGAATTTTGCATCTATTATTGCTAGTGCATAGACATACTTCAACAGGTCTGCTGACTAAGACCCTCACCTTCTTCTCCTTCTGTTCTTCCTCCTCCTCTTCCTCCTAATCCTTCACCTCCTTATTCTCTTCCCCTTTCTCCTCCTCTTCCTTTTCCTCTTTATCCTCTACCCTTCCTCTTTCACCTCCTCCTCACATGACCATCTCTCTGAGCTACTGTAGAGGGGATTTCTGATTAGATATTATTTGGACCAGGTAATTTGACAGACCTCTCTGAACTCTGAAATTTTAAAAATCTAAGAAAAAACTTTCCAAGAAGCCAGGGTTATCAGAATCTAGTATCATTAAAGTTATGCAAATAAATTGCCTATAGATTTAATCTTTCCTTAATTTATGTAAATATGTAGGCACATTTATTTGTGACTTGTACTTACTCACTTGCTTTACATTAGAGATGTATGCTTTTGATAAAGCTGTGGGTTCTACTGATAAGAAAATCAAAGAGAACTCAGATAAGAGCTAAGACAGTAGCTATCTGGTCAGGGTGGAGTCTAGCTATTATTGATATTCATTATCCTGTGAATGTCATCAGTCAGACTATAAGATTTATATGTTAATTATATATCTAAGTAATTAAATGATAGATATGTATATATGTATGTGTGTACACATATATAATATATAATGCAACTACAAATCAGAATAAAATAAATTTTAAGAATGAAGAGAATTTTATGGGTCACATTGTACATCTCACCTAATATAGGAACCTCTTCTAGAGCATATCTGATAGATGAATATCTATGAGATCCCAGTGAGTATTTATTAGAACACTTTGCATGATGTCAGGCTCATAAGAAAATACATCACATTAAGAAAAAAAAAGCAATTCTAATTATTAGAGAGACATTATCTTGTGCCAAAAAATGGAAAGAAAAGGAAAAAAAAGGAAAAGAAAGGAAAGGAAAAGAAAGGAAAGGAAAGGAAAGGTAAGGAAAGGAAAGGAAAGGAAAAGGAAAGGAAAAGGAAAAGGAAACGGAAAAAGGAAAGGAAAAAGGAAAGGAAAAAGGAAAGGAAAAAGGAAAGGAAAGGAAAGGAAAGGAAAGGAAAGGAAAGGAAAGGAAAGGAAAGGAAAGGAAAGGAAAGGAAAGGAAAGGAAAGGAAAGGAAATACTGGTTGATATGACAAACCTCATTTTTCAGGAAGCCAGAATAATGTGTGTGTGTGTGTGTGTGTGTATGTGTGTGTGTTTGTGTTTGTACATACATTTAGGAAGTATTCTAAGCCAGAGATGAAATGAAGATCTAGGCTTGGTGGGAATTTTGTCTGAATCATTTAATCTTGCTGGTAAATTATTTGAATTTTGATAGGAATGAGATATACTAGAAGGGAAATCCCCTTCCCCTCTTTCCTCAAAATGAGAAATAACTCACCAGAGTTGGGAAATCTATAGCAGCAAATCAATTCAGCAACCATTTATTAATCACCTACAATATTATAATAAGTTTACATTAAAAACCAGTTTTTGACATCTCAAATAACTCCACGTAAATGTAGCCAAATTATAATAATTTTATTTACTTACCTCGCCTTTCTCCTAAAGCAGGTTAAATCTCTTAATCATTTCATTATACTAATACCTCTTAATCCTCACTGGCAAATGAAACTGAATAAACCTTTGTATTTGCATTTTAATGATGAAGACACTGGATCGGACAGAAGTAAAATGAAAACAAAATTAACCTAATAATGCAAAAAAAAGGGGGGCAAGACATTGTAGTGTCTTGGTTAAATATCATTTGGACCAGTTAAGCAGCTGGTTTTAATATAAACTTATTCTAATTAGTCAGTGATATTTATTAAGGACCTACTATGGTCCAGGCACTGTGCTAAGCACTAGAGAAATTAAGAAAGATAAAAGGTAAATATCAGTTTCTACTCATATTTGCTAGAAATTAGGTTTTTGGAGACATTTGAGGGCTAATAATCGCATATTGAATTAAGGAGAAGATTTAGAATACACTGAAAATAAGAGGAATTAGAATTTTGCTATCTCTTAAGTACTTAACAAATAATAAATGAAGCTATGATGTTCTTGAAGTGTTAAAATGATAAAATTATATTTAATCAAATTAAAGAAGCTTTTATTAAATGCCCACTATGTATAAGATGCTGTTAAACAATAAAACATAACCTTATGATAACTACTAAGAATACAGACAAAATCAAATCAGTCTTGCCCTCAAGAGCTTATGTGGGCAGCGGTGGGGGAGGAAATAGATGAAAAAATTACATAAATAACTAAATAAAAATCATATTAAGGGGCAGCTAGGTGGCTCAGTGGATAGAGCACCAGCCCTGGAGTTAGTAGGACCTGAGTTCAAATCCGGCCTCAGACACTTGATACACTTACTAGCTGTGTGACTTTGGGCAAGTCACTTAACCCCAACTGCCCTCCAAAAAAAAATAAATAAAAAACATATTAAGTAATACAAAGTAATTTCCAGAACCAGAAAGTGCTAACAATGAGAGATGGAGTTGGATCTGAACTCTGCTTTGAAGTTTAGCAAAAAGGAGGTGAAAAAGGAACGTATTTCAGATTCCTGATATAGACGACCATCTGAACCAAGATACTAAGGTAGAAGATGTAATGATTCTATGGAGAAGAGCCATTTTGACTAGAAGGGAGAAAGTAGGATGGAAAATTATATAAAACAAATTGAAAAGGCTGGTGGGAATCAGGTTGTGGAAATCTTGAAATATCAAAATGAGAATCTGAAGATTTTTTTAGTTGAAGGGTGAAATAATCTGGTCTATGTTTTAAGAATATCATTTAGCAGTAGTGCAGTTGTTGATGAACTAGAGGAGGAATTCTACGGAAAAAGAAAGAAAATTGAGAAAGTTCTTGTCCTAGTCTGAATGAGAAATAATAAGAACCTGTAGAGTAGGGGTCCTTTGAATGCCAATAAGAAAGGATAGTAACACAAAGTAAGACATATTTGGAAGCTGGGAAGGCTGAGTTTCCACTTTAACTATATTGCTTTTAGAAACATCCATTGGCCTTTCAATTTCTCCACGTGTAAGTTAAAGATGATAGCTTTTTCCTGGAGACCTAGTGCAATTAATATTTATAACAACCTTGAAGAAAAACAGAGACAAGTTATTATGTAAATGAGATGTAATATTTAATCCATATAACCCTGCCCAGACCTGTAAGTTTCTTCCTTTAATCTAAACACTACCATTTAATAAAATAGTTTCCTTCCAGTTAAGCTTTCTGTATGTTAGTTTTGCAAGTACCAAGCAATTTGGTCATGAGATGAGCCATTCTTGTCTTAAAATAATTGTTTTTAAATAACTGAAAGAAAAGCCTCACTTTTGCTCTTCCTGTAAAATCTTAGTAACCTCAATTCTATTGATAGATCAAAAGTGGACTTATCAATTTAGGGCAGACTTACATTTTTAACTTAGGGTCATTTTAACCAGTAAGGCCTGTGCTAGGGGCATAAGAGAACTGAACAGTCATGGAGGAAGTGGGGGGAGAGGGAACAAGTGTGGGATCAGGGAATGTGGAGAGGAAAAGAATCAACACTTTTATTTTTTTATATTCTATATTTATATGCCATAAACTGCAATATGAAACTCTTGAAATACACCCACACAAATTTGTGTGTATACATATGAATACAAGGATAGAGGCAGAAGGAGTTATTTCATTAGCATAGGGACCTCCTGGTGTGGAAACTCCCTCTCTCAATTTAGGGAGGCACCTTGAAACTTGTCTATCTTAGGAGAGTTGTCAAGAGGATTCACAGGGAGGTTCAGAGACCTCACTGGTTAAGGGGAAGGAAGGAAGGAAGGAAGGAAGGAAGGAAGGAAGGAAGGAAGGAAGGAAGGAAGGAAGGAAGGAAGGAAAGAAGGAAGGAAGGAAAGAAGGAAGGAAGGAAGGAAGGATGCTCAGTCATACAACCAGCATATATAAGAGGTGAGCTTTGAACCTAAGTCTTATTGGCTTTAAGGCTAGATCATCATCTTCTAATCTACGCATGTATATACGTAGGCATATTGCATATTTAATATATTACATGTATATGTGTCTATGTACACGTGTCTGTGTACACATGTATGTGTGTATATGCATTACATTTGGGTGTATATATAAGCATATGCTCCTTGACAGGAACACTTGGCTTCATGAGTACCATAAATTTAGAATGAAAATGGATATATAGTAACATATTGATTGACACAGACAGAGACCCATAGAAAGACAGAGACAGACAGACACACACAGAGAAGACAGACAAATAGGCAAACAGAGCTTTCAATCAAGGCAGTTGGGTAGGCATAACTTTTAGAAATTTTTTCACTGCAAAATCAATACTCAGAAAACAATGCTAATATTGAAGAGAATTTCATGGTTTCATGGTTCCTTCACTAAATCTTGTCTTTTGAAAAAGCAACTTCTTCTTTAAAAATGTAAAATTTCCTTTTTAATAAATAAAATTGAGGGTAACAGGTCAGATATTTTTGAAATTTATTTCTCAAACAGAATTTCAGTTGTGCCAGAAAACTAGATTAGTATTGGTACAATTTGGTTCACAAAATTATGTAAAATAGTTTTAAAAAAAAAGCTAAGTAGTACTAGGAAGCTGAAAATTTATTTTTCTTTTGTCTTTTTAAATTTGTTTATTTACTTTTAGTTTACAAGATTCAGTTCCACAATCCCTTCAGTTTCAAATTTTCTCCTCCTCCTCCTCCTCCTCCTCACCCTCCCATGGCGGCATGCAATCAAGTATAGGATCTGCAAATACTTTCACATTGGACATTAGTCAGATTATAAAGAAGGATTGTAACTGGTGGAATGAATGATGGGGAAGAGGAAACAAAACCAAACAAGAAAAAGAAAGGGATCTGGTAGTTTGCTTCAATCTGCATTCAAACTGTCCTTTCTAATTCTTTCTAGTTCTTTCTCTGAATGTAGACATCTCTTTCCATCATGAGTCTTTTGGAGTTGTCTTATAACCTTGCATTGCTAAGTAAGAAGAGTTCAGTCTGTCAAAGTTGGTTATCACAAATATGTTGTATCTGTCATTGTGTACAAGTTCCTCTTGGTTCTGTTCTTCTCACTTAGCACCAGTTTGGATAAGTCTCTCTAGCTAACTATGAAGTCCGTCTGCTCTTCATTTCTTATAGCACAATAATATTTCATTACATTCATATGCCACAACTTGTTTAGCAATTCCCTAATTGATGGTCATCCCCATAATTTCCAATGCTTTGCCACCACAAAAAGAGCTGCTATAAATATTTTTGTACATACTGGTCTTCCTCCCACTTCTATGATCCCTTTGGGATACAACCATAGAAATGGTTTTGCTGGGTAAAAGTCTATGCAATTATTTATAGCCCTTTGGGCATAGTTCCAGATTACTATCCAGTATGGTTGAATCAGTTCACAACTCCACCAACAATGCATTAGTGTTCCAATTTCTCCACATCCTCTCAAGCTTTTGTCATTTTCCTATTTTGTCATTTTAGCTAATCTGACTGGTGAGATCTGGTACCTCAGAGTTCTTTTGATTTGCATTTCTCTAATCAATAGTAATTTAGGTAATTTTTTCATATGCTTATAAATATCTTTAACTTCTGCTTCTGAAAATTGCCTGTTCATATCCTTTGACCATTTATCAATTGGACAATGTCTTGTATTCTTATATATTTGACTCAGTTCTCTGTATATTTTAGAAATGAGGCCATTATCAGATACACTGGTTGTAAAAATTATTTCCCTGTTTCCCATTTCCCTCTTAATCTTAGTTACATTGGCTTTGTTTGTACAGAAACTTTTTAATTTGATGTAACCAAAAATTATTCATTTTGCATTTTATAATGCCCTCTAACTCTTGTTTGGTCATAAAGTCTTCCCTTCTTTATTAATCTGACAGGTAAACTATTCCTTGCTTTCTCAGATTGCTTACAGTATCAGCCTTTATCCTGAGATCATGTACCTCATTTAGACTTGATTTGGGTATATGGTGTTAGATATGGTGTTCCTCTGTGTCCAGTTTCTGTCATACTATATTCCAGTTTTCCAATCATTTTTTTTTATCAAATAGTGAGTTCTTATCCCCAAAACTGGGGTCTTGGGGTTGATCAAATAGTAGATTACTATAGTCATTGGTTGCTGAGTCTCATGTATCCAACCTATTCCATTGATCCACTACTCTATTCCTCAGCCAGTACCAGGTAGTTTTGATGACTGCTGCTTTATAATATAAATTAAAATCTGGTATGGCTAGGCCACCTTCCCTAGCATTTCTTTTCATTAATTACCTTCATATTCTGGACTTTTTGTTCTTCCAAATGAATTTTGTTACTACTTTTTTCTAGATCTAAAAAGTATTTTTTGGTAGATGGGTATGGCAGTAAATATGTGATTTAATATAGGTAAAATTGTCATTTTTATTATATTAGCTCTACCCATCCATGAGCAATTGATGTTCTTTTTTCCAATTAGTTAGATCTGACTTTATTTGTGTGAAGTATTTTGTAGTTGTGTTCATATAGGTCCTGGGTTTGTTTTGGCAGCTAGATTCCCAAATATTTTATAATGTCTACAGTAACTTTAAATGGGATTTATCTTTCTATATCTTGCTGTTGGATTTTGTCAGAAATACAAAGGAATGCTCCTAGTTTATCTCCATTGCAAATAATACTTGCTGATGGTTTTAAGCAGATGCTACCTATTACTCTGAGGAAAACTCCATTTATTCCTATACTTTCTAGTGTTTTTAATAGGAATGGATGTTGTATTTTGTCAAAGGCTTTTTCTGCATCTATTGAGATAATCATATGGTTTCTGCTAGTTTTATTGTTGATATGATCATTGATACTGATGGTTTTCCTAATATTAAATACAACAGCCTCCTAATTGCCTTCCTGTCCCCTCCCCTCCCTCCAATTTGGAGAGAGAGAGAGAGAGACAGAGGGAGAGAGACAGAGAGACAGAGAGAGACAGAGAGAGAGAGACAGAGACAGAGACAGAGACAGAGACAGAGAGACAGAGAGACAGAGAGAAAGAGAAGGAAGGTACCACAGAAGCAATCTGTTCTAAGCCTCTTATTTTTCAGATGAAGAACTGCCACCTAGAGAGATTAAATGACTTGCCCAAGGTAACTCAAGAAGACACAGATAGGTTACTTTAAATCCATAATTTTTTACTCTAAATTCATTTTTCTTTCTACTGACCCATATTCCATCCCATGAAATATTATCAGTGCTTGTCGGATTAATGAGCATCACAATAGTAATAGTTTACTGAGCATAAAGACTGAGTCTTTTGAAACACAGAATAGATAATTACTATGGTGCCACAAAACTTTTCTGACACATTAAGAATGTAATCTCATGGCTATTAGGAAAGGAAAGGGAACTGAGAGGAAAAAATGCAAAATAAAAGAAGGATCAAAATAAGGGCTACTGTGTTAATTATTGTCTTTTGGTCAACATTGGTCAACAATGAGTCATAATTGACCCTTAACTGCTTGAACTAATGATGGAGTTTTCAGTAACTAAAAACTCTTTCTGCTGCTATCCTATACTAATTGCTGCATATTTCCCTTGAAGATGGGAAGTTTTCCAATGACAAGTGAAAATATGATGTAATGGAATGAACTTAAATATGAATCAAGAAATGTGTTTTTAAGTCTTGGTTCAGTGGTGAATAAAAGTCATTGTTTATTCTGGTCTAGTTTCTTCATCTGTGAGAAGAAGGGATTGTATGAAGTGGTCCCTAAGTTTTTTTCCCCATTGTAATATTCTATAACCACTGTATGTGGGAAACATGTATGTATGTGTTTCTTTCTGAAAATCCTAATGCTTACAAATGCTAGTGTGAGAAGATATTGAGTTCCATTGTACTTAAAACTATTTAGAAAACTGTTCAATACTTCAAAAATCCATAATTTTGCCAAAATGATTGGTCCTCACATAATCCAGGATGCTAACCATATTATACCTAGGTATATAACCTTAAATTTTTGTGTTGAAAAAACATACCATGACCTGGTGGCTAATCCTATGTCAATAATGCTCTTTCAGCTTAGCTAGGTTGCTCCTCAAATAACAGATACAGGATTTATTGCCAGGCACGTACTTGATATCTTTCCAACTTGGTAAGAAATGTGAAAGCTTGTGTTTGAATGGCCTGGCCTTTGAAAAGCCATAGTCACTTCTATTTCATGAAGAAACATTGGAGGAGGACCTCTTTGAAGTATTTGGAAAACATTTATTGGCAAACTACTCATTATATCAAAAAAACTACCTGTCTTCATGTTGTGGAAGAAGAACATATAAGTACAGACTAAGACAAGACCAACAGAATTTAGTTGTTGGTATTAGGTAACATCTTGAAGTCTTTAAAGACATTTGCCAATTATATCTCACAGACAATAACATAGCAAATCATGCCTACCATCTACTGATTTAGAGAAAGCTGGTGACCTAAGTAAATGGAGGGAAGTCCCACAGGAATAAAATTACAGATCTTTAAAATATTATAGGATTGAAGTATGCAACTATACATACACACACACACACACATACATGTATATAACTTATCTGTTCTCCAGTCTTGTACAATGAGCATCTCTAATAGATAAATGCATTACATCTACATTTTATTAAAGGCAATGAAGTGAATTAAAAAAAATATTTTACTGGTAATGTGTATTAGCCCTGAGTTTATCATATATGGACATTAGTGTATATAACATATACATACACATGCACTAACAAATAAAAAGAAATAATAGTTTTCCAGTTGAAATTTTTGACATTCTTTTTTTGAGTTCCAATTTCACTCCCTCCCTTCCCCCCTACTGAGAAGGAAAGAAATTTGATATAGGTTATACATGTGCAATCATGAGAAACATTTCTATATTAGGGATGTTGTGAAAGAACATGGGGAACAACAAAAAAAGATTTAAGAAAGTATGTTTAAATCTACATTTGGTATCTATCAGTTATTTCTCTAGAGATGGATAGAACTTTTCATCATAAGTCAGAATTGTCTTGGATCATTATATTGCTGAGATCAGCTAAGTCATTCATAGTTGATCATCATACAATATTGTTATCACTATGTAATAATTTCTCCTAGTTTGCTCATTTCACTTTACATTAGTTCATATAAATCTCTCAGGTTTTGCTGGAAGCATCCTGCTTGTCAATTCTTATAGCACAATAGTATTTCATCATAATCATATACTACAACTTGATGAACATAACTTTTTAATGGAAACCTGACAGTAATATTTTTATAAAATAATTATTACCAGAAAAAAAAACACATAAAAGAATCATAGAATTGGAATGGACCTTTAAAGTCATGCAACTTCATCTTCAACCAATCTAGAAATCTCCTCTATGATGATTCTGAAAGATGACCATTAAGACTCTTCTTAATAACAGCTATTAACAAGAATAAACTGCCTCTCTCTCTGTCTCTTACTACAACTACTACTACTACCACCACCACCACTACCACCACCACCACTACTACTACTACTACTACTACTACTACTACTATTACTACTTCTCTCTTTATCTATCTCTCTTACACACACACACACACAGAGTAATTTTTTATCTTTGAAAACTCTAGTCATTGTCAAATTCTTACTTCTATTGAACCTAAAACTGTCCACTTGTAATAATTGTTCTCCTGGATTTTCATAGAATGTCTACTCATACTTCCACATTATGACTTTCTTGAAAGCAGTGACCATCTCCCCCCAAAACCCTTGTTTTTGAAGATTAATTCTGTCCAATTCATTCAACTGTTCAACTTTGTGATATTTAGAAAACTTTTTTTATTAGATGTAGTTTGTCACTACTGCCACCCTTTCTCCACCCTGACAGCTACTAAGTCCAAAGGTCAAACCCTATTTCCCCTTGGCAAGAATCATATGTTCCATTGCCAAAATAAACACATCCTTGGCTAGTGAATGCATGTTAACAGAATTGGGTGGCACCTTCATTTTATGCCTTGTTTCACATAATGTTCTTTATGTGAAAGCTTTAAAGTTCAAGCTTGCATTCTATTTAAAAACTTATAAGAGTTCTGGACATCTCACTTCCCTAATTCCCTTTACACTCTAGACCTGGGACTCTACTCATGTATGTCTTACCTCCTCAAATACTTTCAATTAACATTGACTTGCAGTCATCAGATACCTACTATGTACCCAGTACTGGGTTAGGTGTGGTGGCAGATATCAAAGAATGAATGGGATTGGTACCTACTTAGACAACTTTACAATCTATTATCTTCATAGAAATTGAAGTCTTAAATTCACAAGCCAGGAAAACAATACAAAAAAAAGGATATGATTCAGTGCTACTTAATATAGAGTTATGAAACTTAACAATACGTCATAGAGCTTAAGAGTTATAGGAGGTGAGGAATAAACAGGTGCTACATTTATCATGGAAAATTTCATGACTGAATAGATCACAGAGTGATGAAAGAAGTAGAGAATTTGGATTAAAATAGAGGAAAGATTTAAATATTTCAGGAGAGTGGAAATAGCATGAATAAAGGTCTGATCAAAGGTGTTGCAAAGTTCAAGAACCTTTAAGAGACCCTCCTTTGGTTATCAAATGAAATCTAAACCCCTTATTACACCAGTTAAGACCCTGCAAAAATGTAGCTCAAATTTACCTTATTAGCCTATCTCACAGTCATAATAGTGTGAAACAATTCAAAGAGGTAAAAAAGGATGAAGACTGAGAAAAGGCCATCAGATTTGGAAATTAATGTCATAATGCTTCACACCCATCAAATCCAACTATTGGTTGTATCCCAAGCATTTGGTATGCATCCCTTTGCTTTTCCATCTCAATGCATTAACTCAAGCTGTTTCCTAATCCTAAAATCCCCCCTACAAATGCATACACACTTATAATCTTATTTAATTCTTTCCATTATATTTATCTGTTTGTGTTTGCGCTATCAACCCAATCATATTTTAAGCTCATCAAAGACAAAGATTATGTCTTATGCATCTTAGTATTCCTCCAGAACCGCCATGTTGGGTATGTGGCGTACTTGCTTCAAGTCTTTTCTCACTTCAATACAGTATTGTTTAACATGTCTACTGTCCATACAATCGACTGGATGAGTTGTTCATTTCCCACAGGACAGATAGCTGGTCACTATCCTGCTCTGACTATCTCCTCCCTCTTTATTTTAGGTCAGCTCTTCTACACATACTCTTAATACCAATTTGCCTCATCTTCTTCCAGTCTTCTACCTCTCTCTATTTTCTTTTATTTATTAATTGTTTACTTTTTGTCTATCATGTGTGTCTATTACATTCTTTAAAAGAAAGAAAAAGAAATCTGCCATCACCTTAAGCTATCATTCTAGCCCACTCCTCCATCTCTAAGCCAATTTTCTAGAAGAGCTGTCTATACTTGGTGCTGTCATTGCCTCTCTCATTCAATTATCAGTCCTTTGTAATCTAGTTTCTGAGCTCATTACTCATTTGAAACTGTTCTCTGCAAACTTGCCAATGATATTTTAATTTCCAAATCTGATGGCCTTTTCTCAGTCTTCATCCTTTTTTACCTCTTTGAATTGTTTCACACTATTAACCAGCCTCTCCTCTGGTCTATTCTGTCTGCTCTGGGTTTATATACTATTTCCTATTTCTTATGCCTGTCTGCACACTTCTCAGTTTCCTTTGAAGCATCAGGACACATATCTTACTCTCTAAGAGAGTATCTTGATGCTCTGTCCTGGATGAACTTCCTCTCTCTCTTTATTTATTCTCATTTGGTCACGTCATCTGTTTCATGGGTTCAATGTTTCTAGGCAGAACATGTATACACGTGCACACACACATGTACACACATGCCATATGCACGTGTATGTGCATGTACATGTGTGTATATAATAAATGTGTATTGAAAACATATGCATGTGCACACATGTTTTCATGTCAAAGTAAAATATACCCACTTAATGGTAGCTGATAGGTAGCTAGGTGGTAAAATGGATAGAGTATTGGATGTGGAGTTAGGAAGTCCTGAGTTCAAACCCTAATCTTGGACATTTACTAGTTGTGCGAACATGAGTAAATTAAATTAACCTCTCTGTGCCTCAGTTTCCTCAATTGTAAGATGGGGATAAAAATACTGTCTATATCTCAAGGTTGTGATGAAGATTATATGGTTATTTTAAAACTGTTCAAATCTTAAAGATTCATATAAATTACATCAATTATTATAATATTGCATAAATAATTCTTTTTAATGAGTCTGCAGGATATTTTATTTTTAAACATATTTCCATATTCATCATGTTGTAAAGAAGAATTAGAACCAAAGGGAAAAACCACAAGAAAGAGGAAAGAAAAGAGAGAACAATAGTAAACAAGAAGATGTAACTCCTTCAAGCTTTAACATTCACCAGTTGCTTTCCTCACCACTTTACTCTATGATAGGTACCATTCCTGCTTTATCAAAATCAATAACTCATTCCAGGAATAGCCCTCACCAACTTAATATTTCTGTATATGTAATATCCATGGTCACTCTCTTTAATATTCCTTAACTATGTACTTATCCAGGTTCAATGCTTTTTTTCTTATTGGGTAGTTTACTTCACTTCAAGCTCAGCTTTGTTTATTTCCACAATCATGTATTGCGTGCCTGTGATGTGCAAGTTCCTCTTCTAGGCATTGTTCTCCAGGGGTACAACCTCCAGTCCAGTCATAATCAGTCTTAGTATTTTTCTTTTCCTTTGTTCCCTTCTTGTTTATATGGATTTTCTTTCTCAAGATTACAAAACCTCAAAGAAAAAAAATGTTGCAAACTTTGAAATATCATGCACAATTAAATTTAATAAATGTCAAATGCTGCTGTGATTATACTTGAGGGCCACAGTATGTATATGAATAAGTAAATGCAAATTTTATAGAAACAATATTGAAAGAGAATGAAGTGGGAGGGGGAGAGTGAGAGATTCAGAGACAGAAATACAGGCACAGAGACACACAGAGAGAGGTGAGAGGCACAGACAGAGTTCAATGACAACTGGAGGAAATGAATGAGTTGATGGATGGATGAATGAATGACACTTACTATGTGCAAAGCACTGTGCTAACTCTAAGGATATGAAACAGAGATAGTCCTTACTCTTAAGGAGATCATATTTTAATATGGAAGACAACACACATAGGAGGTTTTAGCTACAATTCATGTGGAAAGGTTCCGTGGTATTTAGAGGGTAGCAGCAAAATAGATGGTGTTGCATTTCCTTTAATGTTGTTTTCATTGATAAAATCATATCTTTTTTATGTTGGATCAATGAACAATTACAAGGACTCTGGTGTAAAAGACATATGTTTCTAGGACTTTGGCAGGTATGGTTATTGATGAGGTGGTGGTTTCAGCACCTGAAAAAAGACAATTGCCAAACAACATTTTTCTAAGAACTTGTTTCCTTGGTGATGTCTTCATCAGCTGAGGTGGAAGCTATAGTGATGGTCTTGGAGGGGGCACTATCATTTCTGGAAGTCTTGGAAGCATTTATTCAGTGGTTGTTGAGGGTGGTGAGGATAATAAGACCTTCTCCACAGGCATTGTTCCCCTCAGTTGTGGCAAAGAGGGTTGTAGTAAAAGTGGAGCTGGTGGTCTGGGGGTATAAGGGTTCTGGTTTTCTGTGGACTCTTGGGTTTAGGGTTCTAGGATGTTTCTATGAAAATTTGAAGAGAATTAGTAGTTGAGGTGGCAATGGTTGGACATGCCTTGACCATCCTTCCTCCTGCCTCTCTCTCTGGGAGTCTTGCTGTTTTAGACAGAAAAACTTTAGGTAGGAGTTCAAAACTGTGACTTCTTATAAAGCTCCTAATAGGTATTAGTGAAAAGGAATACATTCTAAATTTAGGGAAGAGAATTCCAAAGGGATCAAAACAAGAGATGAAATGTTGTGTATGGAGTACAAAGAGCAAGCCACTTTAACTAGAAGGGAGAACAGGTAAAGGGGAACAATAAAAATAAGACTGAAAAAGCATATGGAAACAATATTTTGCAGAGCTTTAAATGGCTGGACTAGTTCTCATTCATCCAAGAGTTGATAGGGAGCCACTGAAGATATTTCAGGAAGAAAGATATGATCACGTTTGGTTTTAGGAACATCCATTTGAAGCCTGTATGTAGAATGGATTAAAGAGGAGAAAAATGTAAACAGAGAGATCAAATAGGAAGACATTGCAATGATTTGGATGAGAGATAATAAAGACCTAAATGAGAGTAATGGATATGTGAGGGAATAGAAGGGACAAATGATAATGGAGGCAGACTTGGCAACTGATAAAAGGGATGAGGAAGAAAAAGGAATTAAAGATAACCCTAAAGTTGCAAACCTAAGTAAATGGACAGCTATTTCTGCCAACCACAGAAAAGAAAAAAAGAAGAAAAGACCTTTGTACAAGAGATGGATTTGGAAAAATTACAATGAATTGAGTTTTAAACATATTGAGAGATCATTATGGGCCAACTGCTCTTTTTATGATGAGGAAACTAAAGTCCAGAGATAGAAAACTGTCAGTTCAAATCATCCAGAAAATATGTTGTAGAGTCTGGGGTTCAGTTCTGGATTTTATGACTCCAAATACAGAGTTTCTTCACTGAATCACAAGAAAAACACTCTTGAGATAGCTTGCCATAGGAATAGGGTTAAAGTCAATCTCATTCCTCTATTAGGCTCTTAATGAATGGAAATGAATCCAACCAAAGATCTTACTGGATGGTTGGCATTGTACACTGTGAAAAACAATGACTCAGACAATCATACTTAAGGGAATATTTAAAGTCTTGCACTCATGAACAAAGGTGGGTAAGAGAGGAAATATATGTTAATTTTCCTATTAAAAGGTGACATTTTCCCCCTTTTATATGCATTCATTTTTTAAATTGTATTTTAATGGTTTGTGTTTAGATTTTTAAAGAGAAATAGAGCCCACTAATCACTTCATTTTAATGAAGAAGAAAACTGCTGAATTCTGAGTATGCCATTCAGGTTTATGTTCTATGTTTTACTAAGACAGCAAGAATACTGGAAGGAATCCAAAAAAGAATGACAAACTGAATTCAACAATTAGAAAAAGGTCTTGTGAGGAAAGTTAAAAGAAGGTGGGTCATTCACCTTGGAAAAGAGATGGCTAAGGAGTGACTTCATTACTATCATTAAGCCTATGAAAGGTTAAGAAGTTGTATACTAGTTCTCCAACTTTAGAAAAAAAAGGAATATTAGCCTTAACTTAGAGCCAGAGTCATAAAGAAGTAGTTTTGGAATTGTAAGAATATTGAAACATCAGAACATAACTGGAAAGAGAGGTTATGGGAAGATGTCATCATTAGACACCTTTAAAAAACTGGATAGTCTTCTGCCTATGGTAATTTATAATAAAGACAGTTCACATTTCCATCATGCTTCAAAAATTATGAAGTATTTTCTTCACAACAACCCCATGGGTCTGGTTGTGTGGTGATTGCTATCCCTAGTTTACAAATAGGGAGACTGAGTCTCAGAAAGATGATATCAATTAACTGTTTAATAAGCGTTACAGCTGGGAAGAGAGAACCCAGGACTCCTGACTTCAAATCATGTCTATTTCCACTATTTCATCTTACTTCTATATAGATAGTCATTTGTCTTCAGGCAGGAGGGCCTAGACTAGTTCCCTCAGCACCCTTTGCAATGTTATAATTCTATTATTTCATAAAGGAGGTCGATATTTGATCTATGAGTTGCCACAGTCATATGAAATATTTGAATTATATCATCCCAGAGGTATAGTATGTGTAATTTCAGTTTCCTTATTGTGACACAGATGTCTAGCTAATCATAACAGCAATATTATTGTATAACTCTAAAATATGACAGGTCCCTCTTAGGTTATTTTCTGAAGAAGATCAAAAAGAAGAAGGAGCTGTTTTTAAAACATGGAGAACTTTTGAATCAATAAAATACTGGAAATGGAGCAAATACGGCTAGTGACTAATAATACTAAGGGACCTTTTCATTTATCTTGCCACTGAATTTTGCTAAAGGTAATTACTGTCGCCTCCAATTAGAATGTGAGTTCCCTTAAAGGAGAGACTATCTCTAGTTTTTAGTTTGTATCTCCACTTAGCACAGTGCTTTGCATGTAGTAAGAGATTAATAAATGCTTTTCTATTCATTCATTCTTCAATATCATGGGGCAAACCTTACACTGTTAATTCTAGGATATATTTTAAATGTAGTTCTTATCCAATAAATTTTACTCCAGAGGTTTAAAATAGGCATATTCATTTAACCAAATGTAATTTCCTGGTCAGTTTCCAAATGTTATAAATACCATTATAACAAAGGAGTTAAAAAGGAATTCAGATTGAACAGGTGAACTATTCCATTTAGGTTTTTAAATCCAGAAAGATTTATGAATCTCAATATTTAATTCTACAAACAGTTATTAAGTACACATTTTTTACAGCCCTGTTCTTAAAAAGATAGAAGTCTTCAGATAGTAGGATAATGTAATTAGCTGGTTTTAATTTCCATTCATTTCAACACATTAATTCAATAATCACCATTCCAGGCACTGGGGATATAAAAAAGACAAATAGTATAACTCTGATCTTCAAAGATCTTACAATTTAATAAGAAGGATATGGTATCTATATAAATAAATATAAATTAAATTGCAAAATTATTAGGTTTGTAGAAGACAACAATCAAAACCTAAAGATTCAAGGATGGAGGCGCCCCCTTTCCGCTGAAGCAAAGAAGAAAATATGTTTTGGAGCAGGTGGAAACTGAGCTGAGCCTTGAAAGAGGGGAAGCATGCAAATTAGAGATTGGGAAATATGGAACATATTGCAAGAATGGATGACAAAGTACATAAAGGCATGACGGTAGGAGAGAAAAGGGTAAAAACAGAGAGCTGGAAATTGTCCAACTTGCCTGGAACATGAGGATTGTGAAATAAATATGGGAACAAATAAGACTGATGAGTGTTGGAGCTAAGAACTAAACCTAGGTTTCCTAATACCAGATCTAGCACTTTTTCCATTGTACCATGTTGACACTGAAATAAACCTGGAACCATATTGTATTGAACCTTGAATAATGACAATACATACTGAGTGAATATACATATTATCAATGAATACATACATACATGCATACATACATATATATGTAAACATTTGTAATATTTATTTCTTAATCTCTTACTATTCACAGAGTAAGGTGTTTAGTATGGGACATACAAACTAAAAACTGGAGATAGACTCTCCTTTCAAAGAACTCACATTCCAGTTGGAAGAAGCTGTAAGCACCTGTAGCAGAATTCAGTCACAAATGTAAAGGCTCTTTATATGGCTGTCACCAGTTATATTTGTTCCATTTTAGTATTTTCTTGCTTCAAGAGATATACTATATAATGTATGTGTGTGTGTGTGTGTGTGTGTTTGAAATTCCTGTGGAAATGCCATGTAGTGACCAATCCAGGCAATGTGTAACTAAAGTTTAGGAGAGAGTGCCAGGCCAGATTTGGGAGCCACCCAGATTTGGGAGGATAGACAGTTCATTGAATCCATGGGACCTGATGAGATCACAAGGAGAGGGTATATAGAGAAAGAAGATGATGGGCCAGGGAAAAGCCAGAGAACATACTCAGCTTAAATATTGGAGGTAAATGATGTATAATAATTCTTTAAAATACTGAAAGGGGAAATCAGACAGGAAGGAAGAAAATCACTCTAAAGCAATATCTCAGAAGCCAAGAGCAGTTTTATGATATAGATGAGGAAAACTGAGGGAGCCCACAACTGGGATAGGAATTAAAGTTAGACAGGAAAGAAGGTTCTGAGGGATATTATGAGGAGTCAATATGGGATGACTAAAATGATTGTCATGCAGCAGTGAGGGTCCAGTTGCTATTACCAGAAATTTTTAGTGGACTGAAACAATACGGTTTTACGACTTTCTGCAGTAACATTAGAGGAGAAATAGAGATAGAACATAATGGAAATTATTCTAGATAGGAGAATGGGATTTGGGAAGGTCAAAGAGGTGAACAAGTTAAGCATAATCAAGAGTGTCATTGAAAATAGCTGAATATATTTGCATTTCTAACTATATGGGAAATGAAGTTAGAACATTAGAATAGAAATAACATAGACTTAACCACATGAAAATAATGATGGATAAAAGGATTAGATTTTATTGCAAAGATCTTACTGCATATGTCAAGGAAATATGAAGCTGTGTAAGAGATGGAAAAAAACAAGAGATTATGACTAGAGATACAAATTTCAGGATTCATATATTTAGAAGTTGAGAATGGTTTGGAAATAAAGAGATCTAGGATATAATATATGACCATCATTGCTAGTAGCAAAATTGGATTATGGTGAAGAAGGTTAGGTTTTGAGGAAGTTAAGGAATTGAGATGGGAGGAATTTAGAAAAGTCTTTAGCATCAATCAATCAACAAGCATTTGTTAAAGACCTACTATATGCTAAGCACTGTGCTAGGCACTGGAAATACCAAGGAAGGTTCAGTTACTGCACTCAAGGAGATTACATTTTGTTAGAGGGAGATGACAGGTACATGTATGAATATCCGTAGAATAATTTTTTTAAAAAAATAGAAGGAGGTCACTATATCTGATGTCAGAATACAACGAGGTTTCACATAGAAGATGTAGCTTGATCTGAGTCTTGATGGAAGCAATGGTTTCTATGAGCTTGATAGAAAAGTTGACCTCAGGCATAGGAAACAGTCATTGCAAAGGCATTGAGAGAGGACATGAAGTGTAAATATGCCAGGAAATGCAAGAAGGAAAATTTGGTCTCATTTTCCCCTTTTTTCTGAACATACAGTTCACATGTGTAGTTAATATTTTTCTGTTTCAGTACTATAATCTTTTAATGCCGATTGTGAGTAGGTAGAGTACATGTAATTATTCAGATCAGCTTTCACATCAGACATGTTGTCTAGGATATACTAGAGATATGGGTAATACTAGATAGCTTAGTACTACTCAAGATATCATTTGTTCATTCATTAATTCAAGAAATATTTTAAGCTTGTATGTCATATCATCAAAAAGAATTAAATATGATGAGAAAGCCTGATCAGGTTACTATCTTCACTGAATGAAAGGGATACTGACCTCACTGAAATCAGAGTTCCATTAAAGAATTAAAGTGTAATGAATAAGGCCAAATCTTAGATGCACATAGAGACAAAGGTAAACACAATGTGTCCATGATTTCAAGCTCTCTGTGTCTCTCTTTCTAGCTCTCTAACCCTCTGCCTTTCATTCTCAAACTCCTTGATTATGGGCACTCACCTTTGATATTGAGGGCTTGGGGACAGAAATATGCTAACGAGAAAGAAAAGAAAATGCAGAAAATAAGATGACAAGTGAGAAATATCCCATGCAATGTAAATGTGTTAAGTTTGTTGCTAGTATATTTTACACATAAAATGAGCTGTGGGCTTCTTAATGAATTTATGTCTGTGATTACCTACTGAGGCCACTGATTTCTTTTATTAGTTCCATTTTAAGTTTATAATAAGTCTTTACTTATAAAGAACTCAAATTAGATTCAAGAAATCTCCCCACCCCAGGTACTGCCTCAATGTTGTAAAGCCTTCTTGGTATTAGGAAGTCAAAGGCAATCATACACAGGAACTAGAGTTAGGTGAAAACTGTACCCACAAGTCACCTGGGATCTACAAACATGTGATATGTCATGTAGATGAGATTTTTTAAAGATTTTCTTAATTAGACAAACAAAAACAAATAAGGGATATATAAGACCTTTCTGATACTTCAGTAATATGTTTTCCCACAAAAATCTGGTCATATACTAAAATGATTCTGATACGCTATACATGGTGTTGATTAAGGCTGTGTGAAAAGTAACGTTCCAGTGGTTGGTATGTCAGACCAACACCCCAGATTCCCTATCAAGTTCAGTCCTGTGGATGTGGCTGTGGAAGTTCACTTTCTAATTTGGGTTGAGTCATTAACATGACTCTCAGTACAAGACCCAGGTATTTGGGGCCCATGACTCAGGAGCAAGTGTTAACGAGTATTTAGTGAGTTTCTCCAAATGGAACAGATGAGGTGGGGTTGGGAAAGAGGAATGGTGTTGGCAACTGAGGTAGAGAGAAGCAGGAATGGGGAGATAGACCTGAATATGGCTATAAAAGATTAAAGACATTCTCATGATCATCCTTGAAAAGAACGGTGGGATCATATATGATTATGTGGATCAGAGAAGGATTCTAAAAGGAAAAAAAGCAAAAATAAAATGTCCGCCATACTGTATAAAGTGCCAGCTAAACAGTCAATGCATCAAATTACAGACCATTCTAAATAAATTTATATTTCTCTAAATTTTCATGTTGTGGAGTTGTTTGATGACTCATTGGGGATATTAAAATAGAAAATCAGATAAGTGGAATCATGCCCTTTGGTTAAGATGATTTGGGGGAGAAGAAGGAGAAAGGAGAGAGAAACACAGTCTTTTAGTACCAAATAGAACTGATTTCCATTTCCCATCAGGATGAAACAGGAACAAGTTTCAACACTTTATAGAATATTTTGTATCTTTTCATCAAATCCAGGGAGGGAAAAAAATAATGAAGATCTAGTAATGTATTCAACCTTGGTTCCCCAGCATAGAAATATATTGTTGGAAGATCACTGAGTCCATTCTACCACCTCCTCTCATTGGATTCATCTGGAAAGGGTCTTAGAAATTAAGCAATCCCCAGCATTTTGCAGGTGAGGAAACAAAAGCATAAGATCACAAAGGTTGCAATTTTCTGAGCTAGAATTTGAACAGAGGTATACCAGCTCCATATCCAGTGTTCTTTCCATCGCCAATAATGCCTTAACTTTGGATTTTTCAGGAATTTTAATATTTCCTTTCTGGAACTACATTAGAATGTGCTCTCATGGCCATTAGAACAGAAGAGAGGATTATGAGCTGCCTTGAACAGATAGAAAGTGATAAGGATACATAAAAATGTAAAATATTATATAACTGTATTTTTTAATCATTGTCATTATCCCTAATCAGCACAGGATAATAGGAGTTTTAATGTTATCTAATTGGTTGCCTCATTATACAGAAAGGGAATTTAAGGCCCAAAGAGGCTGTGACTCATGCAAGGTCATTCAGGCAGTAAGTAGGAGAGCAAGTAAGCCTCTCTCCGAATCCAATTTTCTTTCCTCTTTATAATACTGACTTTTGCATAAGCTACCCCTTTTGAAAGCTTTTCTCAGAATCCCAGAATTGAAACATACAAGTATGAGACATAGAGGTGATGCAGTGGATAGAACACAGAACCTGGGGTTAGGAAGACTTATCTTCATGAGTTCAAATGCAGTCTCAGACACTTTCTAGTTGTGTAACCCTGGGTAAGTCACTTAACCCCGTTTGCCTCAGTTTCCTCATTTGTAAAATGAGCTGAGGAAGGAAATGGCAAACCATTCCAGTATCTTTGTCAAGAAAAACCCAAATGGGGGTGGCTAGGTGGTGTAGTGATTAGAGTATTGGCACTGAAATCAGGAGGACCTGAGTTCAAATCTGGACTCACACACTTAACACTTACTTGGCTGTGTAACACAACCCCCAATTGCCTTGCTTCCCCCTCTACAAAAAGCAAAAAACAAAACAAACAAAAAAATCAGGGTCAAAAAGAGTCAGATACAACTAATTGACAAACAATAACAACACCAAACTATAAGATAATCTACTAGTAAACAGGAAGTGTCTTGGTTCATGCCTCATCCCTGAACCAGCATTTCATTGAATATAGCTTCTGATAGTGCTTTCTTTATTATTTCTTAAATATTTTTTATCAATCATCACTTGATTTTGTAATTTTGGCTTCAGTCCAGAAAATAACCAATGTTGTAATTTCATTCTTCCATAACAGAACAAGAGTTTGGCAATACAACAGTAATTGAATTATTAGTGAAAACAGTCTGCAATGAGATGGAAACCCCGGTGTTTAGCAGTTAGGAATCTTCAGTACTAAGCTGCCAAGAGTCTTTGATTAGAAAATGCTTAGAATATATACTGGTATGATGTCAATCCAAAGAAAGAATTCAGGTGTGTCTAGAGTTTACTGAGAATGTACAGAGTAAAATGACACCCTACAGTGGGAATTTCTATAAAAATAGTGACCTTGGTTATTACACACCATTCTTTAGTTTGCATCACAATTGCCAGAATTGGATAAAAGGCATGGTGTGAGGAAAACAGTTATTGTATAGACATCAAGAAGATATTGAGATCATCTGATGAGCATGAATCCTCAGGAAAAATAAGCAACTTCACCTAGATTGGCATGAAAAATCAATACAATTACGACAATCAAGTCCCCAGACAGATAGTGCTTGGGATGAGGAATTGAAGAAGGCAAAGAGAGCCCTAAAAAAAACTTGAATTTATGTCTTACCCACCCACATTCAGCCTCTAGCAACCTATGTATGTAAAAGACCTCTCATTCTACTGGGGTCCATATGGTAATAGAGCCAAAAGAGAAATTATGGGTGAATTCCCTCTACTAATCTCAAAAGAGACACTTCTTAAATTTTATTTTTAATTGACAATATTTTATTATTTTCCCTTTCTTCCCTTGCCCCCCAACATGAGAGGGGAAAAGCTCTTGTAACAAATGGATATAGTCAAGTAAAACAAATCCCTGCATTGGCCAAAATATGTTTCATTTTGAACTTTGAGTTTATTACTTCTTTCTTAGGAAATTGGTAGTATGCCTGCTTCATCATTCCTCTTTTGGGATCACAATTGGTCACTATATTAATTTGAGTTCTTTCATCTTTCAAAGTTTGTCTTTACAATGTTGTTGCTGTTATTATTTTAAATGACAGCTAGATGATACACAGGTTAGAACATTGGAACTGTAGTCATGAAGAAGATTTCAAATGTGATCTCATACAGATACTGAATTTTTGACTATAGCTATACCTCTGCTTACCTCAGATTCCTTAACTGCAAAATTCCTTAACTCCAATAGTACCTACTTCCAAGGACAGTTTTGAGGATCAAGTATTATAATATTTGTAAAGTGCTTTAACACAGTGGTTAGCATATAGTAAGAGTTTAATAAATGTTTGCCTCCTTCCTTTCTTCTTTTCTTCTCCTGGTTCTCTTCACTTAATTCTGCATCAGTTCATACAAGTCTTCTCAAGTACTTCTGAAACTGTCTCTGTGATCATTTTGTTTTACAACATTACATTCACATGCCATGGTCTGTTCAGCCATTCTCCAATTGATGGGTTTCTTCCCTTTATTTCTAGTTCTTTTCCATCACAACATGGCTACATGCACACACGTGTGTATATTTACACATATTTGTACACATATACACATACATATATTTACACATACATTGTGGGGCACTTTCCTCTTTTTTAAAAGTATCTTTTTGAGTATAGACCTAATTGTAGTATTGCTGGGTCAAATTGTATGTACAGTTTAGTACCCTTTGGGGAATATTTCCTAAATAGTTTCTGGAATGGTTTGAAGCAATGCATAACTTTACTAACTTTGTGTTATTGTGTCTGTTTTCCTGAAGCCCAGAAAAGGGATATTCTTCCAGTTTGTGTCTGCCAAACTGCATTCTGTATAACAAGATTCCTCTCTCATGGGAAGGCAATACATTCCTCTCTATATGTTCTATGACCTAGGGCATCATTTAATTTTGGTATGTCCAGGGTGAGCCAGGTGTACATGTCTGTAGAAAGCTATAAAAGCCAACATTTTCTCAACTATGCTTCTTCTTTGACAAGAGAATTTAAAAATCTGTACACATGATACTGGACTGAAGTTTGACATGTGTGTCTGTGTGTCTGTGTTTGTATGTGCATTTTTGCATACATACGTGTGTGCATGTATGTAGAGGGAAGGTATTTTTACTCTCAAGTACAGCAGGGTACTTGTGAAATAAATACTCCAAGGTTGGGGACCCCAAAGAAACAGATGAGAAGTGTTTTGTTACATTAAGAAAGCTGCTGTAATTGTACAATAGCCTGTCAATTACAGAATCACAGAAGTTCATAATTGGAAGGGACCTCAGAAGCTACTTGGTACAACTCATATCCTTCTTCCATATTCCTATTATGGCAACATACAAGTATTAATCCAGTCTCTAATTAAATTCATTCAAGACAGAGGAATCTTCCTCCCAAAGCAGCCCCTACCACTATAGCTATAGTCAGGAAATTTTTGTTTGTTTATTTTGATTTTTTTGACAGCAAGCCTAAAGTGATTTCTTTGCAGCTTACTTAAAGTGGAAAAATTTAGCTCTACTCTGAACATCTGGATCAATTAATCCAAAAACCAATCTGCATGTGGAAAAGGACGAGTCTAGCAGGAATCACATGTCCCACACCCTGAGGGCTTTCCTATTTCTGGTCTCCTCTGGGGAAAAGGAGTATCAAACATCAAGGCAGATGAGTATCAACTGTCTCTGGCCAATTGGACATCATATACACTATGATATCATATATGATATGATATCACTATCATATCACATATATGATATTCTATCACTACGATATCACATATACACTATGATATCACTGTGTATATCATATACACAGATACTAAGTAAATTACAGACTTGGGACTGGAGCTTCAATCTTCTGATTCTGAAGTTGAAAAAATTAATACTCTTCCCAAAGCATCTAACTTACTCCCTGGCAGTGAATTTCGAAATGAAGAGATTTTACTTATTTTTTATTAGCTGTTGAAGACAATTATGATAACAACATTGATTCTTGGTTGGCTAAAATACAATCAACCCTTTTCCCTCAAATCTGGATAGTATTAAAAAACATGTGGTCTATAAGCAAACTTCTAAATCAACAGCTTAATTCTCTATTATCTTCCCAGAAGAAACAACAGGGACAATACTTTCCCTAGTCCTACTTTTCTGGGCAGTCTTGGGCTGGATGCTCTCTTGTTGCTGAATTCACTTGAATAATCACTTACTGTCTCTTTCACTGCTCTAGTTAACTTGAAGATAGGAATCTCACTGTACCACCAAGCAGATTTCCTTGACACATTTCTATTCATTAAATTGGTTAATGTGAACTTTGGCATTGTGTAGAGAGTCAAAGAAATTAGATTGCAGAAATCTTTCTCTCCAAAGAAGGTGGAAAGGAGAGCAACCTGAAGTTCCAAGTTCCATTCATTTCTGAACTTTTAAGTTGAAAAAAAGATTACCCTACAAAAGGGTACAGAGCTGGTTGTGAGATATCAAATGACAGTGATCCATTTGTGTTAGCTTCTTCAGAAGTTAAGAAAAATCTGTCATTTCTTGTCTTTGACAGAAATTGTTTCAAGATATTTAATGAACTGGTGAATGTGATCTTCGAGCTGCTTTCAATAATTGTTTGATAGATTGTAGAAAACCGAGGATGGAAATATGGTAAGAAAAAGGCAAATAGTCCAACTTTCACTAATGGCAAGAGAGCAGATTTAACAAAGTATAGACAAACTTAATATTCAAATATGGCAAAATACTAGAATGTAATATCAGAAGGATAATTAGTAAACATTTATATAAGGAAATAATAATTATGAAGAGTTACCACAGTTAACATGAACAGGCTATACCAACTTAACCTCTTTTCTTTCTTTTTCTTTTCTGTTTTATTCTGGACATGGATTAATATTCATGGGAATGCTGTACATATAATTCAGTTATATTTCTGTGAAGCATTTGAAAAAAATCTCTTAGAGTATCTTTGTGGACATTATAAATAGGTGTAGGCTATATGAGAGTATAATTAATATAGATTCAGAGCTGGTAAAATGGCTAGACCCCCAAAACATTACTAAATTAGTCAATAATATCAGTATGGTTGGAAGTCACATTGTCTCTTTAATGTTTTATCTTTCAAATACTTCATAGCTTTTTGCATTTATATATCCTTGATAGTTTGGGAAATTTCATGGTTGTGTTCTTGAAATGGACTCATAGATTTGGACGTCTTGATTTGCATGATTTTCTAGGCTTTTACATATTCAGTAAGCAAGCTGCCATTTTTAATTATTGCATGGGAGTTAACATAATTCAAAGAGTAGAGACCTCTGGGGGCACTTGATTTTTCCTAGGAATTCTTGATGGTTTCTGTAACTTCTTCCCACTCTGAAATTCTGTAATCTCATGAAATTTCCTCTGCTTTTCTGGGTTCTTTCTAACTTAAGTAAGGACTGAACCTATAGTTTTATTGATATAAGGAACTTTCAGGTGCAAAAACTCCTTCAACTAATGGCAAATGGCACCTCTTCTGTAATATATAGTTGCCTACAGCACTGGGAGTCAAAATGATTTGCCTAGGGTGACACAGGCAGTATTTCAATGATCAGACTTGGAACTAAGGTCTTTCTGACTAGAGGGCCAAGTCTCTATCCATTACTGTATTCCTGCTACATTTTTATAATGTCTTAAGTTTTTCTAGAGCAAACATTTACTTACTTTTAGGGGGAAAATAACATGAGTTTTAAAAATAATATTATTTTACATAATTATTTTCAGTCAACATACACATGATTTTTAGTTCCATTCTCTTTCAAAGACTGTATTGTAGGTGTGGCACCTATATTCAGAGACTGACTTCATTCAGACTAATAAAGTATTATATAGTGATTTTCAGGGAAAAGAAACATTGCTGATCTGTGTAAGTCAAGAGACTTACACATGATCTGCCATGAAGAAAGTCTACAACCATGGGATAGTCATTCTCCTGGACTTCAGTTTACCAGGAAAGGTTTGGTCTAGGTGATCAATATAGTCCTTTCCGGCTCTAACATTATATAAAGTATGATATAGTGTTTGAAGTTCATGTTTCAATATTTGTATTATCCTGAATGTTGGACAAATAATAAAAAAAATAATTAAATCATTTTTTTACATTGTCTCAGATCATGTCCTTATTTCTTCCTTTGTTTTTTCTCCTAAGGCATGATGAATAGTACATTTGGAGTCAGAGGATGTAGGCTGAGGTCTTAGTTGGGTGAGACTATGTCAGGGATTCTTAGCATTGGGTCAGTGTACTTTCAAAATTATCTTAACAACTATATTTCAATACAGTTGGTTTTCCTTTGAAAACCTATGGAGGGATAGTGGGTAGAGCCAAGACAGAGGAATAGAAGCACAAACTTGGCATAGGTTCTGACTCCAAACAATTTCAATACCTGTAAAAAAAATTACTCTAAATAAATTTTAAAGCTACATAACCCACAAAGTGACAGAGGGAAAGAATTCTCCTGTTGAAGACAGCCAGCAGGCCAACAGGAAAGCATGCTGCAAGCTGAGCGTAGTCCTACACTGTAGGAGCTTCATGGTTCCAGTTCCAGGGAGGCCCCAACCAGCAGCTATGGCAGCTTCCAGACTTCTCAACCCTTAAATGCCAAAGACAAAGTAAAAAGTCAGTGAAATTCTGTAATCTCAAGAAATTTCCTCTACTTTTCTGGGTTCTCTCAAAATTAAGTAAGGACTGGATCTATAATTTTATTGATATAAGAAACTTTCAAGTGCAAAAACTCCTACTAATATCAAATGGCACCTCTTCTTTAATATATAGTTGTTTAGAGCACTGGGAGTAAAAAAAAATTGTTGGAACGGGGGTGGGGGTGGAGGGAGGAAGGGCAGAAGTACTTGGTCCATCTACTCTCCCAAAGGGCAAGAAGCAGTAGAGGAACTATGGAAGCACCATGTAGCTGCCTCAACAGCTCCTGGCCTGCAGATTTTAGGGGGACCAAGAGGCCATTCAGAGGGTAATCACTCTTGCTTTGAACTCCATGGATCTGGATCACAGTCTTGGGTGGTGGCCCTGGGGTGTGTAACCAATGAGCCGGAGCTTGTGGGGGCTGTAGAAACAGTGTCTTCCTAATAGCTCTGGTAGCTTAGAAAACCCCAGAAATTTGGGACAAAGCTCTCTCCATTCTGAGCAAAGTTCTACTGTACCAAAGAGCTCAAAGGTCAAGTAATTGGCTGGCAATATGAGCAAGCACAGGAAGCACAAAAAGACCACAGCATCCTTTTTCAGGACAAAAAAAGATCAAGGCGAGGAGTGGGAAGAAGACATCAAAGTCAAAACTCCAGCATCAAAAGCAAGAAAAATATGAACTTGTTACAGGCCATGGAGGAGCTCAAGAAGGATTTTGAAAATCAAGTAAGAGAAGTGGAGGAAAAATTGGGAAGAGAAATGAAAATGATGCAGGACAATCATGAAAATAGTCAAGAGCCTACTAAAGGAGACCCAAAAATACACTGAAGAAAATAACACCTAAAAAATAGACTAACTAAAATGGAAAAAGAGGCCCAAAAAGCCAATGAGGAGAAGAATGCCTTAAAAAGCCAAATTTGTAAGATGGAAAAGGATTTTCAAAAATTCTCTGTGGAGAATAACTCCTACAAAATTAGATTGGAGCAATTGGAAGCTAATGACTTTATGAGAAATCAAGACACTATAAAACAGATTTAAACACATGAAAAAATAGAGGGCAATATGAAATATCTCATTGAAAAAACCACTGACCTGGAAAATAGATCCAGGAGAGATTATTTTAAAAATATTGGGGAGGGTGGAGCCAAGATGGCTGCATAGAAGCAGCAATATTTTGCAGCTCCCACATAGCCACCTTAAATACCCATAAAATATGACTCTAAACAAATTTTAGGGCTGCAAAACTCACAAAAATACAGAAAACACATCTCTCGCTGAAGGCAGCTAGAGAGGTGGGGCTCATCACAGCAGGCTGGGAGCCAAAACCAGCCCAGTTTGAAACCATGGCCCGGCCCCAGGGTAGCTAGGAGGAGCTGGAGCTGGAATCTTCAGGAGAGTGGATCAGTGGCAGCTGGGGCAGTTTCCAGATTAATCAAGCCAGAAGAAATAGGGACTAAGATAAAGGTCAGTGGGACTCAGCTAAATTTGGGAGAGAAAAGCAATCCTCTGGAACTGCCACCAGGGCAAGGAAGCAGTGGACGCTACAGCAGCGGCAGAAATGGTGGCAGCTGCCCTCACCCAGCTGCTTCAGAGCTCCCAGCCTGCGGACTGTAGAGGGGCAAACAATTGATCAGAGGCAAATACTCTTGCATTGAGCATCCTGGATCTGGATCAGGGTCTTGGGTGGTGGTCCTGGGGTGTGTTTTCAGTGAGCCAAAGTTGGTGAGGGTTGCAGCAACCCCCTAATAGCTCTGGCAGCTGTGAAAATCCCAGCAGTTTGGAATAGAGCTTTCCACCCTGGAACCAGAGTTCCACAGAGCTAAAAAATCAAGCAGTTAATTGACTGGCCAATATGAGTAAGAAAAGGAAGCAAAGTAAGAACAGTAACCTAACTCTAGAATCCTTTTTTGGGAACCAAAAGGATCAAAGCATGGAATGGGAGGAAGACAACACAGTCAGAACTCCCACACCAAATGCTTCCAAGAAACATGAAGATTGCCTACAATGCACAGATTGACTTAACAAGGACTTTGAAAACCAAATAAGAGAAGTGGAGGAAAAATTGGGAAGAGAAAGGGGAATGATGTGAGAAAATAATGAAAAAAGAGTTAACAACCTGACTGAAGAAAATAACACCTTAATGAACAAATTAACTCATATGGCAAAAGAGGCCCAAAAAGCCAATGAGGAGAAGAATGCCTTAAAAAGTCGATTTTGCCAGATGGAAAAAGAATCTCAAAAGCATTCTGAAGAGAATAATTCCTTCA
>CM053599.1:79364475-79384429 GCA_028646575.1 Pseudocheirus occidentalis
GGGGGGGCGAGATAGGAAGGAAGGACACAAATCAGTATCTCACAATATGTCCACTGTGGAGATGTCCTGTGGAATTACACATGTACAGCCTGTATTGAATTGCTTGTCTTTCCAGTGGGGGTGGGTGATGGAGGAGGAACTAAAAGAATCTAGAATTTAAAGTTCTACAATCAAATGTTAAAATATGTGTGTGGATGCATAATTATTATTTTCATTAACTACATGCAACTGGAAATTAATATATACAGGCACTGGGGTAGGGAGACCCACCGTGCCCTACCAGAAAGTTAGAGGGGCATTGGAGGAGGACATGAAAGAGAGATTGCTCTTTTGGGGTTGTGGGTAGGGGAATGATGTGGAGAAAATTTGTAACTCAAAATCTTGTGGAAATGAATGATGTAAACAAGAAAATAAATAAAATAATTAATAAAAAAATATTGGACTACCTGAAAGCCATCATAAAAAAAAAGAGCTTAGGAATCTTCCTTCAAGAAATCCTCAAGGAAAATTGCCCTTTGAAGGTCAAAGGAGCTAGGACTAAAACCAAGAATCACCAGCCCTGAAAAACTGAGTATAATGCTTCAGGGCAAAATATGGTCATTCAATTCAATAAAAGATTTTCAAGCATTCTTGATGCAAAAACCAGAGGTGGGATAGGATGGAGGGAAATATAGTTAGTCTTTTACAATGTAACAATTATGGAAATTATTCGGGTAACTACACATGTACAACCTGTATTGAATTGCTTATCTTCCCTGTGGGGGTGGGTGAGTAGGGAAAAAGGGAAAAAATCTGGAACTCAAAGCTTTTATGTTTTTGTTTTTGTTTTTTTTTGATTTGTTCATTTACTTTTAGTTTACAAGATTCAGTTCCATAATCTCTTGAGTTTCAAATTTTCTCCCTTCCCCCTCCCCCTCCCCATGGTGGCATGCAATCAAGTATTAGATCTACAAATATTTTCAAATTGGACATTAGTCTGGTTGTATAGAAGGGTTGTAACCAATGGAATAAACAATGGGAAAAAAGAAAGAGAACCAAACATGAAAAAGAATGATAGCATGTAGAGTGCTTCAGTCTCCATTTAAACTCTGTTATTTCTAGATCTTTCTCTGAATGTAGATATGTCCTTCCATCCTGAGGCTTGTAGAGTTGTCTTATAACTATGTGCTGCTGAGAAGAGTTCAGTTTATCAAAGTTGGTGGTCACACATATGATGTGTCTTTGTGTCCAAATTTTTCCTGGTTCTGCTCTTCTCACTTAGCATCAGTTTGTATAAGGCTCTCCAGGTAAATATGAAGTGATGTCTTCCCCATTTCTTATAGCACAATAGTATTCCATTACTTTCATATACCACAACTTGTTTAGTCATTCCCCAATTGATGGGCATCACCTTAACTTCCAGTTTTTTGCCACCACATAGAGAGCTTCAATAAATATTTTTGTGCATGTGGGTCTTCCTCCTACTTCTATGATCTCTTTGGGGTACAACCCCAGAAATAGTATTACTGGGTCAAAGTGTATACAATTATTTGTAGCCCTTTGGGCATAGTGGAACTCAAAGTTTAAAAACAAATGTTAAAACAAATGTTTTTTTTTACATGCAACTGGGAAATAAGATATACAGGTACTGGAGTATAGAATTCCATCTTGCCCTACTAGAAAGTTAGGCGAGGGTCAGGGGGGAGAATATAAGAAAGAACAGATTAGGGGAAGGGGTTTTCAGTAGGCTTGCTATTTTGGGGTGGGACATAGGGGAAAGATGGGGAGAAAAACTGTAATCCAAAATTTTGTGGAAATGAATGTTGAAAACCAAAAATAAATTAGTTAATTAAAAAACAAGCAAACAAAAATCTATGTACTTATTTTATCCATTTAAGGACATTACTCTGAGAAGAGGTCCAAAGACTTCACCAGGCTACCCAGTGCATCCATGAAAGTCACACACAAAAATCGAGTGCCATTACACCAAATGGCATCTAACATCTCTTCTAGCTCCAACTGTTATGACCCTATGTGCTTGAAGAGTCAATGATTTACACATGTAAGTGACTATTTTTGAGAACATAAAAGCCCCATGAGGAAGAAATCTATTTTTCTCCTAAAAAGAGTAAGAGGAGAAAATAACATTTTTCTAACAATCTTCTCTTAATTCCAACATGGACTGTTCTATCTAGTTAGCTTCAGTATGAAACTGACTGCCTATTGAAGATTTATTTTGGGTGTATATCAGAAATGCTAGTTTATAGAATTTTACATTTGTTATGATGTCAGATATAATACAATAGCAATAGGGGAGATGCCATGTGGCATGATGGAAAGAGCACCAGAGGAGTCAAGAGATCTGGCATATGTTCCCTTTCTGTACCACTAAATAACCTTGGATTAAGAAACTTCTCTTTTCTGTATTTCAATTACCCTGTCTACAAAATGAAAGGGTGGAATTAAGAAAACTTTAATTCAATTTAAGGTCAGTTCAAGGGCTTTCAAGATCTTTTCCTCTTGGAAAATCTCATATAGTTTTACTATGAAGAGAATTTTTGCTTTAAAGAATAACCACTGACATTCATAGAGTATTTTAAAGTTTACAAAGTGCTTTACATGAATTATCCTATTTGGTCCTCACAACAAGGTGGTCATTAAAGATTATCCCATGTCCTCACCCCATTTTACAGATATGCAAACCAAAATTTAGGGACATGAAGTGTTAGCCCTTATCATACACTTTATGAACACCATGATTTGAACCTAGGTCCTTTCATTCAAAGCCCAGATATTTTTCTCCTACAATTTCTCTTGACCATCAGAAGTGAAAAATTTTGTATGCTATTTTCAAAAATCTGTTCCTGAAAATAATACATTAATGAAAATTGTCCAGGAGAAAGGGTCCACAGGGCAAAACAGGCCCCACCTAATGATGCAGATGAGGCCTGCTGATCCAAATATCACAAGGGCCATTCCCAGGCCTGTTGCCACGGGGTGGGGATCTGAAGGAGCTGGGTAAGAGACAAAGGCAGGGCTAGCAACAGGGACAGCAGCTGCTCCTGGGACTACCCAACCACAGCCTGGAAATTTAAAACCTCTATCTGAACTTCCAGGGACCAAGATGACAGACTGAACCCTACCTGCTCTAATCCCTACCTCTGACCTGAAAACACAGTAATTATTGCTCCAGAGCAAAATTTTAAGCAGTAAAGGTTTAGGAACCCAGGAGGAAGGGCATGGCTAAGGTACTGCCTCAAAATGGGAAGAAAGCAGGTTACAGAGACAAAGACAAAGACTCTGGAATCCTATTATGGTCAGAGGAAGGAATCAAACTCAGAAAGAGAGAGCATTGACTCCATGCCTGCAGCTGAAACCTTAACAGGGTCTATGACCTGGTCTCAGGCACAGAAAACATTCCTCAATGAGTTCAAAAATAACTTTGAAATCCAGTTTAGAGAGGTAGAAAATAAAATCAACACCTCTTATACAAACAAAATTGTAAAATTAGAAAAACATTACAATGAAGAGAACAGCTCCTTAAAAAGTAAAATGTGTGAAATAAAAATGAAATCTGAGCATATGGAAAAGAAGCTTCAGAAACTAACTGAGGAGAATAATTTGCTAAAAACTAGAATCAACCAAACTGAGGCCGATGACTCTATGAGGAACCAAGTATCAGTCAAACAAAACATCAAGACTGAAACATTAGAAAAAGAGGTAAAATATCTCAATGGAAAAATAACTGACCTGGAAAACAGATCCCGGAGAGACTTTCTGAGAATCATTGGTCTACCAGAAAATCATGATGATAAAATGAGTCCAGACAATATCTTCTAAGAGCTCATCAAGGAAAATTGCCCTGAGATCCTAGAACCAGAGGGTAAAATATAAATTGAGAGAATCCACCAGACATCTTCTGAAAGAGATTCCAAATTGAAAATTCGGCAAAATATTGTGGCCAAACTCCACAATTATCAGGTAAAGGAGAAAATACTACAAGTGGCCAGAAAGAAACAATTCAGATATCATGATACCACAGTGAGGATCGCACAGGATCTGGCAGCTTCAGTATTGAAAGGTCAGAGGAACTGGAATACGATTTTTAGCAAGGCAAAAGAGCTCAGACTACAACCAAGGATCACCTGTCCAGCGAGACTGAGCATAATCTACCAGGAAGGAGATGGGCATTCAGTGACATAACAGAATTCCAGACCTTCCTGATGGAAAAACCAGAGTTCAGTGGAAAATTCAACCTCCAATTACAAGACCCAGGAGAGACATAGAACAGTAAATAAGGAAAACAAACACACACTCACACACACACACACACACACACACACATAACTTGTTATTTAACAAGAGTAAACTGTTTACATCCCCATATGGGAAGCTGATGCATGTTAATATTGTGAACTCTATACCTGTGGCAACATCTAAAAAGGATATAGATAAATAGAGAGTGTGGTTATAAATTATGCAAAATGATGATTAAAAATCTGTATTAAGGGACTGCAGTGGAAGAAGAGGAAATAATGAAGCAGAAATGGGTAAATTATGCTACACAAAGAGACATAAAAACAATATAGTAGATGAAAAGAAGGGAGGGAGGTGACTATTATACGAGCTACTCCCTCACTGGTTCTGGTGCAAGGAGGGAATAACACAACCAGTTAAATATAGGACTCTATCAGGAAGAGACATAAAACTTATCATGATAGAGAGAAAGAGGTGAGGGAGAGGAACACTGCATGAGATCTATTCTCATCAAACTTGATTCGAGGAAGAAATAACATACAACATTGAGTATAAAAATTGATCATATCCTACAGGCAGTATGAGGGGGGAAGGGCCACGAAAAAGGGGGGGGGTATTAAACCAGAGGGAAGAAGTAGTAAGGGAGAAGGGTAGGAAAAGGGAGGGAATACTGAAGGAGGCAGTGGTCAAAAGAAAACTCTTAAGAAGGGGAAGGGAGAAGGGATAACAAAAAGCGTAAAAAGGGGAGGGAATAGGATAGAGGGAAAGACACAGTGATCATAACTGTGAATGTGAATCGGATGAACTCTCCCATAAAATGGAGGCAGATAGCAGAATGGATTATAAACCATAATCCTACAATATGCTGTTTACAAGAAACACATCTGAAACAGGGGGATATACACAGGTAAAAAGTAAAAGGCTGGAGTAAAATATATCATGCCTCAGCTAAAGTAGAAAAAGCAGGGGAAGAAATCCTTATCTCAGACAAAGCAAAAGCAAAAATAGATCTAATTAAAAGAGATAAGGGAGGAAACTATATCCTGCTAAAAGGCACCATCAAAAATGAGGCAATATCATTACTAAACATTTATACACCAAGTGGTTCAGCATCTACATTCCTAAAGGAGGAAATAAGGCAAAAATATTTATTGCAGCTCTCCTTGTGGTGGCAAAAAACTGGAAATTAAGGGGATGCCAATCAATTGGGGAATGGCTAAACAAGTTGTGGTATATGAAAGTAATGGAATAGTATTGTTCTATAAGAAATAGGGAGGAAACTGACTTCATATTTGCCTGGAGAGGCTTATACGAACTGATGCTAAGTGAGAAGAGCAGAACCAGGAAATATTTGTACACAATCACAAACACATCATATATGTGATGACCAACTTTGATAAACTGGACTCTTCTCAGCAATGCACAGTTATAAGACAACTCTACAAGTCTCAGGATGGAAGGAGAGATTTCTATTCAGAGAAAGATCTATAAAGAATAGAGTTTAAATGGAGACTGAAGCAATCTATATGCTATCATTCTTTCCATGTTTGGTTTTCTTTTTTTTTTCCATTGTTCACTCCCTTCTATACAACCAGACTAATGTCCAATTTGAAAGTATTTGTAGATCATATACTTGATTGCATGCAGCCATGGGAGGGGGAGGAGGAGAGGAAGGGGAAAAAATTTTGAAACTCAAGGGATTCTGGAACTGAATCATGTAAACTAAAAGTAAATAAACAAATCAATTAAAAAAAACTGTCCAAATGCCAAGTCCTGATAGTATGTGCTAGATCATTAAAAGCAGCCACTGTCTTCTTCCTTCCTTCGTATCTCTAGTAGAGTTCATGGCAAATAGTAGGTGTTTATAAGAAGTTATTCACCATAACTTTTATCTTTTATCTTTTGGGATATTGATAGGAGCTATCAAGCTATCAAGCTATCAATAACCATTCTGAATGGAAAATAAGAAAAAAAAAGTCTAAACTTTGTGCAATCAAGGATGACAATCTGTTTAGTGGAAAGAGTACTGAATTAGTGGTTAGAAGATCTGTTGTATTCCTGATTCTGCTCCTTGCTATCCATGTGACCTTAGGTAGCCCTCATGATTTCTCTGATCTCAGTTTCTTCATGTGATCATTTGATCCTCAAAACAATGTTGAGAGGTAGATGATGTTATTACCTCCATTTTATAGTTTAAGAACCTGAGACAGACAGATCTTAGGTGACTTGTCTGGGGTCTTATAGCTAGTAAGTGTATGAGGACAGATTCAAATTTATGTCTTCCTAATTCTAGGCCCAGTTTCTTGTCCACTGTGCACCCAGATTCCTTTAGAATGCAGAGGGATTGGTAGAAGGAGGAGTCAGGAAAAGCAGAATGGTGGTGCTTGAGTTGTGTCTGGAAGGAACCCTGGAATTCCATGGGGTTGGAAATGAGGATGGAGCACATTGCAGACATGAGGGATAGCCACTACAAAGGCAAGAAGACATGTAATTTGTCTCTTTTCTCAAACAGGCATTTTTCTTAATTGCATTCCATTCATTGAAAAACAAAACTGTGCTAGGATTTCAGGAATATATTTGGATTTCAAAAGTTTTTCAGTTTGTTTCAGGGATTCAAGCTCAGGCAACATTCTCATACGGAAACACTGATCAAGGGATAAAGCATCACTTAAACAAATTATCATTTGTGTTTTGGAATTGAAGTGTAAACAGAAGACTAATGCATGAATTTGCTAATTGGTTTTTCTTGCTTTTGAACATTAGCTAGTATTTGATCTTTATCCAGAATGTGTTTGTAAGTATGCATACACATGTATGTGTACATTGATTTTAGTTAGTACCCAATACAGCATAACTGACGTTTGTACAAGCTTGTGAAATCAACCAGAAAGCAGTCTCCAGCCAGTTAATTACCAGTCAGATCTTTCTTGTGCCTTTCAGAAAATTACACCACAATTGTGAATTCAGACACTCTACTCCCTACTGACATGCAGCCACTTTGGAGGACCAGAGAATTGTCATCCCCTATAAAGCAAACAGATGTTGGTTATGATGCCATCTCCCATAATACTGGACTCTCCATCACTATTGGATTCTACACACTGAGTAATTAAAGTTAGAGTGGCTTCTTCTGAATATTCTACATGCTCCTGCTTGCCCTGAAATGGTGAAACTTACCCTGTATCTTCATATGACCTGAGATTCACATGACAAAATGGTAGAACAGTTAAATCCTGCATGAGGTTTAATATCTTTTTAATGGTCAATGACTCATGTGATCTCAAAGTTAGAAAGGACTTTAGGGATCATTGTAAGTACTAATCCATTTACTAAGGAGACAAATAATTGACTTGATAGGATCTAAAACTGGAAGGCATCTTATGGACCATCCAGCCCAAGCTATACAGTTTAACCCATGTATAATATTTTTAATTTAAAAAAGTAATGTATTTTTAAAATTCTGAGTTCTAATTTCTCTCCCTCCCTCTAGTCCTTCCACTACCCATTGAGTAGGCAAGTAATATAACACTCATCCACATATAATTAATAATAGTAATAACAAACTTTATATAATCCCTACTATGTGTCAGGTAGTATACTAATAACCTTACAGTTTTTATCTTATTTTGTCTTCGCAACAATATTGGAGGTAGATGCTAATATTATTCCCGTTTTATCCATGAGAAAACTGAGACAGACAGAGTTTTATTTTCTAGGGTCAAACATCTAGTAAATATATGAAGCAAGATTTAAACTCAGCCCTTCCTTCCTCTTTGACTGAGGCTCTAATGATACCATGTCCAGGAGTATCTGATCAGGAATTTCCTTTTTAACATATCAACAAGTGGTTATCCAATCAATCATCACCTTAAATAATCCATTAAAGGAATGCCTCCTATGTCAGTCTACTTAAGTTGTGGGAAGTGGTAACTATTAAGATATTTCCTTCATATTGAGCCAAAATCACCTTTTCTTCATCTTCTAACCGGTGTACCTAATTGTGCTCTCTGGTGCCAAGTAGAATAAGTTCAGTTCATCTCATACACAACATCCCTTCTTTGTATTCAGAGCTTTAAGCCAGTCTTCCTACGGATTACTCTACAATTCCCTTTCTGTCCTTATTACCTTCCTCTGGAAGCACACCAGTTTATCAGTATCATTCTGAACATGTTGTACATAAAACTGAAAACAATATTCCACATGTGATCTGACCATAACAGAGATGAACACATCCCTCAAAGAGCTCACAGTCTAATAAGGTAATAGGATACATACAACAGATTTCATCACAATATAATATAAAAGTGCATAAAGTGAGCAGGCATAGATAAACTGTTAGTGTGAGACCTAAGGGAAGAAAATTAGTAACCAGATTTAAAGGGGGGAAACTATCCAGGTAGGTTTTCTGAAGGAGGCAGCATTTGAATTGGGCTTTAAAGGGGAAATGGGAATTCAAGGAAATATTACTGGCATGAGAAATAGGAAAGTGATGTTGATTATAGTATGAAAGAATTTCAATAAGTCAACCAACTCTACTAAGCTAGGAAGTAAAGATGAGGAGGGAGAACAATCCAGACAGCCAGAGAATATGTATAGAGTTATGAGCAGTAGACTAGCTTGAACATGTTGAGCTTGAGATGAGCCTTAAAAAGTCTAATTTATTCCATTGAAGTGCTATTACAATACCTTATCATAGTGTTAGACAAGGTAGGTTTTCTTTTGTAAGGCCAGCTTCATTGGATTGCAGTATGCATGGGAAGGGAGGGGTATAAGATATAAAAAGACTGAACAGTTAGAATGGGACCAAGAGAGGATTTTATAATCCCCCATCCTGGAAATAATAGGGATCTACTATAATTGATTGAATGTGGTAGTGGTGGGAGCAGAGTTTTGACATGTTCAGACTTGTCCTTTAGAAAAATCAGTTTGATATCTAAGTGAGTGATGGATGGATTGGGGAAAAACTAAAGGAAGGAGACAAAGCAACAGGCTATTTCAATAGTTCAAGCATGAGGTGATGAAGATCTACATCAAGATGGCAGCAACGTCAAAAGGAGAGATGGATGTCCATACAAGAGGTCTTATGAGACAAGGCTTGGTAATGGTTTGGATATGGGGGTGAGGAAGAGATGAGGGTAGAGTCAAAGATAACACCTAGGTTATAAGCTGCTATGATTGGGAGGATAGCGATACCCTTAACCATAGTGGTTTTCAAAGTCTTTGACCTCAGAACCCCTTTACAATCTTAAAACTATTGAGGAACTCAGAGCTTTTGTTTATGTGGGTTTTATTTATTAATATTTATAATATTAGATATTAAAACTGATTTAATATGAATTTATTCAAAATAATAAAATAATTACATGTTAACATAAATATTTTATGAAAAATAACTACATTTTCTGAATAAAAAATAGCAAGAAGAGTGGAATTGTTTTACATATTTTGGTAAATCTCTTTAATGTCTAACTTCAGAGAAGGCATTTCTGCTTCTTTTTTCAATCTATTTCAATGTGTTCAGTTGAACCAATCTCTCACAGATATGTATTTGGGGAAGAAAAAAAAAGAATAATGTTTTAATAGGCAAGTGACATACTATTTTTATGAGAATAGTTTTGACCTCACAGATTCCCTGAAAGGGCTCAGGGATCTGCAGAGATCTGTAGAGAGACTTTGTGATCTACAACTCTACAGAAATAGGAAAGTTAGGAAGAAGGAAAAGTTTTGGAAGGAAAGACAGTGGGTTTAATTTTGGGTTTGTTGAGTTTAAGAAATCTATGGGATATCCAGTTTGAGGTATTTGATAGGTGTTTGGAGATGCAAGACTGGAGTTGAGAACAGAGGTTAAGACTGGATCATGAGACCTGAGAATCATCTTCATACTGATACATTTGAGGAGGAAGAAGAGAAGAAAGCCTTGTTTAAGGCACATAAACAAAAAACTAAGGATCCTGCATCATAATAGTGTTATGAGATATATATATATATATATATATATATATATATACACACATATACATATATATACATATATACATATGCACATATATATATACATACATACATACATATCTATCTATCTATCTATCTATCTATATATATATATATATATAAAGAGACCACTATGGCAGAATCAAAAGTCCTCAAAGAGCCTTTTTAGAGTAGTAAAGAGGTCAAGATCTAACAAGCTATTTTATAATAGGTTTCTGTTATTTTTGTCCATACATAAAGCTTTTCCACATAACTCATATGAAAGTGACTTATTCTTGAGTGGCTTATCCAAAATATTGTTTACATTCTACACTTCATTTTGGCAGCAAAGACTTAGTGTAACTCTTAGGGACCATCAGGCACTAACTTGGACTTAAGGAGTAAATGTGCCTCCGAGCCTGTGGAGTTTTTGGTCCTGGGGTATAACTGACATATATGAAAATCTAAAAACAAAGTATCTAATGCCAAATAAGAAATGCAGCTGATGAGGTGCAGGCTCTGGGAGCCCCCTTGAGCTCTCCTTGAATCTTCCCACTGAAGGCATTTGCCTGAGGTCATGTACCTTAAGTTGTGGCTCTGCCCAAGTCTTTAGCCCTCCTTTGTTGCAACCATTGATGTTCCTGTTCCCACCCTTGAACTGACCTGGCCCACCATTGTCTGTGGTTTCCAGATAGCTTCCAGCAACTTCCCACCCTTAATCACTCATTACTGGAGTCTGACCTCATCTTGAGTCCTGAAGATCCTCTCCAAACTCATTACTGGAGTCTGACCTCATCTGACTTCTCCTGAAGACCCTATCCAAACTCCTCTAGACCACCCCTAGATTCCTCCCACAACCTTTCTGTATATAGAATCCTATCTTCCCTACATGTGGTGTGAGAGTGCCATAGAATGATTTAGCACAGACTTGCTCTGTCAGACTTACTCTGGCCCACTTGCCCAATGCAAGCATCACAGATACCTAGACTCCCTAAGAGTCTACCCCATATGGTGAACTTTTAATGAACTATTAGTAAACTTTGTTTTACTTTGGCTGAGCAGACTTGAGTGGAATTCTTTTGGCAGGACCCAGCATGTTGGTATTTTGGGGTCTCAGGTAATCCTAACCCTCTTTGCGAGTAACCTCTTCACAGCTACATCAAACATGAACTTACTATTCATGCTTCTCGAGGGAAGAATGGAAATAGAAATAAGAATCCTACACACATGCACACATTATGCACATGTGCACACATACATATACACACACAGAATAAGTCACTAACAACTCAGTAGGTATAATGGTAATGGAATTTAAAGAACCCCCTGTATTGGTTTGGTTTTCTGGTTGAGTGTTAAAACCCAGAGCTTGTGAATCCCACTTGTGGGATGAACCCGTTGATGTGAAGAGAGAGGGCTGAACTGGGAGGAGCCGTGGATTTAAAGAGAAGCCCAAGCAGAGAGAAGGTCCAAGCAGAGGAAGACAGAAGGACTTTTGGGGAGAAGTGTCATAGAAGTAGAGAGAGAAGAGAATTGCTGGGGGCCAGAGTTGCTGAGGGAAACAGTGCTGAGGGTCAGTTGGAACTGCCCAGGACTTTTGAGAATTGCCACCCGGAGCCACCAAGAACTAAGGAGGCATGGATGGCTATGATGTCGGTATTTTGTCTGTCTGTTTTGATGTTGTTTTGCCACATTAGTCTGCTGGTGAAGGACAGTGCTGCTGTTGCAGAGGTCCTGGAACCTTGCTGTTGGTTCAGAAGCCCTGAAGGAGGACTTTCTTGTTGTATGTTTACAGAAATCCTGGAAGAGGGTCTTGCTGATGTTTTTAGGGGTTCTGGGACTGTTTTGCAGGCAGAGAGTGAATTAATGAGGACACAGGCCAAATGAATTTACTTTATGATTGGAAACTAATCTCCATTTGAGAAGAGAGACTTTGACTGACTAAATGAATATACTGTCCGGGGGTGCAGTAGTAATTGGATTAATTTGAGAACATACTTGCCAAATGAATGAGTTACACTGTATTTTGATTTTCTCTGTTCTGTGGATGTTTTGCCTTAATCTGTCTCTGAATAAGTGGAGTTTGCTATGCTGGTATTCCGAACCTTGGAAGTTGCCTTTGCTTGGCATTACAGTAGACCAGGCAACTATAAAATTCTAAATTAGATATTTGTTTTCCATATGTATTGATGGCATTAGCTACCACAGTGGGAGCTGGCTATACCAATGAAATTGCAGATTTTCATCAAAGGGGGAAAAACGCTTTTTAGATCTGGAAACTCCCATCCAGTGCTTAGAGGAGTGGTTCTCAACCTTCCTAATGTCACAATCCTGTAATAGTCATATGTGGCAGTGTCCGCATGTGGGCTGACCTGCCTGGAGACTGATAGAGGAAGTTCCTAAGACCATAGGAAACTTGGGTTTTCCTATGGTCTTAGGTGACCCCTGTAACCCCTGTGAAAGCATTGGTTGCAACCCACAGGTTGAGAACCACTGACTTAGAGGCTCAAATCAGGAATGACATAACCAAATATAAAAAGCAGAAAACTAATGATATGTTCAACCAGGAGAGAGGTAATTGAATTTTAAATCAGAAGACCTGAGGCCAAATTACAGCTTTACTATTTACTAGTTTATAACATTTAGAAAGAAAGTCATTTCACCTGTCTGTCTAGGCCTTAGTTTTCCTATCTGTCTGTCAACTGAAGAGAGGGGCAAAATAAGTTCCAGTGTCTGTTTCAGTACTGGCATGCTGTGACTCTGGTGTCCTCATTCCATTCAAGAAAACAGGAAATTATAACCCCTCTTTATATCTGTCTCTTAACTTTCAATTTTTGTTTGTTTATTTTTTGTTATTGTTGAAGGGGGAAGGCAGGGCAATTGGGGTTAAGTGACTTGCCCAAGGTCACACAGCTACTAAGTGTTAAGTGTCTGAGGCCAGATTTGAACTCAGGTCCTCCTGACTCCAGAGGCCAGTGCTTTATTCACTGTACCACCTAGCCATCCCCTTAACTTTCCAGTTTTGAGGAGAAGAGTATGACCTATTGGTACCCCTTTTGTTTTTATATAATAATTATTTCTCAGTGACCTTATTCCTTGAATTGAACCTTTTTCATGAAGAAAGTTAGTTAAGAAATTGATAGTGATTATACATATATATACATATATATAAATCAAGTACACACATATGTGTACATATGCATATGTACGTATATATGTGCATATGTATATATGTATATGTATACACACACAGACACAGAAACAGACACAGACACACACACAGAAACACACACGCACATATATATATACATATAAAACCTTGTATCCCTTGCTTTTCTGCAGAGAAGAGAGACATACATTTAATTATCTCTTCAGCAAATCCATTTGGTTATTAGAAATAGCTCATTTTTCTACCCCTTCCCTTCTTCAGTCCCTCATGAAGCAGTATGAGTGTATTTTGTTGACTTTGATTCAAGTGTCACTTGCCTCAAATCTTCAAGGCAGGATGCTTGTCTAAACTTGAGAAACCTTATGTAGCCCCATTAAGGACTAACTGTTCTCACTACAATTCCATATAAATCAGCATACCTATCCTGTGGGAAGCAGTCATCCTCAGTTTTCTTAGCCAGCACATACAGCTCAGTACATAAAACAAAGAACAAGGAGTCCCAATTTCTGCACTTTTCAGCCTCTCTTTTGAATTACGCCTGGTGCATGACTGGGCAGGATGTTCCAGGCATCCATACTTTCCTCACAAGCAATGCTTACACTGTGGTTCAACACAAAACTGTCAAGCATCAGGAAGGGCAAACTAGAATGAAACCACCAAGAGCAAAGAATGCATTTCTCAGCTCCATTAAAATGTTTTATGCATAGAAATACTCTGTGGAGGGACTGTGACCAAGGATTTAACTTTTCTTTTGGCAGATACAATCCAAAGTTTCATTCAACTAGACCAAAAGTCATAAAAGAACAGAGAACATCCTTTAGGTCTTGGAAGACCCACAGCACCCCCAATGCATTACTGAGCCCAGTAGATGACACGCACACACACACACCCCCAAAGTACATTGATGATGACAAGGTATATTGAAGAGTGTATAGCCACCTGACAATTTTGATTTAAATAGCATATATTCCAAAATTTATGACAATATTAATTTACGTTGTCATTTTTCAGACATCAAGGACTTTATTCAATTCACCAAATATAGTCTAGTGATTACTATGGGCAAATAACTATGTTAGATGCTGAAGAGAATGTCTGTATAAGAAACTTTTTCTAAAAGCAGAGTCTGTCATTTATACTTTTTTTTTTTAAAGTCTCTAAATAAATGAAAATGCTGCTGACATTGAAATCTTGGTTTATGAGATTTGGCACATGAGGTTCCAAATGATGCTTTCAGTATCATTTAAAAAATTTTTAATTAAGTTTTTCATCTTTACATAACCATCTACTAATAATTTTCTCCCCTCCAATTTGTCCTCTATCTTAAAGCAAAGGAAAATAATTCAGCACAAACATCTAATACAAATCCCATGCCTCATGATGTATGTGTGTGTTTGTGTGTGTGTGCATATATACATTCTTTTTTTAATAAATAAATTAATTTGTTTTCTGTGTGTACACATTCTGTCCATTTAATCACCCACGTCTAATCCATGATAGAGAAACCCTATCTAACCCTTTCTTCTCCAGGACCTTGAATGGATTTTCCTTTAATTGATGAAGGAATTTTTGTGTTGTTTTGTTTTTAGTGACAAAATGCCATATGGATTATATTTGTTAAAGATAAATTATTATAAGGGAGGGGAAGAAAAGCATCTCTTTGTGTGGGATATTTGTATTGGAATATTTAATGTACTCTGTAACTTACATCCTCTTTTCAGGATGACAATGTGTTCTTATTTTCCTAATACTAATATTCCTGGAACAAAGAAACAAGGTGTAGCATTCCTTTTATTAGATTATGTACAGAAGTTTTGAAAATAGCTAATTAAAAGAGGACAATGGGGTGTGGTGGAAATAACACTGGAAAATGAGTTATTCAAGCAATAAGTAAGCATTTATTCTGTACCAATTTCATATCTACACACTTAGAACAATGCCTGGCACACAGTAAGTGTTTAATAAATGATTATTGATTGCTTGAATGATTAATTTTATAGTTCTATTTCCAAAGCACACTACTGTCCCCCTTTAAGCTAGCTGACTATCATCTGCTAGTAACTGTGCAAGTCACTGGGCATACACATATGATAAATGCAATGTGTCCTAGTCACAAAGAGATCATATCTTAAGATACAAAACACATATGTAAGTACACATAGGTACTTAATTAAATGATAATTTGAAAAGAAAGACAATAACAGTTGAAGCTAATAGGAAGGAAGAAAGGAATTCTAGGAAGCAGATTTAGGGAGGAGGATGTACCAGACATGGGGGACAACCAGTACAAAGATAGGGGATGGAGTGTTGTTTGAGGAACAGAGACAACTGGATCATAGAGTAAAGAAAGGTGGATAATATCAAGTGAGAGTACAGGGCAAATTAGGGGAAGGCTGTAAAAAGCTTTCAAAGCTAAACAGAAGAGTTTATATTTTATTTTAGAGGCAACAGGGTTCCAGTGGAGTTGTGTGAATAAAATGAGTACCATGATTAGATCTCTGTGTAAGAAAAAGAATTTTGACAGCACTGTGGAGAATCAATTGGTATGAGAAGAGACTTGAAGAAGGGAAATGAATTAGAAGGCTCCTAATAATAAACCAAGCAAATGATGATAAGAGCCTTTATTAAGAAAGTAGCTGTATGAATGGCAAGGAGGCAGAAGAGACAGATGTTGTGAAGGGAGAACTGGCATTATTTATCAATTGATTAGATGTGTGGCATGAGGGAGAGCAAGCAATTGAAAAAATGTCATTCTTTGTAATCCCTTGCATGGAAATAGGGAAGTTGGTGGGGGGCAGTAGTTTTTTGTTTTTTGTTTTTTTGTGGAGGGCATTTTTTGAGGGGGGAAAGATAATGGATTCTATTTTTGAGATGTGAAGTTTCAACTCTCTCCATCCAGTAGGAAATTGGTGATTTGGGAGAGAGAGGAAGCATATATAAATTGAGAGTCATCAGTAAAGAGATGTTAATTAAACACATGGGAATTGATGAGGTCATGGATAGTATGGGTAGAGAAAGAATAGTGGGCATAGGACAAATCCTCTGGGGAACACTCACAAATAGAGGGGATGACCTCTACAATGAAGGAGCAAAGGAGACTGAGGAAAGTCTAGACAGATAGGAGGAGAACCAGGAGAGATTAATGGCAAGAAAACCCAGAGAGCATCCAAGAAGAGAAGGTAGTGAGCACTATCAAATGCAGATGATAGGCTGAATTTAGCAAGTAAAAGAGAGAGCAAGAGGCATGGGTTCAAGTCTTAGAACTAACTTGTGAGGTTGGGTAATCCATCACTTTCTCTAGGGCTCTGACTCCTCCTCTGTAAAATTAGGAGGTAGTACTAGAACTACTAAGGACTACGAAGGGACTTTGAAGTCCTTTATAACTCTTGAGTCTACAATAAATCATTTTGCCTGCTCCTTTGTACATATCATTTTCTTTGAAGGATATAAAGCACTGAGAAACACTGTAGCATAATGGATAGAGCACCAGCCTAGGAACCAGTAAGACTGGGGTTCAAGACCGGAAGATACCGGCTGTATGACAACAGGTAAATCAGTTAGCCTCTCAGGGCCCCAGGTTTATACTAAGACTCTCAATTATCAGAAAAGTTGCTGATCTATTTACTCTGAAAGGATTTTTAAACACATGGCATCACTCTAGGCTGATAAAATCACAGATTTTTCTTCTCAAATTATAAAGAACTGAAACTTAAATCCTTGTTTATCAAAATCCAGGATGTGTGTATAACGTATATTTATGTATATATATATAAATATATATACACACACATTCACATATGTATACATATATGTGTATTTACATACTATATGTGTGTCCGCACTATGAATTCAGAATTAACTCACATGGAAACCATCACAGAACTGAAGTTTCTCTCCATGTGTACTCCCAACTAATCTTGTAACTTGGAGAACTATATGACAATGTCCATGGTGAGACCTTGGAACACAGATACTTGTTAGTTAATAAAAAGTATTAACCTTTCGGCCATGTCATTCAATTACAAATGATCTACACATTTATAGTACATTATTATTATTCACTCCATTAATTCTTTTTAAAATTTTCTTTTCCAACCAGAATCAATGCCTATTAGAATCACAAAATGTCTAAATAGGTAAGAGAACTCCCAAAAGTATTTCTCTCATTGTTTTGATTAGAAAACATTCCTTCTTCACTTAGAGCCAGGATTTAACTTTTGTTTTCCTCCAACTGAGGGCAGTAAAAGAGAAAACAATTGGGAAGTCTGACCCTAGTACTCTGAACATTCCCTCTGCCCCCACTCCCCAACTTCATCTCATTTTGACCACTGCTGTGTTCAGGTGCATTCCAGATGACTTAAATCTTGCCTCACTGCTCTGTGTTGGGTTTTTTTTTCTCATACATACTTAATCCTTAACCAGATTTTACTTTGGAATTCATACTTTATAACACTCCAACTGAGGCTCAAGTAATATTCATCTATAACTTTTTAATGAGTTGTGCAATTACTCATGTGCCTGAGAAAATCTCTCATAATGCTCCATTGAGTCTCATCCAAGTTTGAGGTAAGAAATAATTGACTCTTTGGTTGGGAACTCCATTACTTTGTTTATGGTATTAGTGGGGGAAGGGGGTGGTTGTTTTCCTGTTTCTGTGAGATTTCCATCCTTCCTTGCTTATCCACTAGCATGTGCTTTATGCACAGATTTCTCAAGTAATGGCTTTCCTGCTGTCTACAGTATGTCATTCTGTGACTTGACAAGAAGAAAATAACCTATTTCTTTCTCTCTACAACTGTTTTAAACTGATTTAATTGTACACTGTGTTTGGCCTCCATAGAGCCCCAGTGAGGAACAACAGTAAGTCCTGGCTTGATCTTGTGGCTTTAGGGTCCGTGTCAATTATCATCTGGCACCCACTAGTCTGGCCAACTTTACAGGCATGTTTGTCTCTCAAAACATGTCAGGCCTAAAGAGTGAATCACTTCTTTTTTTAGTTGTTATAGGTAGAACAATCTTTTCCATTAAAATGCACTTTACTATCTTACCAGAACACGCAAAGCTTTGCGAATGCACCTTTTAGTCTGTCTGGTGGCCAATAAAATTGAATAAAATAACATTACTTGTTTTCCCAGGATTCATGGAAGCATGAAATTCATAAGTGGTCAGAATGAATCGAGGTATAAGTTATTTTTTTGCCGTCTCCTTTATTGGGGAAAAACCCAATTGGGGGAAAACCCCATGCCTGTTGGTTTTACATGAAACAAATTAGACATTCCTCCTTCTCACAAATGCCAAATTCTTCTAACACCATTAGAGACCAGTGAATTTTAGTGTGAGTCATCGTGTTATCTAATTGCAAGATATACTATGATATAGTAAGAGATAATGTGAGGTCAATAAGCCTAGAAATACAGAAATATTCCTTGAAGAGAGGATTAGGGAGAATCATAAGGAAACTAATAATGATATTTTCTAAATAATAATGCATTAAATATCAATTATTATTATCCCTAACTGGGTATCCCATTGTGGTTATTGTATTAAATTTGGGAAAACATGCATATTTACCTGTGGGGTTTCTGCATTTCTTTAGTGATTTCAAGTTACAATTTTGGCCAAGCATTTAAAACATATGCTCATTATTAATACCTCACCAGGTTCCAAATGTATCTGAGGAAGTGATTAACACGAGTTTTACAGATATACTCCATTTAATATCATTAATTGGCTCTTTAAGAATACATTAGGTAAAATAATGTAATGAGGTTCAATTCGTGCCACAGGAATAATGTAGTTTTAAATGGGGGCTAAACTATAGATGAGGAAGAGCTGACAGTAGACTCAGAACTGGAATTTACTGGAATCAGAGGAGAAATAATGGACAGTTCCAGGAATATAATTTTCTTGAGAGCATCAACTGTTGTGTGATATGCACACACATATACTGCATGTATGTGTATGTAGATATATATGTAGATATGTATATATGTATATGTGCATACGTATCTATATACATACAAGTATATGTTTCTGTGTGTAAGTACATATATACCATATGTGTGCATGTGTGCCTGGCACCCAGCATAATAGCTCATACATAGTAACCACTTAATAAATGTTTGTTAAACTAATTAACCAGTGGGTGCCAGGGTATAGTAAAAACTGACATGATTTCATGGGATTGTTCTTGGTTCAGTCAATGGGTCAAATGATTTTTAAAAATACAAGGTTTTGCTATATGAATATGGAGTTTGGTATTACTCTATTAACAGCATTATTACAAGATGACACTGATTGGAGCAATATTAATTAGAGTATTCCTGTATAACCAGATAAGGGAGGTAACAGGTCTTATCAGTGGCAGAAATCTTAGATTTAATGAATGACAATTTCTTAATTATAAATGTGTCTTTTAAAGAAACAAAGTCATGAACACTTATATTTACACTATAGATGAAACCACAACAGGTCCAAAGTCCTTGGGATATTCATTCCAAGCTGACCACTGACTTTCTCTTTAACCTCAACCTACTGGGCATGATTGCTTAGAAAATATCAATATTCCAATTTCAGAAG
>CM053599.1:79384929-79405843 GCA_028646575.1 Pseudocheirus occidentalis
TGAATGTGTTTGTTCTTGCTCACTATAAAAGTATTTGATGGTCCTAGCCTTTGCAGTTTCCTTCTTCCCTACTGTGAGTGCCTTTGTTCTGGAGTTTGGAGTGGATACCCAAGTCTGGGGTGCCAGAGTGTTAAGCTTGTCAGGTTGAGAGTTGAGGGCTTGGTAGCTGTAAGCTCTGAGTAGGTAGCCTGATGCCAATACCAAGACTCTCAGTAATTCCCCTGAGTTACCCTGATGCTTACAGAGTAACTTGTTGGGGTCAGGTGGTCTAGCTCCCTTGGGTTTCAGAGTTTGTGTCCCTGAGCTAGGGCTCAAGCAGATTCAGAGACGGCTACAGCTGAAGGCCTGAGGCAGAGCTGTTGTTTGCTGATTGGGCAAGTGCTGCTAAATTGGCTTTTCTTGGTAGGGTTGGCTGGCTCCTGTGTAAGGGGCTTAGATTCCTTACTGTCTTCTCCCTGCCCTCAACTCTGCCCCAGCCTGGGGCCGCTTCCCTTGATTCAAGCTTTTGCTCTGATTAGAACATTTAATTCCAGACTCTTCTTGGTCAGGGAGGAATTTAGAGGAGCCACTAAACTTTATTCCTCCATCTTGGCTTCTGGCAGCATGGGTGTATAGGTTTAAACATCCAGATTGCCCTCACAGAACTTGCTGTCCCTGCTATGGCACTCAAGTTTTTTCCTACCCGGTTCAATGATCCTCTCTCCTCTGGTGGGCTGGCTGGAAACCTCTCAGGCTGGGTGAGTGTGCTGGATGCCTGACTGGAGCTTTTTCTCTCGGTCTGCCCTTCTCTGCTCTCTGCTCCATGCTGGTGCAGCTTCCTTGTGCTCAGCGTTCTTCTTACCCCAACCTAAGTACACACTTTTCTGGACTGGGAATCCGCCTTGCTCAGTCTCTCCATGGGTTCTGTCGCTCTTGAATTCGTTCAGATTCACCTTTTAGCCTTTAGTGCTAGAATGGCTCTGGCTGCGGCTCCAGTTTCTCCCCACTGCCCTGGGGTCAGGCCGAGGTGTTTTTGGCTGGGCTGGCCTTGGCTCCAGACCTGCTGTGATGGGATCCTCCTGCCAAACTGCCTTCAGCCGGAGACGTGTTTTCTGCAGTTCCATGGATTTTGGAGCCATAAAATTTGTTGTTTTATGTGTATTTAAGGTGGCCATGCAGGAGCTGCTGATCCTTGCTGCTTCTACGCCTGCCATCTTGTCTCCGGAAGTCCTCTTCTTTTTTTTTTGTAATCAAATTAACTAAAAATTTATCTATTTTATTGGTTTTCTCATAAGACCAGCTTTGTTTATATTTATTATTTCAAAAGATTTGTTCTTTTCATTTTTACTCATCTATCCTTTGATTTTCCAAATTTCTAATTTTATATTTAATTAGGGATTTTTAATTTGATATTTTTCTAACTTTTTAGTTTTATGCCCAACTTATTGATCTGTTTTTTCTCTTTTATTCATGTAAACATTTAGAGATCTAAAATTTCCCCTAAGTATGACTTTGACTATGTCTCATAAATTTTGGTATGTTGTCTCATTATTGTCATTCTCTTTAGTGAAATTATCGTCTATTTCTATGACTTATTATTTGACCAACTCATTATTTAGGATTAGATTATTTAGTTGCCAATTTTTAGTCTGTGTTTCCTTTATTACACATAATTTTATTGCATCATTATCTGAATAGGAGGAATTTAATATGTCTGCCTTTCTGCTTTTGATTTTGAAACTTTTATGCCCTGTTTAGGTGGTATGCCACTTACCACTGAGAAAGAGATATATTCCTTTCTATTCCTATTTAAGTTTTTTTTCCAGAAATCTATCATATCTAACTTTTTCTATTTATATTTTTCTCTTTTCTATTCACCTCCTTAATTTCTTTATTGTTCATTTTCTGGTTAGATTCATCTAGTTCTGTGAGGGGGGAAATTGAGGTCCCTCACTAATATAGGTTTGTTGTCTTTTTCTTCTTATTACTCACTTAACTCCTCTAAGAATCTGGATGCTATCCCACTTGGTGCATATGCATTTAGTACTAATAATACTTATTTATGGTACCTTTTCACAAGATGTAGTTTCCTTCCTCATCACTTTATATTTTTCTTTCTTTTTTTTGGAGGGAAGGATAAATGGGGTTAAGCAACTTGCTTAAGGTCACACAGCAATAAGTGTTAAGTTTCTGAGGCTGGATTTGAACTTAAGTCCTCCTGACTCCAGGGCTGGTCCTATATTCATTGTATCACCTAGCCGCCCTCCTCATCTCTTTTAATTAGGTCTCTTTTTTGCTTTTTTCCTTGTCAGAGATCAAGCTTGCTACCCCTCCTTTTTTTTTTAACTTCAGTTGAAGCCTAGTATATTCTGCTTTTACCTTTATTTTGTGTGTATCTCTCTGCTTCAAGTGTGTTTCTTGTAAAAAAAGGAGAAGAAACCAAGAATTACAATAAGACCTTTATGGGTTAATGGGGGAGGACCCTAATCCTTAACTTTTTCACTCAGCACCCCTTCTTTACCAGCTGCCACACTCTAGCCAAGTACAGAAACTGATCTAGGCTTGTGAGTTGGAAGTACTCAAAAAATTCTCACCTGTTGCAGTTTCTACCCTCACAAACCACCTCTACCCTTCCCACAGAATCTTGTTGCAACAAGTAGTAGATCTCTACTCTGTACAACCACCTTCAAAAGAGAGGTAAGTTTAGTAGAGAAGGTACATGCTTCTTTTCTGTATGGGTCAGTCCCCATTTTACGGAAACCACAAAGCAGAAGAAAACCTCTCCAGAATGTCTATTCTGCTCTTACACGAATCTGAGACAAGTAACAGATACTGACTTGCCCTAGCCAAAGAACTAAAGCATGGAGGAAACTGGGAGAAGGAGCTAGCAGGAGGAGCTCCAGCAGGGCCAAAATGAAAGGAACTGACATTCAGCAAAGATGGTTCTGTCCCATCCCACCAGACACTACTACTTAGACTATTGTCTGGTGGGACACTAAAGAGAAGACAGAAGTCAATAAAGATAAGAAGAAAATTTGGTTCAAACTTAGAACACAAGCAGATAAAGCAGCAAAGACTATACCATATTAGAAGAGAAGATGAGTACCAAGGCATATAAAGATGACAAAGATCTCTAAATCAGTATTGCAAATCAAAGAAATAAAACTGATATGCGAAAAACATAAAGAATGTTCAGGATTACTAAAAGAGTATAGAACTAGTGCAGTATGTTCCATAATGGTTAAAGAGAAGTCAGAATTTTAAGACGAGAAGTTAGAAGGAAACAATTGATGAAAGTGATTATTTATACCAAAGAAATAATTAACAAAACAGAAAAAGAAAAATTAATCTGAGGTGACAAATCTCCCCCTAAAAGTGAAAGAGATTAGTAATACAAATATACTGACATAAGAACAATCTGGAAGAAAATAATAAAAAGTTAATAAATAAATAAATAACAAATTAGAGGGAAAAAACTTATTACTTATGTGAAAGACAATGAATGTGATGAAAAACTGTACCAAAATTTCTGGAATGCAGCTAAAGCAGTTCTCAGAGGAAAAATTATTTTCCTTAAAACATATATCAAAACAACTAAAGAGATTTATGAACTGAAAATGCATTTTTAGAATTAAGAAGATAACCACCCCATACACAAAAAAGGAGATACTGAAAATCAGAGGAGCAATAGAGAAATTAGAAACAAAAAATACATTGCAAAAATGACAAACAAAACTAAAATTTGGTTCCTTTAGAAAACCAATGAAATTGATCAGTTCCTAGTCTATGTGATTAAAAAGAAGACATAAAATTAGATCAACAAAATAGCAAACTGATAAACTAAAATCACAACAAAATCACATAACTAAAAGAATTATTAGAACACACTCTGTTCAGTTATGTACCAACAAAACTGAGAACACAAACTGAATAGATTATCTCATTAGATTCTGAAAAATACTCAATTTTATTAAACATCCTACAAAGTATAATAATGGAGTGATCTTTTTAACCTGAAAAATAATCATTAAACAAGTTATGGTACATGAATGTAATGAAAAAGTAATGTGCTGTGAGAAAAATGAGTTTATTGAATGCAGAAAAGCATGGATAGACTCACAGGAACTGATGCAAAATTAAGGAGAGCCAAGAAAAGTGTTCTCACTGCTGCTATTAAGTTGTTTTCAGTCACATCTGACACTTTGTGACACCATTTGGTATTTTACTGGCAAAGATACTGGGGTGGTTTACCACTTCCTTCTCCAGCTCATTATGCAGATGAGAAACTGAGGCAAACAGGGTTAAGTGATTTACCCAGGGTCACACAACTAGTAAGTGTTTGAGATTGGACTCAACCTCAGGTCTTTACAACCCCAGGCCCAGTGCCATAGCCACTGCAGCACCTAACTGTCCTAGGAAATAGTATACACAAGAACAGAAATAATGTAGATGGGAAGAATTACAGATGCAAAAGAATAAAAGTGAGTGTTGCAAAATTACAGAGAACAGGTTTGACTCTAAAGAAAAGATACAAGAAAGACATCTTCCCCTTCTCCATTACAAAGGCACAGTACATAGAGTGCTGGGTCTGGAGTCAGAAAGACCTGATTTAAAACCTGCCTCCGACATTTAGTAGATGTGTGACGCTGGGCAAGTCATTTACCCTCATTTGCTTCAGTTTCTATATCTATAAAATGAGCTGCATAACATGGCTAAGAGTACCAGTAGCTTTGCCAGGAAAACTTCAGATAGGATGTCAGACACACTTAAAATGCCTAAACAACAACAGGGCAACCAATGGTGTGGAACATTGTACATATTGTCAGATATTTTTCTAATGTATTGTTTAGTTTTACTGATTTTTTTTCTTTTCCTTCTTTTAAAATTGTTATATATAATAGTTTTATTGAAGAAGGAGTCAAAGGGAAGTATATAGGGGAAATTTAGGTAATGTAAAAATAATCTATCTATAAGAAATATTTTTAAGTTCAAAGATTCTTCCCACAGCTGCCATAATGTCAAAAAACTATTAATAGTTCTTTCTGTTTGATCTTATTTGAATACAGTGCTGAAAAGCAGTGGTCTGCTCATGTTACTCCTTACTCCTCATATCAGTAAAATCTGGTGCCTCAAGACTTTTTTTTAAGCCTATACGTCCTTATCTTGTTCAGTACAAAGATTACTCATGGTCCTGAACCCACTAGTAATCTACATGGAAGATTCAGCTTGCAATGTTTCTAATCTTGGTTTGTTCACCTTTATTTAGGAGGCACACTTAAGCAACCTCAGAGCTCCCCACTTTCAGTAGCTCACTATATTGATTTCTAAGTCTAAGAGAATCATCCAGCTTCAGCCTTCCTGATGGCTGGCATTACAGAAATATTCCTTGCTTCCCCATGACTTCTGAGATCAAACACAAATTCCTCTTATTGAGACTTGAAATCCTGTGTAGTCTGATTCCAACCTATTTTCCAGGATTATTAAACATTATTCTTCTTAATGCACCCTATAGTTTAGCCAAACTGGGTTTCTTTCCTTTCCTCACATATGACATTCCAACTCCCATTCCTGTGAATTTGCACAGGCTAGACCACACACCTGGAATGTGGAATGAAAAAACTTCTCATCTTATACTCAACACCAGTGCCATTTTGTACATGAGATCTTTTCTGATGCTTTCAGTTACCAATACCTCCCTTAAAATAATACCTTAAATTTATTTTTAGTATGTTTTACATGTGTGCACACTGTAGCCCCTAGTAGAATGTAAGCTTTTTCGGGATAGGAATTGTTTCTTTGTATATTTCCCCTAACATCTAATAAGCGCTTAATAGATGTTCATTGATATATTTGTTAAGTGTTGAACATAATTGCTATAAAGTCTATTTTTTTATCATTTTGAATTTACTGTATGCTTAAAAGCATCTCAACCTCTTCATTGTTATTATGGAGTCTAGTGAATGTGTGTTTTTTAAATGCACTATTTTTAAGTACTGGGACTTAACAAAGAGTGTTTCTGAATTTTATTTTTTCAAGTGTTTTTATTAAAATACTTTGGTTTCTAATTTCCATGAAGTTTGTACAGAAAAGTCACATGCATACACACATATTCACATTTCTTGAGAGGCTAGAAACAAAATTTTATCCTTATAAAACAGTTTTCAAATGAGAATAAGGAAATTGTTTCTATGTATTCTAGGGGAAAAAAAATACACCAACATCTTTGGTCTCTGAAGATGGGGGCATTCCATGATGATCCTAACAATAGTTAGCTTTATATGATCTTTCTTGGGGAAGGAACAATCAATAAACTTCTTATTAATCATTTCTGGAAAGGTCATAGGAGATTTATATTCAGTTTTGCTGGTAGGAAAACACAGCCAAGATGTCTGACTACCAAACAGTACATGATCTGGGAGGGCTTTTCAATATGCAACACTTTCTTAAGCAGGAAAATGTTGAAACCATCTCAGGAAGCTACATGGCCACTTCTTTAAAAACTCTAGAGAATAAGAGCTCACGTTGTTCTTTACTATGACTCTCAGTATCATGCTTGCTGAGGTCATAGGCTTATCTTCTAGAGATTTGTCTTATTATCTTACCTGATTTTCTTCTCTTTCCATCCCTTCTTCTCTTACTTCATGAAATATTCACAATTTCCACAAACACTAAGGGACTTCTGCTTAGAGAATGGGGCAGTTAGGTGGCACAGTAGATAGAGCACCAGACCTGGAATCAGAAAGACTCATCTTTGTGAATTCCAATCTGGTCTCAGACACTTACTAGCAGTGTGAGCATGGGCTAGCCATTTAACTCTATTTGCCTCAGCTCCTCATCTGTAAAATGAATTGTAGAAGGAAACAGCAAACCATTCTGCCAAGAAAACCCTAAATGCAGTCAAAGAGTTGGGCATAACAGAAAAACAACTGAAATTTGGAGAATACTTTTGGAGCTGAAAGACATGTATAGTTTGTATTCTATGCCATCTTGGAGCTCATGGTGTAGCAGTAGGACAAGAGACAAGCAGAAATTGCTATAACACAAAAATAAAAAGCACATTTAAAAAATGCAAACTAGTGCATTATGATACATCTGAAAGGAACTATTTTTTAACCAATTGGGATGATTTGGAATGTCCTGGGATGTCTTCATGGAGAAAGCATTATTTGACTTTTCAACAGAGAAGTTCTTCATAAAAACTCATACTTCTCATAGGAGAAATCTTATTAACTCATACTTCAGGATTCCACCTTGTAGATATAACAGACCTTTTTTTATAGAAGCTACATTGGGTCCAGATGTAAATAGTTATATCCAAAGAGCAAATACTTGGGAAACCCAAAGTGGATAAGCAGGTAATGAAAAATGTTAATATCAATTGGGAAAAATGTTGATATCCTCTGATCTCAAGAAGAATAAAAATGTGGGATATTAAGCTGCATTTAGATTAGTGGAGTGAAATTGCTAGTTCTGTCCTTGTACAGACCATTTAGCTTTAGTAGGTTAAGTAGCAATAGATGACCACGTAACTGCTTGTCAACTATCACGTGAATACAAACATTCTGAAAAACTTTGTGGATGACTCAGTGAATCCATGATCAACAATAAATCAACACATTTTTATTGAATATATATGATGAGCAAAATCATCTACTACCATCCTTCTCTAATGCTGCATTGTGATATGATGGTGACTCAGTGAACTTAAAAGTGATGGTAGCAGGGTAGAAGATAGGCAGGTCTTCATAATATTGAAAGCCTATGAATACATGCTGGGTGATGAAGTATGTGTAGCTGTTTTCTCAGTACTAGAGGAGTTAAGTTCAGTTATTTAACCAAGAAACATTTATAAAGTGCCTATGAAATGTTAGTCAATATGAGATCAAAGCCAGTATAGGCTATGCCTTCAAGGAACTTACATTTTGTTGGTGAAAACAATGTGTACACATATAAGAAAGTATAAAATAAAGTAAATATAAGGTCATTCATTTAGGGATGAGGATCTAGTACCTGGGGTGATTAGGAATTGGTTTTTGTAGGAGCTTTCATTTGAGCTGACCTTTGATGGAGTCTAGGGAAGGAATGCATTCCAGTCATGAGGAATAGCCTAAGCAAAGGGTTGGGAGATACAATGACATATATGAAGAGCACAAAGCTGACCACCATGAATGATTTTTTGACCACAGTAATTAATATAGACTCTCTAATAAGGCATAGAAAAATTCTAACATATGCTAATGAGGGGACTGCTAAGGGCAACAAAGTCATACATCCATAAAACAGGAAAGAAGGAAACAAACATTTATCAAATTTCTCCTGTGTGCGAGGTAATGTGTTCTCTTGGGGCAGCTAGGTGGCATGATGGATACAGTGCTGGACCTAGAGTCAGGAACACCTGAGTTCAAATCTGTCCTTAGACACTTACTTGCTGATCCTGGGCAGGTCACTTATCCCTATTTACCTCGGTTTGCCTGTCTGTAAAATGAGCTAGAGAAACTAGCTCAATAGAATCTAGCACAATACACAGCAAACTGCTCCAGAATCTTTGCTAAGAATACCCCAAATGGGGTTATAAGGCCTTGGACATGACTGAAAAGACTGAATAATAAAAAAATGAGCTATCTTGTTTTATCCTCAATAGTCCTGGGAGGTAGGTGTTATTGTTTTCTTCATTTTGCAGACCTGGAAACTGAGACAGACAGAGGTTAAGCAATTTGCCCAGGTCCACACAACTACTGAGTATCTGAGGCTAGATTTGAACTCCACTCTTCCTGAGTACAGGTCCAGCTCACTATCCACTGAGCCACATAACTGCCTGTTGTGGTGGTTGGTGTTCAGTCATTTTAGACGTGTCTGACACTTTCTGATCCCATCTGGGGTTTTCTTGAAAAAGATACTGAAAAGGTTTGCCGTTTCCTTCTCCAACTCAGATGATGGATCGGAAAAAGCAAAACAAAGCAAAACAGGATTAAGTGACTTGTCCAGGGTCACACAACTAGTAAGCATCTTGGGCCAGATTTGAGCTCAAGAAAATAAGTCTTCATGACTCCATACCCAGTACTCTATCCACTGAGTCATGTAATTGTTACAAAATGTTGTTTTGTCTGTTAGTTCTATTGGACTCTTTATGACTCCATTTGGAGGTTTTCTTGGCAAAGATTCTGGAGTGGTTTGCCATTTCCTTCTCCAACTCATTTTACAGATGAGGAGACTGAGGCAAACAGAGTTAAATGTTTTGTCCTGAGTTATACAGCTATTAAGTGTCTGAGGCCATATTTGAACTCAAGTTGTCTTTATTCTAGGGCTGGTGTTCTATCTGCTGAACCCCTAGCTATGCCTTACTGCCTCTAAGTAAATATTATATACCATATACTCTTCTACATGCTATTCATAAGGGAGACAAAGAACTAAAACAAGCATCACAATATTATATTTTGATGGATATGTGGGATTTAATCAAAGAGTTACTTAGACATACAGTTAGCACACAAAAACCTAGGAAGGATGAAATTGGTACAATGGGATAGTAGGCAAGAGAAACAGTGAATAGAAGATGAGCAGAGAGATGTCTCATTGTCCTTCAAGAGCTAACAAAGGGTAATGGGAAGTGCCCATCCTCATAGGCAGATAGTGGAGAGTGATGGAGCTACTATCCCTATATGAATAGTCCTGAGATCCTTGAGTCTAGGTTTATTTTCAGTCATTTTCAGTTTTGTCCAACTCTTCATGACCCCATTTGGGGTTTTCTTGGCAAAGACATTGGAATGGTTTGCCATTTCCTTCTCCAGCTCATTTTACAGATGAGGAAAGTGAAGGAAGCTTAAGTAACTTCCCTAGGATTATGCAGCTAATAAGTGTCTGATAGGAACTCTTTGATTCTAGGCCCTGTACTCCATCCACTTCACCACATAGATGTCCCAGTAGATGCGCAGAAAAGAGCATATAATTTGCTTATATATCTTAAAGAGGTGAGTGTGTGGTGAGGTATAGTGGGGTGGTAAAGAAACTGAATGGAAGCCTTTTTGTAATGAAGCAAATAGGATCTGGAGATACTGGCATCCCTTCACCAAAGGAACCAAAGAGGCTATAGAACTCTGTTATCCCTACCCTGGTTTTCACAACACAATGAGTAGCCATTTTTCCCCAGCCCTTGAAGATAGTACATCAGAATAAAAGGTATTCCTCTCTTTGGCATTTAAAGTTCCTTCTGAGGACTTTGACTCATCTCACACTACAATTTTATTACTTATTGCTACTCTTCTTGCTCTTCCTCTATGCTCCAGCTAAATTGCCTTACTCAATGTTTACAGACATGCCATTTTTTTGTATCCATGCCTTTGCACAGGTTATCCTTATTTTTTTGGAAGAGCTTGCTTTCTTCAAGGCTCACCTCAAGTACCACTTTCTACCAGTTCTGTATGACCACTCTTCCTTTCTGAACCTCCCCTCCCCACCCTCCTAGTTTTTGGTTCTTGTCCCACTCTAAGAATATTTTACGTTTTAGATAATAGGTTGTAGGCTCTTTGAAGGCAGGGAGTATCTTTTGCCTTTTTTTATCCACAGCAATTAGCACAGTGCCCAACACATAGTAGGTGCATCGGTACATATTGATTGATCTGTATTTATTTTGTGTTTACTTATCTGGCTACAAGTTATTTCCTCCTCGGAAAATGTAAGCAAGTTTGAGAGAAGAGTTGTTTTGTTTTTTTAATATTCTCAATGTTTGACACACACAATAGGAACATGATAAGTGCTTATTTATTTGATTTTAAATTTTAAGATCAGGAATATAATTACTAAGATGGTAGGTGAACGTGTGAAGTTCAGTGGTCCAGAATAAGTTGGAAAGAACTCTAGCTGTCAACCTAAGTAAAATGTCAGGTTGATAGTCACATGGCTTCTTCAGTTGACTTCTGTGCAAGGTTGGTGGGGGTAAATCAGATCTAGTATCCCTCTTTTTTCTTGGGCATCTAATGTACAGATTATAAGTTTTCAGGAATTTTATGAGATATTTTGAATGATTGTAGTGTTATCTTTCCAAAGTCTTTTTTGACTTAGCAAATTTTAAAAATAGTAGAAAATAAATTCTTAATAATTAAAAATTTGCAATTACTGTGACTAGATCTATTTTTTAACCAAAGTAATTAATATAGACTCTCTAATAAGGCATAGAAAAATTCTAACATACGCTAATGAGGGGATTGCTAACGATAGATTCCCCCACTCCCCCAGTATGAAATAGATCAAAACAGATCCCCCACTACCCCAGTATGAAACTTACTTAAGTTTCATAGGCCATGATAAGGACTGGAAATTATTTTTAATGGCATGTTTCTTTTGAAAATTAAGCATTGTCATAATAATTTATCTCTTTTTTACTTCCCTTTCTATAAAACTTGCAACTTAAGAGTCACTCATTGCATAGTGTCCCAACAGTTTAAGATTTCACATTTACTTAATCCTTAATGGTTGTATTTGAGTAATGGCTTATAGTTCAAAGAAGAAAAACAATGTGTATGTTTTTAGAAATAAAAGAACAGACTTGTGAGATTTGGGAAATTAATCATATACTTCTATAATTCTATCAGCCAACATTGCTGTTCAACCTCTTAATGAGTTTCATTCAACAGCACCATGATTTGAGGTGTAGACAGATGTTAGAAGGCTAGAAGGATTGGTTTACCTTTGGCCCAAAGAGAATGCTGAAATTTTTTCCTTTTGGTTTGATAGCATCTACATTACTAATTTTGTTCAGTCTGAGGAACCTTTAAGCAATTATTATATAAATACACTGTACCCATTCAGCCTAACTAAGCATTTCATAAACACCTACCTCATAAATTAGACTTTACCAGATTCTGTGAGAAGATAGAAAATAAGTAAACATGGTCCTTTCCAATGAGGAACCTATCATCTTGTTTGCAAGATTCTAAATCTAATTCTCTATTTACTATTGTGTCCCTGATTAAATTAGACAATTTCCAAAACATAGTCTGTGGTTTGTGTTCTTGAAAGTGCTTGAATTTTGAATGGGGAGCTCAGCCTACAGAGGTCAATTTGTATACTACCCTTTCCTTTCTCCCCCAAACAAACAAACAAAAAAGTCACTAATATTAGCATAAAATATTTAAACTTTTGTTTATTTTTAATTTATATCATTCATTTCCATGAGATTTTGACTGACAGATTTTCTCCCTGTCTTTCCCCTACCCACCACCCCAAAACAGCAATCCCATTGTATACCCCCTCCTCCAATCTGTTCTCTCCTATATCCTCTCCCATCACCCCTCTGACTTTCCAGTAGGGCAAGATGGATCTCCCTCCCCCAGTACCTGTATATTTCCCTCCTTCCTAGTCTACCCCTTCAATGAAAATAAGGTTGATAACTTCATTTTGCCTTCCTGTTCTTCCCCTCCGTTGTGACAGTTATCCCTTGCCTCTTCTATATGAGAGGATTAACCCTGTTCTATCTTTCCCTGTCTCCTCTCATACTATTCCTCTCCCACTTCTCAATTTTGCCTTTTAAAATATTAGCCCATCCTATTCAATTTATCCTGTGCCCTCTGTCTATGTACACATATACACACATATGTATTCATATGCACATATGAATGAGTTGGAAAGACATACATGCATATATATATATATATATGTATTCCCTTCAACTATTCTCATACTGAGAAAAGTTTCATATGTTATATTGTTTTTCCATGTTGTTCAACTTTGATAAGTTCCTTATAAATTCTTTTCCATGTTTACTTTCTCATGCTTCTTGTGCTTGAATGTCAAATTTTTTAATCATTTCTGTTTTTTTCTTCAAGAATGCTTGGAAGTCCTCAACCTCATTGAATGACCATATTTTCCCCTAGAACATTATACTCAATTCTGCTGGATAGGTGATTCTTGGTTTTAATCCTAGCTTAATCAACCTTCAGAATATCATATTGCAGGCCCTTTGATCCCTTAATGAAGAAGCTGCTAGAGCCTGGGTTATCCTGATTGTGTTTCCACAACATTCAAATTGTATCTTCTTGGCAGCTTGTAAAATTTTCTCCTTGAGGTGCAGTGCTGGTCTGGGCTCCCAGCAATGAACCCTTTCCTGTCTGCCTGAAAGCCTGCCTTCAGCAAGAATTTTGTTGTTTTGTCATTTTGTGAGTTCTGGAGCTTTAAAATTTGTTTAGAGTCATATTTTATAGATATCTGAGGTGGTTATGGAGAGAGCTGCAGAGTTTTACTGTTTCTACACCACCATCTTGACTCTTCCCTCCCAGCTAAAATATTTAAATCCGGGGAAAAAGCTACTTTATGCTACTTGTAGTCAGCTCTCCATATCCATTAGCATTAGGACCTGAAAGCTCTGATGATACAAGCATTGTAGAGTAATAATGAACCTGAATTTTAACTGCCTTCCTCTCTACATATCACTCTTTCATTTTTGTCACATGTGTGCCCTGTTCTCCCTTGGGGAGAATTTTTTTCACTATTAAATTATCTCTGTAGTGAAATGGAGTGGCTATGACTGAAAGAAATGCATCAGTGATGTGTGGCTAAAAGGGAGAAAGCTGGATTTAATTTTCAAAGTAAAATGTTCAAGGAAATTCAGGGATCATCCTATTAAGGGCAGTTGTGTGTATCTAATATTGCCAGAAAAGAATGAAGAGTAAAATGTATTAGTTAACAACAGTATTAAATTGGTTAAAGACAGCATTGTCTGCTGATGGAATTTGAAAATTTGTGGGGACAAAACATGTAACTCAAGGTGCTTCTTGCATGGTTGTATTTCTGTAGTTCTTGTTGCTGTTTTTTATTTGCTTTGTTTGTTTTGCTTTGATTTGAGAGATAGCTTGGCATAGGATACAAAGCTTAGCATTTAAGAAGACTTGAATTCAAACCTTATTCAGACAATTAATTACTCAGGGTATGTCCTGAGTCATATGAGTAATTCATTCATTCAATTACCCCCCAAATGTTCATTGAGTCTTTACTATGTGAATAGAACTATGTAAAAATCTGTGGTTGATATTAAAAGGTACAAGGCAGTAAGGTCATAGGCTTGGATTAACATATGTAAGTAAAGCTATTTTCAGAATTACTAGGAAGGGCAGTGGATTGAACACTGGGCCTGGAGTCTCGAAGATACATCTTCCTGATTTCAAATCTGACCACAGACACTCTCTTTGTGAGCCTGGGCAAATCATTTAACCCTGTTTGCCTCAGTTTCCTCATCTATAAAATGAGCTGGAGAAGGAAATAGCAAACTACTCTGGTATTTTTGTCAAGAAAATCCCAAATGGGGGTCAACTAGGTGGCACAGTGAATAGAGCACTGGCCCTGGAGTCAGGAGGACCTGAGTTCAAATCCAGTCTCAGACACTTAACACAAAAACTAGCTCAAGTCACTTAACCCCAATTACCCTACAAAAAGCAAAAACAAAGAAAATAAGAAACGTAGAGAAAAGAAAAGGAGAAGAGAGGAGAGGAGAGGAGAGGAGAGGAGATGAGAGGAAAGGAGAGGAGAGGAGAGGAAAAGAGAGGAGAGGAGAGGAGAGGAGAGGAGAGGAGAGGAGAGGAGAGGAGAGGAGAGGAGGGGAGAAGAGTAGAGTGGAGTGGAAAAGGGAGAGGAAAAGGAAAAGGAAAAGAAAAAGAAAAAAGGAAAAGCCAAATGGGGTCATGAAGATCTGGACATGACTGAAAATGACTGAATAACATAATTGTCAGTCTTTCATTAAACCTGAAAATTATGTTCAGAATGATAATGATTTGGTGAGTGGATGTGTAGACTGAACTGTCACACTCCACATAGTAGGTATATTTTTCAGCATGTAGTGAACCTGTCTTTGAGTCAGAAAGAGCTGGGTTAAAGTTTTGCCTCTGTAGCATACCAATAAAGTCACTTAAATTTTCAAGTCCTCAGGTCATTCTTTAAGGACCAGAAATTGCAGCCAAGTTGTTCATTTACATTAGTGGAGGGAGTTTACATACCAGAATTCCTGTAATGATGAAACTGTAGGCCTGGATAATGAGCTAAATTTTATAGGAATTATTTGGATACTGGGGTGGGAGAGGGTATTCTCCTTTATTAACTCACAGGATAAAAACAAGCAGATTATTTTATCATACAACTCATTCAATTAATTAGCCTGTTTAAGGAATTGTGAATTAATCCTTATAGTTTAGTGATCTAATAATCAATCAAGAGGCAGTTTTGTGTAGGAAAGGTACAGATACATTCACAGAGAGAAATGGAGAGACAGAGAGAGACCAAAAAAAAGAAGAGAGAGGGAGAGGATAAAAAAAAGAAAATAGAGAGAGGAGGGAAGAGAGAAGAAAGGAGACTTGAGGTTACATACCCTGTGATACATTACTGGCTCTGTGACCCCCAGCACATTTACTTACCCTCTCAAAGCTCTAGGCAACTCTGAGTTGTTGGGAAAAGGCCAAAACTACATTACTAAAGGGAGTTATCACTTGGGAGTTCCTTCTTCCAATGATATCACTAGTCTAACCTTTATTCCTATTCTCTAATAACTGATTAGATTACTTACATGGCTTAGTCAGTTGCCTGTATGGAAATTATTATGCTGAGAAATAAAAAAATCTGTAAGAAATCAGCCAAGTCTAGAATGATATAATGCTTTGAACACTTTTTTAAAATGCTGAATAATTTCAAAAATCATTTAGAGTTACTACAACTGTCATAAACATGATGAATTATGCTGCTGTTTGCATATCATCAAACTAGAAGTTCTAGGATCGTCTAAGAAGATTGCCTTCATATTTAAGAAGAAATTTATCTGAAGTTCTACTGGAAGGGGAAGGGCTGACTTGTGATCACTTGTAGGGCTAGGTGGGTGGGATGCCTCCAATATATTCAAATAAAAGAAGCACAAAGAAGTTAAACCACAATGTATGTTTTTCAGAGTAATGAACTGCTCAAGCTGTGTGAGATCAGAAAGCACTTGAATGTGCCAATTAAATTTTCTCCATAGATAAAGACCAGCAGAACCTAGGTACATCTGATAAATAATAAAACACCACAAACAACTACTCAGGGGAAAAAACTCTTTAAAAGATATGCTAAGAATAAAATGTATTGTAATTAGATAACAGAGTTTCCATCTATATAGATAAATGGGAGGTGTTAAAAATACACTTGATTTGGCTTTAAATATCATTCCCTTCCCTGCCTCACCAACCCCCCCCCCCCCACAAACCTCCCCCTAAGACAGAAACCCACTTATATTAGATTGTTGCAACTGTCTTTTAAAATGGAAATAGGAGGAACAGATATATTACTTTGTTCTTAGATATGCTCAATAAATTAAGTGCTTTTCTTTGGGATCTCCTCAAGGGTATGTAGGGCTAGAGGGTAAGCTGTCAAACCTCTGGAAGTTGATTTCTAGAAGCATATTGGAGGAGAATTGTGGACTAACCCCACAAATTGGAAGATCTCAGTTTGATTCCATTCCCTATTCCATGCTATATTATGATCTATGTATTTCACATATCTGGTCCTATTTTAATTATTGTCAAATATAGCAGTGATGTTTATGTTTTTTATAACTAATCAATACATTGATTCCAAAATAGATTAGGGCCCAGGCTGAGGGTCTGACAGGAAATATATAGCCAAATTAGGCCTTTTCAGTTGCTACAGTCTTTGGTAGCAAAATGAGTTTTACTTAAAATTGATGTCATTTCAGAGTCTCCTGGCCATCCCTTAGAGCCAATTTAAATTTGTACTTCATTGCTATTTCCCTAGAAATGTAGTTCTTATTCATTCTAGAAGCATTCATCAATGTGCCACTTTGCTTAGGACTGGAGATACAAAGACTAAGTTTTACTGCTTAGAATTGCTGGAACACTAGTAGGGTAGATTTGAGGTTCATGACATTTGGTTCTCCCAGCTACTACAAAGCACCAGATTGCTGTGTTCATTCAAGTCTATAATCACCATAAGCATCATTCCTTGCAAAAATAAATCATGTTTCCATCATTTATCCATCTATTCTCAACAGTCCCTTGAGGCAAGTGCCATATTGTTTCATGATGGAAGCATTACAGGTCAGGCCAAATTAGAACAGAGATTAAACTCCAAGTCTTATATTTCATCACTAAGCAGAGATTCATTTAAAGCAATGAAAAGGAGCCCGAAAACTGGAATAATCAATCCACTATCAAGCATTTAATAATTACCTGCTCTTCTCTATGCATAACACTAAGGACTAGAGTTACAAAGGCAAAACAGTACCTGCCTTTAAGGAACTTACATTATAATGGAGGAAGAATGGAGCTTCTCTCATCAACCAAAGGCTAATTCAGAAGAGGGAGTAGATTAAGAGGAAAAATAATGAGGATTGTTTTAGAAGCATTAATTTTGGGATACCAATGGTATATTGACTTTGGAATTTCTAATAGACCTGTGGCCTGTGGAATGGGAGCTCAAGAGAAACACTAGAGCTGGACATATAAACCTGGCAGCCATTACTTAATTTCTCTAAGGTTTATAAAACAAAAGGTCTGGATTAGACAGTCTTAAACTGTATGTGAATCAGGATGTACTATGTAAATATTAAACTCATAGTCATCCAACTGATAAAATGCAACATAGGATATGTGTTATCTTAATTTTTTCAACAACTTTACTGCCTTGTGTTATTAATAGTCTGATCAAAGTTATGAATGGAACAGAGTGAATGAGTCTTTGTTCTAGAGTTATGTAATTTATAAGATAGTGATACAACTCAGCCTACAATTAAATTTAAGCACCAGAAGGGAAAACTAGACAAAAGAGAAGGATACCATATGGAATATTTCTTCTACCAGGAGACTGCACCCCAGATTAGCACCTGTATGGTCTTGGTCCCTGTTAGAAGTCTCCCTAGCAGGAACTTCACAGTGCCCTAGGGGGATTCTTCCTGTTGCACTTCAGTGACTATATACAACATGAGTTTATTCTAAGTCCTTCCCTTGACATCCATGCCAGCAATGGTCTCACAGCATCTTGGAATCAACTCTCTAGTCTTTGTGCCTCTTGGTCCAAGTGTAAAAATTGCAGTACAGCTCTGATTGCAAGGAAGAAAGGAATAAAAAAAATTCTCTTACTGCGCTTTTGTAAGAATTTGTTAATATTCACAGACTTGTCCCATGGGAAATGTTAATAGAATGAGAAACAATGACGTCAAAGCTAACAAATGAAGCAGGAGATGTTGGGCAAAATTTACTTTATATTTTAATTAAGAAGTGGTTTAGTTAAAACAAATGGTTGACAATCTCTTTTCTTCTGCCACCCAATAACAATTAGAATCAAGGCACAGATGGTCATATCCTTTTTTCCCCTCTCTTTTATAGAAGAAACTTAAGTGGTGTTTCTTGGGATTTGGGTTTTTAATTTGTGTAGACTTCTGGAAAATAATTTAGAAATCTCTAGGCCTATTAGTGAGCATAAAGCTGTTTTTTTTTTCATTTAGACAAAAGACAAAATATGACTGAAATCTTCTGAGATGCTACTATGGAGCCAAATCAGAATGCATTAGAATTCACTTGGGGCAATTATTTTATTTCATTACCAAATAACAAGTAAAAGAAGGAAGAGTGCTAGATCTAGAGATAAAAGGACCGAGTATGAATCACAGCTCTTTGACTGGCTATGAGCAAGGGAAGGGAGCAGACTAGATGCCCTTTAATGTTCCTTTCAATTCTAAATCTATGCTTAAGAATGGAGATAGTTCAACCAACTTTCTGGATCCACCAAGTAGAGAAAGAGTAACATAATGCTTATTGTCTATAATATTCCAAACTTCTTGATTCTTTCCCATTTTTAAGTTCACAGGGATTTAAAATTAAATCCAAATATTGTTCCTAATTTGTTTATACTTAAATCATTGTAATACTCTTTTGTAAGAGGTGTTTGATGTTTGAGACCTCTTATTGGGCCTTTTTCACAAGACTTGCCCTTAGCCTCACCATTCCCCAAAACACAGGAAGTAACAGATTGCCACAATTTAATAGAATCAGACAGCAAAGTGAGTTCAGTTTCAGATTTTAAGTCTAGTTGTCTGAGTGATCTCACAACTCAGTTTCTTCTTCTATCTATGTGGTCTTCTTGTGTCTCAGGGATGTTTTGCTATGCAAGTAGACCTCATTAATTCAGACCGCATCAATTCAGTCTGTGATGATTTTTCTTGAAGAAAGGCTAGATAAATGAATAGGATAAAGAATAATACTGGAAAAATTGTTAGCCTACTTAAGCAACCAAAGCACATTTAAAAGAACCATGTGAATGCCAATGAATGTTATTAATTAGAAATAAATCCTTTATTGTATTTATTGACAATGCTATACAGTATTTATGCTGTGTTGTGTTCAGTAATTTGGGTTGTGTCCAACTCTTCATGACCCCATTTGGAATTTTCTTGGCAAAAATGCTGGAGTGGTTTGTCATTTCCTTCTACACTCCTTTTTACACATGAGGGACTGAGGCAAACAGAGTTAAGAGACTTTCACAAAAACAGGTAGTGTCTGCTTTCAGATTTGAACTCCTGAAGATGAGTGTTCCTGACTCCAGGCTCAGCATTGTATCCACTGTGCTACTTAGCTGCCAGCGATAAAATATAGCTCTTAAGTATTCCAAGTGTTTTATTTATGTTTCTTAGTTGAGTCTCCTTACGTAGATTTTAAGCTCTTTGAGATAAAATTCAAAACATTTTTTGTATCCCCTTACAAACCCAAAATGTCACACTTCAATATGTCAGTGGATTTGTGACAAAATTCTTCCCACTGACACAGCTCAAAATCTTGACATATGTTTTCATCAGTTGTGACTTTTATTAATTCTCTCCTGTAAATGTCCCATTAAAGTTTCATCCAGCATGCTGCAGAGATCCCTCATTTTCTTCATACTATAATACTGCATGGGTTAAAGATACTACATGCAGATTCTTCATCAATTCTCTCCTACAATCTCACTGTGTGACCAGCCTACCACCTCATCTCTTTGATGAAACCTTCTCACATTGTGTTTGCAGCTAATACATTATTGGTAATATACTTCAGGCTATGTGTACCTATTTTTACTTGTTTCTCCATTGCCATTTGAATGAGCCATAATTTTTTTTCTTCAGAGATTATGGTGTTTCATGCATCTTAGTTACATAGCATTCATTGAAGAATATTGATTGGTATTACAAAGGCAAAAGTTTGCTTCAGGAAGATGTTTGTGGTTATTGAAAGTCCTTTACTGAAATAGAAAATCCAATAATGCTTCATCATTTATTCACTTTATTAGTTCATTCATTCATATCAGTGTTGGGATCTAGGAAAAATAAATATAATTAGCCCCATTATAGTTTGAAATCTGGCAGGTACATGCAATACATATGTGCAATTACTCTAAAAAGAGATTAGGACATCTTTTTCTTTTTTGAATTAGAAGGTGAGGCAATCAGGGTTAAGTGACTTGCCCAAGGTCACACAGGTAATAAATGTCAAGTATTTGAGATCACATTTGATCTCAGGTCCTCCTGAGTCCAGGGCCAGTGCTCTATTCTCTGTACTACCTAGCTGCCCCAAGATTAGAACGTCTTAAGAGGATGAGAGGTGTGAACTACTACTCAAAGTCTAAGGAAAGAACAAAAAAATCACTTATCAAGGCAGAGGTAGAGGACAAAAGATCAAGGAACACTTCCTAAAGGATCTGGCCTTTGGATGAGACTTTGAATGATGAGTAGATTGAGAAAGGAGAAGAGACCTTGAATGAAATTAATATGATCCAAAAAGGTTTCTACATTAAAGTAAGAATTATGGAAAGTCCAAGGTCCCTGAAATGTAGTAACTAGAAATTACTTTTCCTTGTCAGGACTTTCTCATATCCTGGAATTTTTGGTATGACTACTTAAAGATACTTCTATTAGAAAAAGAGGAAGAGGGGGGGCGGA
>CM053599.1:79406343-79422309 GCA_028646575.1 Pseudocheirus occidentalis
GTTCACTATTTTTCTTAATATTCTAAAGAAATTTGGCTTTCCAAATGTTGCTGAGTTATTTCAGTCATGTCTGACTCTTCATGATCCCATTTGGGGTTTTCTTGGCAAATATGCTGGAGAAGTTTGCTATTTCCTTCTCCAGGTCATTTTTCAGATGAAGAACTGATGGAAAAAGGGTAAAGTGACTTGCTTACAATCACATAATTAGTAGGTGTCTGAGCCTGGATTTGAAATTTGAAATATGAAATTTGATGAGTCTTCCTGTTTGCAAATTCAGTGTTATATCCACTGTGAACCTATGATATAGAAGACTTTGGGGGAAAAGATTCCTTCTAAAACACAAAATGGTGTTTTTCCTTTAAGTATATGTAATTATTATCATTTCTACATCCTTATTAATTAAAATCAGTTCTTTAAGATCTTAAATTGTTCAACAAACAGGGGGAATAGACAAATATTTGGCTTTTTCAAGATGATTAATAACATACATAATATCAAGTAATATTCTAGATCCTTGACCCAGCTAGCTCATTACTTGGCCTCTGACAGAAAGATTGAGGGCATTATGTGGATAAGCCTAGACTCACTCCATATAATACTTAACATACTAGTAATATACTACGACCATTATGAAATTCACTTAAGAACCCAGAAATAATTATATGTATATAATATTTCATATTAAATATATCATATATTATATTACTTTATCAAAAATGTACCTGAGTTTATTGATCTTTGAGACTATAATATACACATTTATTAAGCCTCTATCGTGTGCAAGAGGATGTACTAGACATTGAAAACACAAGGATGAAAAGAAGACTATTCTTGTCATAACAGAGTGCATAATGCAAAAGAGAAATAGAACATTCATGCAAATTTAAGTGTAATGTAAGAAAAATTTGAATATGAATAAAGATAAATACAAAAATCTAAGAAAAATTGAGAAGATGAAGTTCATTTTAAATTTGGGGGAAAAAGTAATCAGAGGTGTCTTTTGTATACTTTGTCATTTTGGGGGGAATAAAGACAAGAACTATGATATCATTGGCATAGTAAAATCCTAAACGAAGAAACTGTCTCTATCAACCTGTACCTCCTTTGCACCACTTATGGTCTTATAAAGTGTTGCCTTGGGTACTGTGAGGCAAAGAGTTTTGGGAAAAAATCACATCAGAATGTGTCAGAGGCAGCTTTTGAACAAAATTTATCTCCAAGGCCACCTTTCCATCTAGTATGCCATGCTTCTTTGTCACCATAATTATTTTTATATAAGACTATTATATATAATATATAAATAAAATAATTTCTTTCAATATCCAATCAGATACTTTGGTTTACAAGGAGTCCTTCAATACTATATTCTCTCAGACAACTACTATTAATACTACTCCCTTATTTTAGTTAAGGATCAGGAATAGGGAAAGAAGCATAATATTAGTAAAGGAATTATTAGATTTTTAGATCATAAGACTTAGAAGTGAAAGTTATCTTAGTGGTCACCTAATCTAGTGGTTTTATTTTATAGATGAGGATATAGAAATATAGGGAAGAGATGTGACTTGACCAATGTCACACAAATGCTGAAAAGCAGAGTCAGGATCCACTCGACATCTTAACTCCATATTTGCCATGTTTCTCCCAATCTATTATCATTGGGAATAACATTTCTATTTCATAGATATAGATATTGAGGTCCAGAGATGTTAGGTGAGCTACCTATAACCCCAAATAATATTATGTCTCAGAGCACAGGATTAGTAACCAGTGGATCAGGAAAAATAATCAAGAAGAATATTATGAGCCCACTGTACATGTTTAGGGTAGGTGACATTAATGAGGGAGGCATGAACATAACAAGATGGAGATCCAGGCCTTGTCTACAGTCCCTCCACTTCCTCCCCAATAAAAAAAAATCTCTTGGCATTATAAACTCTATAATGACAAGATCAATCATATTTTCAACTTTGTGTTCTCAATGTCTTCGGTCTCAAAAAAAAGGAATAATAATGCATCAGGGATAGAGCAATTAGGGCTAAAGTTACAGAACAAAAAAGAAAACTAAGAAGCTTAAGAGGCTAAGAGTCAGTGGAGAATACTAATCTTTAATGTGCTCACTCAGCACCTCTCACCTACCAACCTCAAGACACTTTGAGAGTGTGTATAGGTTGGTGCTTTGGGATTCATACAAAGATTTCTCAACTTCAGAGGAGATCCTGAAGTAGTTCTACCAAAATTCTATGAGGAACAATAAAATAAAGAGAGCACTTGCCCTGGAGTCAGGAGGACCTGAGCTCAAATTCGACCTCAGACATTTAACACTTACTACTTGGGCAAGTCACTTAACCCCAACTGCCCTGTCTTTCCCCTCCAAAAAAATAGCAATAATAATAATAATAATAATAATGATAATAATAATAATAATGATAATGATAATAATAATAATAATACAAAGACAAGTCCTATCCAGGCTTAAGAAATGAATAGTAAGAAGACAATCACTGAAAGGACAGTCAAAAATTCTTATGGAAAAAATTCTGAAATTTTCACAAATGTCATATTCTATATGAATAAAACATATTTGGGAGGTAAGAGAGCCAGTTAGGGATGAGGTTGGCTAACAAATAAAATGCTCAGAAAGAGGAAAATGAGTCTCACTATTTTCTCCCACCAGTCAGACCCTATTTAACATACTAGCATATAATTTTCAGTATCACTTTTGAAAAAAAAATAGCACAGGGTTTGTTGAAAGGAAGGCCATAAAACCTTGAGGGCACTAAAACCAGATATATGAAGAAAGAATGAAAGAAATCTGGATTGTTTAACTTGGAAATGATATTGGGGAGGCCTAATGGTTTTCCAGTATTTGAAAAAGAGTCACATGTGAGGGAGGAAAGGAGGAAATGAGGATATTTATAGTGCCTACTATGTGATAGGCACTGTGTTAAGCATTTTACAATTATTTCATTTGATCCTAACAACAACCCTGCAAGGTGGATGTTATTATTATCCTTATTTTAGAGTTAGGGAAACTGAGATAAACAGGGTTTAAATGATTTACCCAGGGTAAAACAGTCAGTACTTGTCTGAGACTAGATGTCACCTTAGGTCTTCTTGACTCCAGGCTCACGGTTCTATCCACTGTGTCATTAGCAGTGAAGGATAACACTGCTTCTCTTGAATGCATTTTCCATACCCTTCCCTTTCCCACCAGCCAGAATAGACCTAGAGAATGTGGATAGAAGTGGAAGAGAATCGTACTTTGTCTCTATGCAAGCAAAGTCTTCCTAATCATGATACATGGTGACGCTATAGGGTTGGCCTCGTGGGGTTGCGCCTTCCTCTTCCCTGCATGGCTTGCAGTGAAGGCTGCTGAATAACTAGTTGTCTAAGACATCATGGAAAGAAGTACTGTTAAAGTATGGGCTGGAGTTCTGTGATTATGATATGTTTCCCTGAGTATTACTGAAGAGATTTTGTTTTGTTTTGTTTTTCCCAACATAGGATTATATTACAATAGTTTGGGTAGATACACAAATAACAGCACTTGAATGGATAGATCTGTACAGAGAATTACCATTTTCCTTCCATTGCAAGTTGCTAGTGTATATGTTAGTCATTGAAGAAAATTGTTTCAAAAGTTATGAGTTTCTACTGCCAAATCACATTTGGCATAGAACAGTAAACAGAAGATGGGAAAGGAAATAGATGTTGCTTCTGACCCAGGTCAGATACACACCATTAGTCCAGAGATAATAGCTTCTCTATTTAGCAAGTTAGGGGCAATAACCACTAAGGAATAATTGCATTCTTCTAAGACATTCTGAGACACACAATCCTCTGAACAATAAAATTATCAGTAGTATTATCATTATGTGAACCATTGTGCTTTCAGTTGCAGTAATTTTTTTCCTTCCTGGATATGATTTTTTCAATCTGTATTTCTAGTTAGTTCTAAACATCTTGTTTATACAAATTGATTTGATAAAAACAAATTCCTGTTTTCAAGAAAAATAAAACTATTATTTTGGACAAAATGAAGTTTTTAAATTAATCATATCCTAATAATTATTGTATCACACACTAAATGACATAAAACTGTAAACATGATTTCTTAAGAAATAATTCTCAGTGATCAGAAAAGAGCAGTGATTGTCAATTCAACTTTCTTTCATCTTATTCCTTACAATCCGCCTTCGAATCAAATAACTTGACTGAAACTATTCTGTTTAAAGCCCTCCAAACCAATTAATTATAGTTGGTTTTATATTATAGTATATTAAAATTATATTAGCATATATTGCACAATAGCATATATCATTAATATATTATGCCATAGGATAACAATATATCATAAATACTATACATTAGGTAGCTAGTATAATTAATTAAATATAATTTTATCAATTTTCATCTTTGATCTCTTACTATTCACATATAAGTATATGTGTATATATACACATATTACTTAACATATAGTTATATATACACTGTATTTATTGTGTATATGCATATGTATATGTATGGTGTTTTATATGTACAAATACATGCATGCACACACACATACATATGAAAAGTAGCAGAGAGGTCAAGGATGAAGATGAACAAAAGTACATGATATATTAGTTTGTATATATAAATATAACATATATATAATTATTAAATATTCAGTCTGAGCATTTATGCCTTGGAAATTGGCAAATGCTAAAAATTAGGGCCTGATTGACTATGTTCTTGACTGTTCAGACTTAAGAAAGTGATGATGAAAAAGTTAACAATGAAGCTTAAGCTTAAAAATGTTTCATGCGTGCATTTTTGGTCCCGTGTTCCGATTGTTTAACATTTACTTGCACATCACTGACTACAGTGCTATTTTCCAAATAGATTTCCCTTTACTCGATTCTGTGTATTTCACATTACAGAAACATTGACCTATTTGATGTTTTTTGTATGTTATATTCCCTCATTTAACTCATTGACACTGTACATACTATGCTACTATTCCAGGAAACCATTTCCTTCTCCCTTTGCCTTTGAAAGTGCCTTCAGAATTCACCTCTAGTACCATCTACTCCATGAACTTTTTTTTTCTGCTTTTTTCCCTTTATTATCAGGGTTCCCTACCTCTTGAAATTAATGTATTATTTTGTGAACACATGTATTACCTGAGTGCAGGCTCCTTGAGGGCAGGAATTATTTCATTTCTGTCTCTGTATCCCCAGGGTACCATGCCTCACTCATACTAAATTCTTAATGTTGATCTCAATTCCAATTTTTCCCTTACCTCTTGACCTGCCATTTCATATATCTATTTAAAATTCTTATTGGTTCTGGATATAGGTACTTCACTTTTTATTTTCTCTTCCTGACTTCTAAACATTCTTTGGTAATTAAAACCGGGTAAATGGTTTTATGATTTACTGATGACCAACCAGATACTTGGATTATATTACTGGCTTCACTGTGGAATCATTGATTCTCAGACAGGTTCTGGGCTTTGCCCAGGATTTATCATGAGACAAATTAGAGAGCTGAGGGACAAAAACCAGATCCTCTCCCCCTCTTTGTCCCACTGACTCTCAGCTTCTATTATTATCCTTTACACAAGAAAATTATAAAAATAAATAAATAAATAATGATGCAGGATAACTTACCTGTGGAAGGGAAACAAGCCGTATCAGTCTACTTTGTTACTCACCCAGAACAGGCCCTTCCTTGATTATGCCTAGGAACTAGGCATGTGATGGGGAACTGAAACCCGATTTTGTTTTCATTAGGTCACTTTTAATTAGGTTAAGTTCAACCTGACCCTGACTTAAGTGGGTAGGGGCTTGTCATGGATAAAGTGCATCCAAACAGTAACACATTGACTGAGCCTAAAATAGGAAGTACTTAGACTCTGATGCTTCAGTACCAGAAAATGACTAGAATACTTTCCACGTTGAGGAAACCACCTTTGAAAGGCATATATTTGATCATCTGGATGCCTGGCAAAGCATTTCGTTTTCCAGAGTGGCTTCCCTGGCACGTTTTTTGGCGGGGGGGGGGGGGGTTTGGAGAGAGGAAGGCCAGGGATTGGGGTTAAGTGACTTGCCCAAGGTCACACCCTGGCACATTTTTTTAAAGAAATACAAAATTATTATTACTGTTGTTTCAATTTAGGACAAGCACCTTTATGACAAGCCTTCATCTGGAACTCAGCCGGCCATAGCTGAGAACAAGGAATTAGTGTTATAAAGCCAAGGCAATCATTTTGCTACGTGGCCAAATGTTCTTCCAGAGGTAAACTATCAGGTCAAGATGGAAAATTAAATAACATGTGAAGCAGGCATGTAATTATTTCCTCAGAAGCCCTTTTACATGTGCCAAGAGATGATAGACCACTTGTGAACATGCACTTGGAGGGGGAGGGGAGGAGGGAGGGGGAAGCCCTGTACAAGCTAATCAGCTCTGCTCAAGATGAAATGAACTCTCTGCACTGAGTAGCTCATGGCAAGGAGCCAAGTCCTACCCATAGTCTCCAGTGGGTGACTCAAAAATACTTCCCACACATGAGAAATATGCCAGCACTTTCATCTTCAATACCAGAGTTTGTCCTCTACCTCACACCGCACTGTTCACCTACAGGAATGGTTCTCTGATCCAAACACTAGGTCATCCTATCCCACAAACATAAATATTATGGCTTTTGGTAAATTGAATGGATGAAAAATTGAACCAGAAAGAATATAGCGAAACTGAGTTAATGGGAAGTGTTGAGAACAAATGCATTTTTTTGTCCAGGTTTTTTGGCTTAATAGAGATCTTTCTCCAGCTTCCTCCCTGTCCCCTTCCCCAGTCTCAGCCTCCTGCAAGGCATTCCAAGATTCTTTCAGTATGCGACTAATATAGAGGAACTCAGGTTTCATTCTTTCTTCCTTGCGTAAACAAAAACCCAACATTGATTCCACACTGAGTAAATATGAAACAAGAGGTTCCCATTAGTAAGGGAAAATAGTGAGGATTATTTAGTGGAAATTGCATGACAGTCAAGTGTCATAATGATAAAAATTGCTAATGATTTCTGAACAAATGCACATTTGTTGCTTCAGTTATGTGAGTAGGAAAGTTTCAGCATCAGGCTCTTTAACAATCAAAGCCTTCATCTTGGGTCATCTGCCCTCCTTCTTCTGGCTCATGCATGTTTCTTTCCATTCTACTTATCACTTAATATTCTCAGCTACACAGAAAGCATAAAAATTGCTGTTCTGCATTTTTCCCAGGATGCTCCATAAAATCTTGGAAATAAGTGAATACTATTACCCATACTTTACCAACTGGAAATGGAAACAGCGTGTTTTAACCTGTAGAAGGCTCCATTCACAATCAACCATTTAATCACCAGCAAACATTTAGTAAGCACTTGCTATATTCATTTATCCTTTATTTTTTTCTTTTCCCTAACCATGTCTTTACTATTTCTGACTACACTTATGAAATTACAGGTTCTGACCAAAAGGGAAAAAAATAGTATTGTTGTCAAAAATTTCTCTTGGAAAATATTTGGATGACTGGCCCTGTGGAATGGAAAAGATACTTGAATTTGAATCAGGAAAGCCTGAGTTTGAATACTGCACCAGAAACTTATCAGATTTATGACAGTTGGAAAATTACTTAACTTTTCCTGGCCTCAGTTTCTTCCTTTGTGAAATGGGAATAATAGTATCACACAACCTAACATGGCTGCTGTCAGAATGAAATAAATGCATGGATGTACCCTTGTCAACCTTAAGCACTATGTAAATTTTTGTTATTATAAAAAGTTATTTGGTTCATAAAATTTCAGTCCACACAATAAATACATTAAAATTATCTTCATGTTACTGAGGTATGGGCCATATCCTTTGATTATCCTGTCCAAGGGAATTTAACAACTTGATGGATGGCAGGTTGTACCTTTGAGAATGTTGAGATCAGTTGCTTTCATCTATATGTCAAACAAATAAATAATGTTCTTATTTAATTTACATTCTAAATTTGCTGTCACTTAAGACTCTCAAGGTTACATTTCATCTTTTACAGAGTTTCAGGTGATGCTTTTGGAAAAGGAAGAATGAACAATAATTTTCCAACTGAATATGACTGCACAAGAAGATCATAGGAGAGATAATATTTCTCAGTCAGGAAGGAACCTCAGAGACTGTCTTGTACAACTATCTTATTTTATAGCTGAGAAGACTGAACCCTAAGGGAGTTCAATGATTTGTCCAAGGTCACACAGTTAGTAAAAGTCTGAAACAGGATTTGAACTCAAGTCCTTTGACCTTAGAGCCAACATGATCTTTTCACTGTAGAAGCTCCTGATGGCTGATTGACTGATTGACTCTTCCATACACTGATTTTTACTTCTTTATTTGTTTAATCTTGTTCATTTTCAGTAAAACATAACCCCCTTGTGGCCAAAAGATTTCGTTTCGTGTTTATTTCATTTTTGCAACTCCAGGTTTCACTCCAAGTGCCTAAAACATTGCAGGCACTTAATAAATGCTGTTCATTTAAATAAATTGTTTTTCTACCTCTTTTTTCTCCCTCTCACAAAGCTTCGGCTTTAAGAATAATTAAGTATAAGCATTTCTTCTATTTTCACTGCAGGAAACATGTTGTTTTAAAAAGTATTCAAATAGTAGAAACATCATTGGGGTTTTCCAGTCATCAAGTTCTTAGGGGTAAGGTAGGGTTGTAGGAGAGCCACATGTACTCAAATAAATAAAAACCTTTTTTTCACCATGTTGGCTATACTGGGCCCACCACCCTTGTCTCACATACCACAACCCATAATCTTCCTCTGAGTGCTTGGGCTCAGAAAGATGTATGTCAGTCGCTCTTGACCAGAAACAGGCCCTCACGCTACTTCTTGGGCATCTCCACTTCAAGCCTCTAAGTTCCCACCTTACCTTCATTCCAACTTCCATTTTTGACATTTTCTTCCCTTCCTTGAGGGCAAGAACTGTCTTGTGTGTTTGTGCATGCTCCCAGGGCTTCTCAGAGGGCCTGGACCATAGTAAGTGCTGAACATATATTCTAACTAACTAGCTAGCTTTCTTCCTATAATGTATATGAGAATATGAAGGAGAAAGCTCTGGTAGGTAGAGCACCTGAAGAACTATGGACAGAAGTTCACAATATTGTGCAAGAGGCAGCAACAATAACAACAGAATTCCAAAGAAAAGGAGAACAAGGAAACAAAATGGCTGCCTAAGGAGGTTTGACACACAGCTGAGGGAAGAAGGAAAGCCAAAGGGAAAGGAGAAATGGAAAGGTATACCCAACTAAATGAAGAATTCCAGAGAATATCGAGAAGAGATAAGGTTCTTCTTAAATGGGCCATGCTAAAAAAAAAATAGAAGAAAACAATGGAATAGGGAATGTAAGAGACGTCTTAAAGAAAATTATAGAAATCACGGGAATGTTTCATGAAAAATGGGCACGACAAAAGACAGAAATGGTAAGGACTTCAGAAAAGAAGAAGAGTTTAAGAAGAGGTGACAAGAAAACACAAAAGAACCATATAAGAAAGATCTCAGCATCACTAATCACCAGGATGGTGTGGTTACTGATCCAGGGCCAGGCATCCTGGAGATAATTGCTGTTATCACATGTATCTTACAATTGATGAAACTGAGACTTAGTGACTTGTCCAAGGTATCTGAGCCAAATAGTATCTGAGTCTGGATTTGAACTCCTGATTCTAGGCTTAGCACTCTATCCACTTTGCCACCTATCTCCCTCTCTTTAGTAAAAGCTTGGTGAGAGGTATTCATGTAGAAGAGATGGTGGTGGCAGCAGTTACTGTGAATAGGTCACAAGTTTGAATGTAGGAGAACGTAGAGACCAAAGAAGCTGATCTAGCATCATTAAGTGATTCTAAAGCCAGGGTTCTCAACCTATGGGTCGTGGGTTGAACGACCTTTTCATAGGGGTCACAGGGGTCGCCTAAGACCATTGGAAAACATATATTTCTGATGGTCTTAGGAACCGAGTCACCACTCCTTTATCCATCTCCAGGCGGGTCCACCCACACACAGATGCCCACACATACAAATTTTAAAGGATCACAGCATTAGGAAGGTTGAGAACCACTGTTCTAAAGGATTAGTATCTGGCAGCAACGAAGTCTCCAGCCTAAATCCTTGATGAGGCTACTGAAGGTCCCAAAGCAAAATATTACTGAAAGCTGCTTACCTCTCTCTGTCTCCCCACTACCACCATGACTATCCCTTCAATAATACCACTTAGTATCCTGCCTGGGGCCTCAAAATCATAGAGCAAGTATGTATTAGATGCAGGACTTGAACCCAGGTTTTCCTGGTTTTGATTGAAGTTCTCTTTCTACTACACCACACTACCTCCACAATTATTATTGTTGGATATGATTAATTTCTAATGTTTCTAAGGTATTATAGAAATCATTTATCTAAATATCATTTTAATTTTCACATGTATCCTTTCCCCATTCTGTCCTTTCTCTAAAAAAGAACAAAGAGATGGGGAAAAACAAACAGTTCAGAAAAACTAAGTAACACATTGATCAAGTCTGACAGGATACACTGGATTCCACACCCATACTCTCCCACCTCAGCAGAGAAGAGATGGAAATACTTTCTCACCTTGTTTCTTCAGAGCCTGGCTGGGTCATTTTTAACAAAAAAAAATGGTCAGTTTTGATTTTTGTTATTGCTCTGTCAAATTACATTTTTGTAGATGTTATGTATAATTTTCCCATTCCACTTACTTCATTTTGCATCAGTTCACATCTTCATATGTATTTTTCTACACATTTCTTATGTTGCCTTCTTGTATCACAATGTGTTTAGTCATTCGCCAGCCAATAGGCATTTGCATTCTTTTCAGTACTTGCTGCTAGTAAAATAATATATCTTGCTATAAATATTCTGTTGTATTGTTTATAGGGTCTTTATATTTTTTAATCTTATTTTTGACTCAAAAAACCAGGACACAAATACAGAAAAGAGAAAAGAAACAAAAATATATTATAATCTTAAATATTAGAACTTAAATACAAAATAAGAATAAGAAAGAAAAAAAATCATGTCAGGTGCATAGCAGAACATCAGAGAGGATTCAAACTATGTAACCTAAGTTTTCATTTCAAGAAAGCCTGTATGATAAATAAGAATGTTGTTTTGAGAACTATGCATCTTTTCCTGGATTCCTTGTAAATTTTCTTTTGTTCTCTGCTGCAAACTTTTTTACTTTGTTCTTCCTGATCCCCTCCCAAGGCTACAATTAAGTTTGGATATGTTTCTCTATAGCTATAGATATATACTTACACATATGCATATATATATATATATATACATATATAGACACATACATCAGCTAATGAATTCTACCCCTGATCTTATATTTGCACATATCTTGTCTCCCATCCTTTCTGCCTCCTATGCTTCACTTCTACCCACTACCTTGCCATCCTGTTATTTGCCTACCTCCCTTCAAGAATCCCTCCACTATCCTCCTATTACCATCAATCTAAAGATCATACTATATCCCTCTTTTATCTATTCCCTCACCTTCCCCTCTAATGATCCTTCCCTTGTCTTCTCCCCCCATCCCAGTACTATTTTATTTCTTCTGCATTTATACTCTTCCAAATATATATGTATTGTTCCTTCTTAAATCCATTCCTGATGAAAGCAGGTACCCAGAAGTACCAGCCCTCACTCCCCCATCTAATTCTTCCATACCGATTCTTCCTCTTGCATGCATTTGTATAAAATAATTTTCTTTTTAACTGTTTCTAAATGCTTTTACTTTTAAAATACATTTTATATTCAAGTTTACCTCAATCTTTTTTATGAGTTATCCAATTATTAATAAGAATCTTACACATATGTTTTGCATATATAAAAAGTAAATTGTCTATCCTCATTGAATCCCTTATATTTATCTTGGCTCGTATATGTCAATTCTTTTATTAAGTTCAGGTGATTTTTTTTTAAATTTGTAACAAAGTCTTGAAAGTCTGATAGTCTTTTATTTTTAAATTCTAGAATATGATTAATTTTGCTGCAAATTATATTTTCTGCCAGAGTACCAGTTCTTTTGCTCTTCTATATATAGAATTCCAAGACCTGTGGTCCTTCAGTGTCTCCACTGCTAGGTCTTGTGTGATTCTAATTGTGGCACCATCATATTTAAATTGTTTTATTTTTGTTGATTTTAAAATTTTATCCTTGAGCTGGGGGTATTGGATTTTGAATATAATATTCTTATGGGTTTTCCTCATAGAATCTCTTTTAAATGGTGATAAATGATTTTTTTCTATTTCTACTTTCCCCTGCTTGTTGTAATACTTCAGGACAGTTTCTTTAATTACTTCTTGTATTACTATATCAATATTCTTTTTTATCACAATTTTCAGTTAGTCTAATTATTTGTTTTCTCTTCTTGATCTATTCTTCAAATCTGTTGTTTTCCCTATGAGATGTTTCATTTTCTGTTTCATTTTTCATTTTTCATATTTTGTTTAATAATTTCTTGACCTCTTATAATTTTGCTGGCTTTACCTTACCCAATTCTAATTTTCAAAGTGTCATTTTCTTCCTTAAGATTCTGGATCTCCTTTTTTAATTGGTTGACTTTTCTTTCATAATCTTCTTGTTTTTCTTGGATTTTTTAGTTTAGTTTTTCCTCCATCTCTGTCATTTGACTTTTAAAGTCTTTTTTAAGATCCTCTCTGAATTCTTTTTGGGGGAGGTGACTTTTTGACATTACTCTTTGGGGATTTCTTTACTTCAGTATCCTTCTCTGAAGATGAACCCCAATTATCTCTATTCTCATAATAGCTTTCTATTGTTGGATTCTTTCTCTTTTGCCTGTGCATTTCTTGTGGTAATAGTTTAATTTTTGTAATCATCTTTAGCCCTGGGGTATGGGGGATGGTGCCTCATACCCCTGATCTTCAGTTTTCCCTGTAGTCTGGACCCAAAACCAAAGCTCCAACTTCCTGTAAGTGCCCACAGCTAGAGGCTTTTTGTCCCAGTTCTTCTGCACTCACCAGGTGTGTGTTGGTTCCTTCTCACCCCAGCTGCTCTTCATAGCACATCTGGGTCTTGTGTTCCTTTTCAGCAGAGGTTCCCTTGGATCTTCCTGGGTTCAGACCCCTAACTCCCCTCACTATCCAGGATTAGAGTTCCTGTGACTGGGGCTGAGGCAGCCTCTCAAACCAATTAACCCCAGGGCTTGTTGTTTGTTGTTAAAGCAGACCCTAACCTGGAGGTGTTTACTCTGTACTCTGCACAGGGACCAAACCTCCTCCTGGAATTTTTCTTTTAATTTTCTCAAATTATCACAGAAGACCCCTGTTGTGCCCATATTTTCATTTATTTTTAAGTCTACTTTGTTCTCTCTAAGGTACTACTTTACCTCTTTTGTTCGGGGAAACCTTGAGAGCTGGGAATTTTCTGAGCTATTCCACCATCTTCCCAGAATCCTCCAGATCTTTATATTCTTAACTTCCTTAGGATATGTACTTAGTAGTTGGGTCTCTGTGTCAAAAGGTATAGACAATTCAGTCACTTTCTTCCTCTGTATAATTTCAGAATGTTGTTGACCAGATGAGAAAGTATATTCAATGAAAATGGATTAATATACCTGCTTTCTTGGAACAATGGGGCAAAAGGGAGTGAGGTGCTACTTTTAAGCCATCCTAACATGAATAAATCTCCATTCAGTATGCAAAATTTCTATTTCCTTTAAAAACAATCAACAAAGCCTTCTTCATTCTCAAGAAATTTCTAGACTACTTTGGAATTGAAAGCAGATCAAAATGAACAAAGATCAAACATGTTTGGGGAAAGCTATTACAAGGTCATTTCTGACCTCATTCAACTAAAAGAAAATACTGCACTGCTTCTGAGAAAGACCCATACTTTCAATATACAGCCAAAGCATCCAACCAAAGTAACATGAACAAATTGGAACATGCATCCTGCATTTTGGTTTTACAAGAGCCAAACTCTTCAACCTTCCTGTACCAGCCCATTATTTTCTCTGTACTGTTCTGGTATGTTTCATGCTGATGTCAGAATTGTACAGTAATAATCATCATTGACTACTAACTGTATTACATAGAAATTATGGCATTCAATGGCCAAAGCTATTTGTGTAATAGAAACTTGTGAAAGTTACAGTACGTGCTAAGCTCTTTTAAAATATTCTTCTTTACTGGGATAAGATTATGCCATGCTCTGCATATGTACTGCACAGTCCAGACACTTGAAAACAAAGAGTCTCTTATATTTGGCAAATGGTAAGGAATGTCCTGTACAAGTTGGGCTTGTCTTAGTTTATGTGTTATTGACAGTCTATATCTTCATCTGCCTGTATTTTCCCCAAATTCTTCACAGGCAAGTCACTAAGCCATATATTGCTCACCTTATACATAACCCTAGAAAGATCTATCTATATTTCTGATGGCATGCTCATGTATTCCCTAATTAGGAAACTAATTTGGAAAAGAAAAAAAAACACCTTGAAAGAACTTCCAAACTATGTTATTTCAGGAAGAAAAGTCAGACTGAACCTTCTTTTCCTCATGCCTATTTTTTTTTTCACAAAAAGATCATGATGATAGGATTTAGGATACTACATTGTAATGTTTTTTTAATCCCTAGTATTCTATCTTGCTGCCCCAGTCTCTCACCAAGGCCTGATCACTAGAGTAAGAGGCCCAACGTGCCCTGCCCTATCAAAACCATTCAGATAGATCCTTGCATTGACTGAAGTCTACAGACAGTACCAAAATTCTCAAAGGAGACTATTCTATTTATGAATCTCTCCTGAAAAATGGGTAGGCCACAAGAGGGTCAGATTATTCCAAGACATGTTAATCAAGTAATGTGAGTACAAACTATTACTTGAAACCAAATCCCAAGTCCTCTCAGGGCTTGTCTATCACTTAGAATTGCTGTATAGTCTCTTGGCATACTGATTCATGGGGGATTCATTTCCCTATTGTTTCTTGCTGGGGTTTTGTTCCAAATATCTGCCAGGGGCTTAGGGTTGGGGAAAGAGTCTTTATGTGACTAGAATCACTTTTTTTTTAGCAAGGCTTGGGGGTGAGGGGGCGAGGTCTGCATATTTTTGAGTGACTTGGGCCCAAGTCCTGCCCCAGTTTTTATCCCAATGCTCTCAGACAAAAGATGTTTGGTCAGTTCACTGTCATTGTGTTTCCCTTTTCTTTCCTTCTGTTTCTCTTTCTTTCCTTCTTTCTTTGCTTCTTTGTTCCTTTTTCTCTTCCTTCCTTTCTCTCTTCCTTCCTTCCTTTCTCCCTTTCTTCCTTCCTTCCTCCCTTCCTTTCTCCCTGCCTCCCTTTCTCTCTCCCTCCCTCCCTCCTTTTCTCTGTCCCTCCCTTTCTCTGTCCCTTTCTTTCTTTCTTTCTTTCTTTCTTTCTTTCTTTCTTTCTTTCTTTCTTTCTTTCTTTCTTCCTTCCTTCCTCCCTCCCTCCCTCTCTCCTTCCTTTTCTCCCTCACTTCCTCCCTTCCTTTCCCTTAGCATCTCTATCTTCATTCTCAATACTTTCCTCCTAAATGCCCAGAAGCATAATGTTTCATTATGGAATACACAAGTTAGTACATGAAACTCAATTCCAAGTCTTTTTCAGGCCTTGTCAATCACCTAGAATCACTGTAGATATCCATTATGGATTATGGGAGAGATTTAGTTCAGATGCCACCTCCTTCATGAAGTTTTCCTTTTCTCTGTCACTCCCCCCACCCAAATGAAAATTTTTTCTTCCTTCTTAAATTTTCCTAGAGCACTTTGTCTGGAATTCATATTGTATACCCCTAGTTGAATGCAAACTCTTCAAGAGAAAGGACTCTCTCTCTCTCTCTCTCTCTCTCTCTCTCTCTCTCTCTCTCTCTCTCTCTCTCTCTCTCTCTCTCTCTCTCTCTCTCT
>CM053599.1:79431212-79456680 GCA_028646575.1 Pseudocheirus occidentalis
ATTTCAAAGATTAAGAGAGCTGGGATTAAAACCAAGAATCAACTACCCAGCAAAATTGAGCATATTATTCCAGGGGAAAATGTGGTCATTGAATGAGGTGGAGGACTTTCAAGCATTCTTGCTGAAAAAACCAGAACCAAACAGAAAATTTGACAATAATACACAAGAAGCATGAGAAGGTAAACATGGGAAAGAAATCATAAGGAACTTATCAAATTTGAATTATTTACATACCAGTATGGAAAAATGATAATAGTAATTTAAGAAACTTTTCTTGGTATGAGGATAGGTGAAGGGAATACAAATATATGTATAAGTATACGTACACATATGTCTAAATAGGGGGCTATATATGCGTACAAATATATATCTGAGCATGTGTGTATATGTGTATATAGAGGGTATAGGATGAATTGAATATGAAGGGATGATACTTTAAAAGGTGAAATTCTGAGGTGGGAGAGGACTCGAATGAGAGGAGACAGGGAGAGACAAAATGGGGTCAATCATCCCATATTGAAGAGACAAGGGATAACTGTTAGAACTTTACTTTCAATTACTCTCATTGAATTTGGCCTAGAGAAGAAATGGCATTAACCCTAAACTGGGCATCATACCACACAGGAGAGTAGGGGGTATGGGGATGAGAGGCAGGAAGACAGAGGGGAGGGCAGGGTCTGGGGTAGGGATGCTGGAAACACACACCTCAGTAAAGGAACAGGGACAGGGTAGAGAATAAGGTGGGTAGAGATAGGAAGGAGAGACATATGATCACTGTCACAACCACTATGAAGATGTCCTGTGTAGTTACACATGCACAACCTGTATTGAATTGATTGTCTTTCCAGTGGGGGTATGTGACAAGGGAGGAACTGAAAGAATCTAGAATTTAAAGCTCTGCAATTCATGCAACTAGGAATTAAGATATACAGGGGCTGGGGTAGGGAGACCCTCCCTACCCTACCAGAAAGTTAGAGAGCAGATTGGGGAAGGTGCTACACAGCGGGATAGCTGTTTGGGGGTTGGGGTAGGTGAAAGACAGGGAGAAAATTTGTAACTCAAAAATCTCATGTAAACAAGAAAACAAATTTAAAAAATTATTTAAAAAAAACAGAAAGAGGAGATTAATAAATTGAGCGAGCAACTAAAAAAAATGGAAGAAAAATTAAGAATCTCCAGTTAAACACCAAATTGAAACCTCGAAAAGCTATGGAGAGAACAATACAATTGAAAGTAAGAAAATCATTGAACTAATAACTACAACTAGGAGGAGATTTTATGGAGAGAGAGAGAAAAAAAAGGTAAGTCGCCGGCTAATTTAACTTTTAAAAGGAAAGAATAAAACCAAATCAGCAGCATCAAAAATGGTGAAATGAAATTTCATGAAACCGATGAAATTGCAATTAACTTATTTAAAATTGTAAAGAAGCTTTGTTTGCCTTCTAGTTCCATTGGAATGAGATACAAGGTAGGAAGCCCAAACATTCCACCTGGTGCCGATAAGGTATGTGGCAGCCTAGCTGTTGTATTATAGTGATATTGTATGACCTGGGCTTGTGTTGAAAAAACTTGTCTGAGGTAGGAAAAACTGTCCATGTTGTGGGCTACAAGGAGAGCCCAAACTGGTTTCTATTTTCCAGACACAGTGTCTTTCTTGGTAAATATCCCATACTGGTTCTCCTAGCAAGAAAAGAGGCTCACTCTTCTTCTTTCCCAACATTGTGAGTAGAAAAGTAAAATATACTTGCCTAAGTTAGACTGAGAAAAAGTTTTGTCTGTGTATGAATTTTCTGCTTTATACTTGCTTCCCTGAGCTTAGAAGACTAATGAAAATTCTCAGAAAAGAACATTACCAGCACTGATGGCTACCTGATGACTCTGACAATTTTTGCATTATGTGGCAATTGTCTAGTAGGAGTTGATTTCTACAACACAGTCTCAGAGGAAAAGGGCACCACTGCCCGAAGTAATCTGTAGCTAAAGAACTGGTGTCTTAACGCTGGCTAGTAAGAGTATCTGGATTTGAGAATTTCTCTGACTGCACAAATCCTAGGTGAGTTAGAAACATTTTAGTACTCATACAAAGTTTGTGTGTGTGTGTGTGTGTGCGTGTGTGTGTGTGTTTAAATCATACAGGAGAATTTAATAGGTGTGAAGATTTTATTTTTGGCTAATACATACTTATGAGTTTTGTGTTTTAAGTATTTCTTTTGTGGTAGAAGAAAAAAATAGTTACATTATAATGATAAGACACCTTATACCTTATACATTAAGTATAATTTCAAGAAGAGATTCTGTTAGTCCCTTTTAGGAGAAAATCTAGACATGAATCATATTTAAGCATTGCTTAAGACAATTTCCCTGGAGCTCTGGAGTGGAAGTATGATGAGTCAGAGAGAATGAGGAAAAAGGAAAAAAAAAAATGTGATGACCATTTTTTAGGATTATCTCCCCCAGTATTGAGGCCCCTTCTGGTAGGGTATTGCCTCTATCCACCTTCCAGGCTTAAGCATGCCATTTGAGACTTTCCTATATGGCTCCAAACAATTTTTGTACCTTCATTTCACTTTTCTCTTTCATAATAATATAATGTAACCAGACTAGAGTGTTAGCCATTCCACAAAATTACTTTTCCATTACTTGCCTTGAGCATTTGCATAAGTTCTTCCTCATGTCTGGAATGTACTCCTTCCTTATCTCAGCCTCTTAGCATTCTTATTATCTTCCTTAAGGGTGTCACCTCCTCTGTGAAGCTTTCTTGATCCCTCCCTACCCTTGGTTATAAATATTATTTTGCTCCTCTAAGTACCCTGAAATACTTATATATTTATATGTTGAGTGTCCCCAAATGGAATGTAAACTTTTTAATGGCATTTCATAAGTCATAAGCATTATTTCATTGTGTATCTCCAAGTCCTGGCATAGTAACTCTCACGTTGTAGGCACTTAATAAAAGTTCATTGAATTGAATTAGTTGTAATCATTCTGTACTTCTTCTGCTGTTTATGTTAAAATCATAACATTCTCAAATAGGATGTTAACTCCACAGGTTTAACAAAAACCTTACACGTGCAAAAGAACCCCTTCTCCCCATATAGTACCCATGCCAACTGATTATTCATTACTACTTGGGAACCTCCAATGATAGGTACCTTGATCTTCTTATTCTAGTCTCGTTTTTCTGTTTTGACACTGGCAGTCTCCTATGCCTGGAAAGGGTTCCTACTCCTGTTCCACCTTGTAGAATTCCTGGTCTTCTTCAAGACTCTTCTAAAGAGCTATCTAATACTTCAGACCATTCCTGATCTCCTCAGTTATTACTGGTCCCTATCTCAGTCATTTTGTATTTACTTTACAAAAAACTTATATATGTACTTCTGGTCTTCCTCAATAATATGTATAATGTGTAATATCACACATAATAATATCATATACAATATATAATAATACATACCAATATATTATGCTTAATATAATATGCATAATATAATAAGCGTTGGAGGTCAGAGACTGGTTCACTTCAATCTTTGTAGCCTCAGCACTTAATCCAATGGCACATAAAAGGTACTTATTAAGTACTTATTAATTGATCAAGGAGTAGTTTATAGTCTATTACTCTTTCTGATAGTTCTTACTGCTATGATGGGGTTGTTTTGTATCTTTTGTTTTTCCGTGCTAAACTAAACTAAAATTCTGATTAATGTTCTTGCTCTGCCAAGAACAGAAATATCAACAAGACAATTTTAACTCTTCTTTCCCATGACAATACTTCAAGTTCTTGAATGTAGCTAAAAAACATCCTTCTAGCGTTTTTCATCATTCAAAAAATTCCCATTTTTCCAGTTGGTACTCATATGGCTTTTTTTAATCACCCTTATTCTCTACCTCAGAATCCCCTTAACTTGGTCAATATTCTTCTTCAGATTTGATTCCCAGAACAGGACAATCTAGATATTATCTGACCAGGACTTGCCTAAGTTACATGGCATGAGAGAAGGACTTACTTTTACAAGTTCGGGTAATTTTGATTAATTAATGTGTTTCTTCTGGGATAGTTTGTTCTTTCAACAAACATTCGTAAGTATATTGTGTGTTCTACATGACAGGAGAGATACAACATTTATCTGAGACATAATTGCTAGGTAGGGAAGGGAAGAATTATATTTGAAAATAAATGCAATGTAAAAACTAAAGTCAACAATAAAAATTTTAAAAAAAATTGGGTGTTTCTTGATTAGTATTTATTTATTTTGGGGAAATGAGAATGAGTAAAAAGATAAATTATAGTAGACACTTGATAAATGATATTTATTATCATTGACACATAGGTGTACATATATTAATACATAACGATTGTCATTGCTTCATGGTTTGTTATAAAAGGCAAATCATTAAAGCCAATATTTACTCAGTGCATGTTATAATGAATTTTGTTTCCATTTATATTAGAGATGGTATCAGGTATTAGTGGAGATATCTCCTAAAAGAAATTTAGGAGGTTTCCAGATTAAAGTTCAACAACTACTCTTGTAAGTGATAAGCAATAGCAACATATATGGTGTAATATCAATTCATTCATGTCAGACATTATGAAATACTCTGACACATATGTTAGATGAATAGATAGCTGTGCTTAGGCACATCGGATAAATATCAATTTATCAAATATGTCTGCTTAGCCACATCTCTTACCCCTAAGACCTCTAAGGAATTTGCAAAAGAAAAGAGATAGAGATAAGAGAAACACACAAACAGAAATAGAAAGACAGAAAGATTTCAGTGAAAAAGAGAGGAGGAGACAGATAAAAAAGACAGAAAAAGAACAGTCAGAGATGTAGATAGAAAGATAAAGAGAGAAAAGATATTTAGAAATAAGGATAAAGGCATAGGTAGACAAATGGAGGAGGAGGAGACAGAATTAAGGAAAGAGAAATGAAGTTAAAAGTGAATGAAAACTATTAAGAGGAAAAGAAAAAAGAGAGAAAATAATAAAGAAAAATGGAGGGGACAAAAATCATCAGTTAATGAGATGGAGAGGGGAAAGACAGAGACAAAGAGACAAAGGAAGAAGCATGTAGAGAGGGACAGAGAGACAGAAAAAGGCATAAAATTAAGTTTTCTAAACAGAATGATAATAACAAATAAAAAGCTGATTCCTTATGTTATATATCCTTTTTATATCAAGAGAGGGTTCAAATTCCAAAGAGATGGAACTAACACTTTTTCTCTAGGGTTAGTATTCCAGAGAGGAGAAGGTTATTGACAAGAATATGACAAGACCAGATATTCCTAGATTAGAATATAGTCTGTACCGTCTGAAGGAAGATAGGGAAAAATTATGAAGAGATAATCTGTTTTCTTTTCTCCAGAAATAGTAAGAATTTTTCCTCAGCTTCATATTATCTGTGTTTAGAAACTTGTGTCAAGGTGAAAGAACACCTTGGGGAACACCCATAAAACTGTGTAGATACTAGATTTGGTCCTCTCCTTAAGAGATAGGAGGGAAATTTTCACTGACTATCCCTTGGCCATGAATATCTTTTAGATGGAAGGGAGAATACTCAGTGGGCAATAGGAAAGAGGACTTGGTGGTGACATGTAGTAGAAAAGATATACAACTTGGAATCAGAAAATTAGGATTAGAAATCTGTCTCATCTACATGACCTTGGACAAATCCAAAAATGATCTGTAAAGGAGATATTAATACTTCCTACCTTGTAGAGTTGTTTTGAGAAAAGCACATTTTAAATTATAAAATTCCTTAGAAATGTTATTTCCCTATTGTATCCCTTAACAATTAACTATCAAGAAATTTGAGCCATGATTGCAGAGAAGAAAGCAGTACAAACCACTTCCCCCTAACCCACCCCCCCAAAAAATCCAACAAAACTACACCAATAATTAATCTGAGAAGACTTCAACAATAATTGATGATAGGAAGATAAAAACACAACTTACAGTGGATTATCTTTCTACCTCAATATTTTACTTGCAGGCAAGTGTTTAGAGTAAGAACGAACTATGGGACACATATATGGTTCAGATATGGTACCTTGGGTTTGAGATAAACCAACAGTTCAGGGAAACCTAGAAGTAATTTTGAACTCAATTCACAAAACAGGTCAACAACATGGTATCTCCCAGAAGGGCTAAGAGCCCAGACTTAGTCTACATAGCAACTTGGCTTGTTTCCTAGGGATGCCCAAAGTTGTTCTTGGACTCGGCCCCTGGCCAGAACAGTAGAGTGGGGTTTCCTAGAGGATCCTAAAGGACTCAGTGGCCAGATCCCTGACCATGGGGTCACCCATAACAGAATACAGACATAAACTCCTGCTTAAGGTAGCAGTTTGGGGGACCTCATAGAACAAGTGAAAAGCTTCCATCTAGGCCAGAAACACAGGGTTTACCAGAGCAGATGGCCTGAAGAATGACTAATCAAATCAAATGTAAAGTTTTTTCATGACAGGGATGCCCAAGACACAAAAGAGATTTACTCCAAAACACCTAAAAGGAAACCCTTAAGGAACAGTCTGTCCAGAAGATCAATTAGAATTACTCAAAGGCCTGATATAGGAGGGATTTTTTTGTTTATTTATTTGCAAATGATATTATAAATGAAATGAAAGCAATAGAGGAAAGAACTGGAAAGGAAATTAGATCATTGGAGGAAAAGTATGGAAAGAGAATTGACAGCTTAGCACTGTAACAACAAGTAGCATTTGTATAATACTTCAAGATTTTCAAAGTGCTTTATAAAATTGTATCTCATTTTATCTCCACAACAACTCTGGAAGATTAGTACTATTATAATTCCCATTTTGTTGATAGAGAAACTGAGGCAGATGGTTTGACTAATATCACACAACTTATTAGTGTCTAAAGTTAAATTTGAATTCAGATTTTCCTGACTCCAGATCTAACATCATCTCACATAGCTATGAGACCCTGAGCCAATTATAATAGAACAGAACAAACAGAATTTAACAGCTTAGTGAGAGAGTAAGAAATACTTTTTATAAAGTTGAAAGACTGAAAAAAGAAAAGAAAATGTAAGGTATTTCATATCAAAAACAATTGACCTGGAAAACAGGTTAAGGAGAGATACTTTATTAATCGCTATAATATCAAGACCTGTGACCAAAAAAAAGATAAAAGAACATAGATATAAAATTCTAGGAAATCATGAAAGAAAACTGCATTTAATAGAACCAGAAAGTTAAAACACAAAGGATCTACCATTATTTATCCTGAAAGAAACCTCGAAATGAAAATTCCCAGGAACCTCATACCCTAAATCCAGAGCTTCCAAATCATAGGAAAAAATACAAGGAGGCAGAAAAAAAAGAAAAAAGATTTTACAAACCAAGGAATCACAGCTAGAATCACACAAGATTTAGTGGCTAAGGCCCAGAGAACACAAGAGTGTTATATTCCAAAAGGCAGAAGATATAACATTACAACAATGAAAAACTTATCCAGCAAAACTGAGAATAATGCTATGGGGGGATAGGGGTTGTGACAGGGAATAAAATAAAGGACTACCAAGGCTTTCTGATGAAAAGATAAGATTTGAGTAGCAATTTTGAAATACAAATCTGGGAGTAAAGAGAAACACAAAAAGGTAAGTACAAGTTAATTATCAGAAAGTATCTTATAAGACTGAAGTGATTGAATTCTGAAGGAGAGGAGGAAGATGGATGGAATTTTGAAAACTATAGTGTCAGCAAGGGTCAGAAAGAGACTCAAATAAGGTTTTGTTTTATTGTGATGATCTAAAAAGAAGAATTACTAGGGAAATAAAGGGAGAATTTAAAAAGGGTTTATCTCACACAACTAGGGGCACAAGTAGATGTTTATATAAATGAGAAAGAAGCGGTGGGGCAGCCATCACTGGAACTTCATTTTGAACTGAGGCAGAATAGAGAAGAACCAGGAGAACAATTTGTGCTATAACATTATTGTATACCAATAGAAAAAATGGGATATTGTCAAAGCTGAAAAGTACCACAGGAAATACAAAGCTAGTGACATAGAGAAGATGGGTTGAAAATAATGCCTATTCTCCGTTATAGTTGAATATAGATATGTTCATCTTTTCCACATGCAGAAACTGAATACAGTTCAATCTGTACCCTAATGATCCTGTCCATTTGCTTATGAATACCAAACTGTTAAATGAGCTGCTTTATGTGTTTTTAAAAATCTTTTCTTTTTCTGCTTCTTACATTTACTAAAAGATTTCTGCCTCATCCCTATTCCAGAGTAATTCCTCATAGTAAGGAGAAAGAGGACAGGAAAGGAAAGGAAAAGAGAGGAGAGGAGAGGTGAGGAGAGGAGAGGAGAGGAGAGGAGAGGAGAGGAGAGGAAAGGAGAGGAGAGGAGACGAAAGGGGAGGGGAAAGGAGAGGAGATGAGAGGGAGACAAAGACATTCAGAGAGAGAGAGACAAACACAGAGACAGAGAAAAAGGCAGAAAGAGGAGGAAGAGAGGGAGAGAAAAAGAAGAAGAAGATGATGATGATGATGATGGAGGAGGAAGAGGAGAAAGAAGAGAAGGAGGAGATGGAGGAAGAGAAAGAGAAGAGAAATCTAGCCTTCATAACAGAGAATTTTTTAAAAAGAGAAAAAAAGTTAAAAAAAAACCCTAATCAATACATTAACCAAATTTCATACCTGCGAAGATGAAAGGAATGCATATGCTCACATTTCTTATTTAGAGCCAAGCGTGGGCATTATAATTATATATCAATTGTGATTGTTCTGTTGTTGTTGTGTCTACTTGCTGTTCTTTCCATATCCATTGTTATCATAGATATTATTTCCTGCTCTTGTTTGCTCCACTTCCTACGCAATAGGTTCAAATTATAGATTGTGTTTCCCACCCCAACATACAACCATCAATTAATTAATTAATTAATTTATTCATTCATTCATTCATTTATTTATTTGTTTATTTATCTATTTATTTATTTATTTATTCATTTATTTGCTCATTCATTCATTCATTCATTCATTTATTTGTTTATTTTTTGTTAAGGCTTTCTGTCCAGATGAGAGAGGAGCACAATGAATTGAGAGCCAACTTTGGAGTCAGGAGGATATGGATTCAAGTTCCCTCTTTGACATATACTAGCCACAAGACAAATACCTTAAACTTACAGTGTGCCAGACAGCTTTCTAAAAGATTATAAACTGCAGAGGAATCACTCATCTAAATCCATTGAGAAAGTTTCTCTGCCTGGAGTTTATCATACCCATTAAATTACAGATGTAGACCAAAAGCACAGACCAAAATTGTTCAAACACTTTCAATATCCAGAACCCTTTATGTCCTTTTCAAACAATTTTGCTGGTTTATGTCCTTTGTATTCCTGGATACTGGCCTGTCCCATCATGTTAAGCAGTCCCATTTTCTTTTGTCTGAATTGTCTATACCTTTCTCCCAATGCCATGCCTAGCTCACAGAGGATCCCACTGCTATCTTGAATGTGCCACAGAAATGGCTTCCTGGGACCAAAATAACCATTCAGTTCTACCTGTCATTTGGTCTCTTATAGTATGCTTCCCATCTTCCAGTTAGTTCACACTTTTCCCTGCCAGACTTCCTTATGACAGGCTGCCAGGATTCTGCAATGGCCAATGGGATTTGTTGACAAATAACAAAGATGCTTCTTGTCTTACCATCAAATTTACATCCTTTGTTTTTGGCAAGTGAGCCCTACATGACAGGAAAGGCTTTGTTGTGGTCTGTGACTCATTTCACGCACTCTTCTACCACTCCCTGGGTGCAGTTTTATTGCAATCTGCCTGTTTCACAATCCCAACAGGGCATCGCTGAAACAATATGTATACAATGAAAAAAGAAAAGCAGTGATTCAGCAACTGTGAAATGAAGCAGGAGCAGCGTTTGTTTATGAGCACGCCTCCAATTTCACCTGAGAATTAGCTTCTCTATTGTTAGGAGCTTTATAATGAGGATGTAAGACACTGGAGAGAAATTGTTGCTCCAATTGGGAAATGCCCATCTGCTTTAAAGTTACTTTTTGGACCAAGAGGCATCACTGAGTTGGAGAAAAGACTAGAAAAAAAGTTGCCTCATTTATCTAAAAAGCACTATGCCCGTTGGGCTTGACGGAATGCCCATGTGTGCCAAAGACAATGGAAACACCTTTGTAGCTAACTTCCTTACAAGCCTACGTCTGAGATGAGTAATGCATGAGGCAGATTGAAGGGGCATGTTTCTATTCACATCTGACCTCTGTGTGGAGTTGGTTCCCAAGTGAAAGGCCCTGGGATCTTATGTTTATCTTGTGACAGTAACACTTTGGCCATGCCTTCCCAATAGTAGTCACCCAGAAGCTTTGGTAATTCTCCAACACATGTATCATAAGGGCTCAGCTAATAAGATTTCAGTAAGGGCGGGGGGCCTGCCAAGTATGTTTTCATTAAATATTTGGCCCTATCCTGTTCTCCTTGCTGGTGTTATATAGGCCCTATAGAGATAAGAAAAAGGAGTGGTAGGCATTCAGGAAGAGCAATGCTAGTTTCCATGACCACAAGGGATATCTTTTTATTACAAAGAGCCCTACTTTTCTGGAGGAAGGAGAAAAGAGTTACAGTTTATTATAAACTCAATACCCATCATCTAGGATAAGTAGCAGTTGGATCAAAATCAGGAATTATATATATGTTTTTTTCCAGGAATGATAGTCTCTAGAGTTCTTATATACTGCTATTTATGGTATAATATTGGGCACCTAGGTGGCACTGTGGATAGAAAAACAAGAGTGAAATCATGATGACTCATCTTCCTGAGTTCAAATCTGGCCTCAGATATTATGTGACCCTGGCCAAGTCACTTAACCTTGTTTGCCTCAATTTTCTCATCTATAAAATGATCTGGAGAAGGAAAATGGCAAACCATTCTAATATCTTTGCCAAAAAAACTGCAAATAGAGTCATAAAGAGTTGAACACAACTGAAAAGACTTAATATTGTGTAGTCTTGCATATGTATGGACTTTTAATACTTCCATATTGATTGTAAGTTTACTGAGGGTAGAATCCATATATATATATATGTGTGTGTGTGTGTGTGTGTGTGTGTGTGTGTGTGTGTGTGTATATAATGTTTTTAACTTTCAACATTCACTTTTATAAGATTTTGAATTCCAAATTTTCTCCCCCTTCCTCCACCCCCCTTCCCCAAGATGCAATTTGATATAGGTTTATAGGCTATATAGGCTATACATGGTAGTCATGTTATAAAAAAGAATTAGAATCACAGGGGAAAACCACAAGAAAGAAGAAATGAAAGAGAGAGAGAGAGAGAGAGAGAGAGAGAGAGAGAGAGATGTGATCTGCATTCAGACTCCATAGTTCTTTCTTGGGATATGGATGACATTTTCCATCATGAGATTTTTAGAATTTTAGAGACCACATTTTAATAATTGTTTCATATAAGACCAATTATATTGCTTTATAATGATTACTATCAATAATTAAATTATTATTATTAGCGTCTATTTACATATTCTTTTAAAGGTTGCAAAATCATTTCCTACCATCAACTTTGTAAGTTAGGTTGTGAAAATATTGTTATATCTATTTTGCAGATGAAGAAACTGAGGATCAAAGAGGTCACATGATTTGCCCAGAGTCATAGACCAAGCAAATCTATCATCTAACCCACAGAATTTTCTGCTTACTCACATTGCCTCCCATAGACAGTTTAAACCTTGTTGTTGAATTAAAGGAAGAACTAATTCCTGAAATTTCCTTTTTCCCCACCCTCCCCCCTTTACAATCAGTTTGATCCAGGGTCAGTGTCTTATTTGACTTTACTCATTACTCTCCAAGGCAAAGTGTCCATTATCGCCTGGGCCTTTTTCCATACGTTGCTGAATTCACCTTCACACATGGGTAGATTAAGTGGTTATTATCCAATTATAGTTTCACTCTTTTTAGAGTAAAGATGAAAACAGTAGAAAAAGAAAAAGACAATTTGAAGCCAAATGACCTGTATGTGAGATTAGACTCTGCTATTTATGAGTTGTATTACCTTCAGTAAACACTTTGCTACTCTATCAGTTTCCTTTTCTTGAAAATATGGGAAATGATCTCCATGTGAATAGAGTCACAAGATCATCATAGAAAACAAATAAATTAATTTTTACAAAGACTTGTAAAGAAGTTGGCCAGACACGAACCCGGTAGTCTACAAACCAGTGCCACTGGCCTCTTTCCTATTCCTCCAATAAAAGAACATCTCCCAATATTATACACGTTTATGGGCTGTCTCCCCATGCCTACAATGATCTCATTCCTCATATCTTCTTCTAAGTTCCCTGACTTCCTTCAAGCACCAAATAAAATCCCCTTTTCTCCAGGAAGTCTTTCCCAATCCATCTTGACTCTAGTGCCTTCCTTCTGTTGATTATTTCCAATTTATCCTGTTTATGGATTACTTGTACATAGCTTATTTGCATGTTGTCTTCCCCATTAGGTTGGGAGTTACCAAAGAGCAACGATTATCTTTTACTTTTTGTTTGTTTATTTTTGTATCCTCAACTCTTAGCTTTGTGTCTGGCATGCAGAAGGACTAATGTAAGCTGAATCCCAAATGCTAATAGCTGTACCTGGGCAACATTCCATATTAACATCTACAGCTGCATAGGTGACCTGACTCCATATGATGGTCAGGGGGCTGATTAGCAGTCACCAAAAGCCGTTGTGTCCTTATAAAATAGTGCATGCATTTGCTGATACCATGTATATAACTACAAGCTGAGGCCCTAAAATTTATTTCATTTCTCTGTTAGCCTTGACTGTAAATTTCTTTTTGTTGTTGTTGTTGTTGTTGTTTTGTTTTATTTTGTTTTTAAAATTGAGTTCCCTTATCCTGATTACACTGGAAGTGTGCCTTATCCCACTATGACTGACATGGGAACTTTGACCTTCTCCAATTCCAACTTGAGTCAGTTTTGCCCCTTTTTAGACAAGCTAGTGTCCTCTTGCTTTTGAAAGCTTTTCCTTTTAATGCTGAACTTTGTGTAGACACCCAATTGGTTTATCTCACTGCAGCTCAGAACTCTCAAGCTAAAGAGATCCACTAGTCTCAGCCTAGTAAGTAGCAAAGGTTACATGAGGGCACCACCGTGTCTATTACTTGCACATAGCTTTTAATTGGTCAAGAACTGGAAATGGAGGGGATGCCCATCAATTGGGGAATGGCTGAACAAGTTGTGGTATATAAATGTAATGAAATACTATTGTGCTACAAGAAATAATAAGTAGGTGAACTTCAGAAAAACCTGGAAATACTTACATGAACTGGTGCTGAATGAAGTGAGCAGAACCAGGAGAACACGACATAATAACAGCTATAGTGTGGGATGACTGACTTTGAAAGACTTAGCCCTTCTCAACAGTTCAATGAACTAAAACAATTCCAAAGCGCTCCTGATAGAAAGTGCCATCCACATCCAGAGAAAGAACTATGGATTCCAAATGCCGAGCAAAGCATATGATTTTCTTTTGTTGTTTTGTTCTGTTTCTTTCTCATGATTGCTCCTATTTGTTCTAATTCTTCTATATAACATGACTAATGTGAAAATATGTTTAATAGTAATGTATATGTGGAACCCATATCAGATTGTATGCTGTCTTGGGGAGGGAGAAGGTAAAGGAGGGGAAGAAAATGTAAAACTTACAGAAGTGAATGATAAAAACTAAAAAGAAATAAACTTTGAAAAAGGCCCTAAAGATTGCAAATCATATCTTGTCTTCAAAATTTGTATTGACTCCGTTAAAATTCATGAATATCATCCTTGCCCTCTCATCTTTCCACTCACTCTTACTTCTCTGCATTAGGGAAGACCAAGATCTGCCAGTATGAGTTTCACATGGGAATTCTCTGAATTAAGAATACCTACAAAAGTAGAAAACAATTTAATATAAAGAAGAGTCTAGATATGGCTAAGTTCATAAGGCTGATACATTTGGATTGTGGCCCAGTGAAATGGATTATGGTTTTGTTGTATGAATCACAGAAGAGTTGTTTGGATAATTGTAATTAATATTAATGATGAAGGGGCGGCTAGGTGGCACAGTGAATAGAGCACCCGCCCTGGAGTCAGGAGTACCTGAGTTCAAATCCGGCCTCAGACACTTAACACAAAAAACTAGCCGTGTGACCTTGGGCAAGTCACTTAACCCCAACTGTCCTCCAAAAAGCAAAAAAAAAAAATATTAATGATGAAAATATTCAAAGATAGGATAGGTAAGAATTATCAAATAAAATTTTAATTGTATATACACAGAGTCACCAAAAATCAGAATTCAGGATGGAAATCTCATAGTAGCTAATAAGAATAATAATGATATATATATAATATACATTTATATATACATATATAAACAAATTAATATATCATTACAAGGAATAACCCTTAGATTTTTTTCAACCCATTTCCACACCATCTAACTACCTATTCCTCATCCTGTACTTACATATTTATTTTTAACTCATGGGGGTATTTTACCTTTATTCTAATTACATTTTATTTTGTTGGATTGGTCTGTTGAGATTTTATTTGGGTCTTATTATATTACAATAACATTATTAATCTATCATTTTATATAACAATGCATGTATAAAAGTACTTTAAAATCCATAAAGCCCTTTTGTCAGGGCAATCTTGTATGGTTGATAATGTAAAGATAATTCCCTTTACACAGCAGAGCAAACTAAGTCATAATGACAGTAAGTGACATGAGGCACAGAATATCAGGATTGTACAGAACATCAGAGGGCATCGAGGACAGTTGGGATCTGAATGCTAATCACTTCTACAACATTCCTAGGTGAAAGTCATCTAACTTGAAATCTATGGATAGGAAACTTTATCCTGATTGTTAGGAAGCTGGTTTTATTGTTCTTTATATTAAGATAAGCTATTTCTTCTTTACTACTTTTTCCATCTATTGCTCGCCCTTCTCCCTTCTCTAAATAGTACTGTTAAACCTTAAAGACAAGTAATATGTCACTTCTGGGTCCACCAGGAACTAACCTAAATACTGCAAAGATGGAGTGATGGCATCCAAGAGTGATGAAGCTAGGTGGTGCAGAAGATGGAGTGCTAGGCTTGGAATCAGGAAGAATCATCTTGGCAAGTCACTGAACACTGTCCCAGTTCCTGATCTACAAAATAGACTGAGAAGGACATGGCAATCCCCTTCTGTGTCTTTGCCACGAAAACATCAAATAGGGTCAAGAGGAGTTAAAAACAACTGAAGAGAGTCAACAACAGTGGTGAAACTACCATCTCTTTCCTATACAGGCCACGATTTCATTGGCTTTTTTGCCGTCTATGTTAGTTGAATCATATGGGATATGTGGCCCATTATAACCCTCAGATCTTATTTTTTTTACACAAACTTGTGTCTAGCTTCCTATTCCTCATCTTATACTCATGCAGTGTTTTTGTTTGTTTCCTTTTTTAATTCACTGAGCATTTTACCTTTGTTTAATTACAGTTCATTTTATTAGATATGGTCCATGCTTACTGAAATACTGTTTGTATCCTAAACTTCTCATCCAGTGCAAAAACTTTCTCTCCTATCTCTCTGTATCATTTTCAGATGTGATAAATACAACATTTTTGGCTTTATATAAATCATTCATTTAAAAATGTTAAATAGTATAGAAGCAAAATCAGAACTTTTAGAAACACCACTAGATCAAATTTTCTTTTTTTCTTTTTATCTTTTGTTTTTTGGAGGGTAATTGGGGTTAAATGACTCACCCAAAGTCACACAGCTAGTAAGTGTGTCTAGTATCTGAGGCCAAATTTGAACTCAGGTCCTCCTGACTCCAGGGCTGGTGCTCTATTCACTGTGCTACCTCGCCACCCCTTAGATCAATTTTTTGAGCCAGTTTTGAATCTTTCCATCTGCAATCAAATCTCTCCTACAGATCCACATTTTATTTGTAAGGCTAGTGTGAGGTTTACAATTCCTGGAGAATTCCTTTAATCCACAATCTGAATAAACTATGACAATAAAGTAAATGAGATGAATTTGGCAGGGTCTTTTTTTTTGTTTTTATTTTTTCTTTTGATAAAGCCACTCTAGCTTTCATTAACCACTGCTTCACTTTCTAAGTGCTCCCAACACATACTTTATTAATGTATTTTAGAATGTTGGCAGACATTAAGGTGAAGATCACATGCTTATAGCTTGAAGACTCTTTTTCTAGTTTTCAAATTTTGAACATTTACCAGGCAACTGGTGGTACAAAAGAGTGATGGGCCTGGAGTCAAGAATACCTGAGTTGGAATCCTGCCTCCAACACTTACCAGCTGAATGATCCTGCATAAAACACTTAACCATTGTCTGCCTCAGTTTCCTTAAGTATAAAATTGGGATAATAAAAACACCTAACTCAAAGGGTTGTTATGAGGAAAAAAATGAGATATTACTTCTATAATGTGCTTAGCACAGTGTCTAACGGGTGGGGAACCTGCAAGCTCAAGGCCATATGTGGTCTTCTGGGTCCTTGGGTGTGGCCTTTTGACTGAGTCCAAGTTTTATAGAACAACTCCTTCATTAAGGGGATTTGTTCTGTGAAGTATGGATTCAGTCAAAGGGCTGCCCTTAAGTTCCTGGAGGGGCCACATGTGACCTCAAGGCTTCAGGCTCCCCACCTCTAGCACACAGTAGGCACTGTATAAAATGCTTATTTTTCCATCTTTTTTTGTCTTGAGTTTTCCAAAGATCACTCTCTCTGATTCAGCTGGCATATTTGCCAGCACTTTCATTAATTTGTCTGGTTCTTGGAATTTGACCCCAGCAATGTTCACTAGATTGTCTTTGCCATTGCCTCATTTTTCTGGGGTTTTAACCTTTAGTTAAATGCATTTATTCTTTACTTCCTGATCTGAAGAATGTTTGCTTTAGTAGTAAAAACAGAAATCAAATAGGAGTTAAGTGCCACTGTAACATTCTGATATCTGTTATCATTGAAACATAAGTTCTATTGCTCTTTGATCTTCTTTTTTTTTTCTTTTTGGAGGGCAGTTGGGGTTAAGTGACTTGCCCAAGGTCACACGGCTAGTTTTTCTTGTGTTAAGTGTCTGAGGCTGGATTTGAACTCAGGTACTCCTTACTCCAGGGCCGGTACTCTATTTACTGCGCCACCTAGCCGCCCCACTCTTTGATCTTCTTGATGCTAATATAATGTTATTTTGTTGGTGGTGGTGGTTGTTTTTGCATTTAGGAGCAGGGAAGGCAGGGCAGTTGGGGTTAGGTGACTTGCCCAAGATCATACAGCTAGTAAGTGTTAAGTGTCTGAGGTTGGATTTGAACCCAGGTCCTCCTGACTCCCAGGCCAGTGTTTTATTCACTGAGCTGCCTAGCTGCCCCAATATAATGTTTTAAAAGTCCATTTTGTTGCCCTTCACATTTTTTTACTAGCATCAGCTCAGACACTCTTTTACACTTATGTGTTCATTAGTGCCACACTCAGAATATTCCTCATTTAAAAAAATGACAAAATACTAAAGTTTGAAGTAACCTCAGAGGTCATCTGTCCCAGGCTATCTATAACAGTAAAGTGACACCCCTATAGATGGCATAATTGATGCTCTTTTGGTTTTGCCTAAAGAGTTCAAATTACCAGGGAAATCACCACCAGTAGGGTTAAGCACAACTTTTTACTAATTCTCACTTTCCATGATTTTAGCTCTCATTGTTAGGGTTTTTTCCCCCTCTAATCCAGTCCAAAGCTGCCTTTGCAACAGTCACATTGTTGCTAGCTGTGCTCTCTAAGAAGCAAAACAAAGTTCTTTCTTCTCCTTTCTGACAGTCCACCATAAACCTGAAGACAGTTATCTCCCTCCTCTCTAAAGTCTTCTTTTCTCCAACATAACCGTCCATAAATGAATTGTCATAATTGAATAATCATGAAGTTTTCCCCCATTTTTTTTTACCTCTCTCTGAATATTTTCCACCTTAATTAATGTACTACCTGAAATGGAGTACCTGGAGCTGAACACAATACCCCAGACATGATATAGAGAGATGACCACGAGAGAAGCATCATCAGGTCCATGGTGCCTTCATAATGTAGCCTAAGAATGTGCAAGTGTTTTTGCTTGCTATTTCACACTGTTGATATTTAATGAGACTGCCATATGAGAAAATTCCCAGATCTACCTCCAACAAAATGTCATCTAGCCACTCCTTTGGCATCTTGTACTTTTGAAGTTGATTTTTGAATACAACTGTAATGTTATATATTTATCTCTATTCAATTTCATTTTATTATATTTGGCCAAATGCTCCGGTCCCTCAAAATAATTTTGGATGCTTACTCTGTAATTCAGTATTATCTATCCCTTCCAGCTTTGTGCCATCTGCAGCTTTGAAAAGTATGCAGTCTATGAGGTAATCCCAATTATTTATACAAATATTAAACAACACAAGGTCAAACAGATCCCCAGAGTCTTCTTTCAAAGTCTTTATCAAACATTTAGGACTATTCTGTGGGTCCAGTCATTCAACTATTTCTGAATCCATGAAATTGCATTGCCTCATAGCCCATATCTCTTAATCTTCTCTACTAGTGTAACATGAAAGATTGTCAAATATTTTACTAAAATCTAGGTAAACTATATCTGCAAGATTCCTCTGACCTAAGTGTCTAGCAAGCCTTTCACAAAAGGCATGTCCTGTTCTTGATAAAGCCATATTGCATCTTTTCTAGGTCTTCATTAACTATCTCTTTAACAATGAATTCTAGAATTTTACTGGGAATCAGAACTGAGCTCACTGGTCTACACTTTTCTGAATCAACTGTTTTTCCTTATATGAAAATTTGAAAAAAAAAAAAGGTAAACTTGTCTATTTCTCCAATCCCTACCCTATTGTCCATGATCTTAAAAAAAAAAAAAGAAAACCTCTAAGGATAATGCGGTGATTACATTTGTTATTTCTTTTAGTACTCTATTTGGGTAGGAGGGGATGGAATGAGCATTTACACGGAATCTACTATGTGCCAGGAACTGTGTAAATATAAGATTGAGCTCATCAAGAACACATAGTGTTCTCTTATTATCTGCCTGTTTATCTTGGGTACCAATTCACTATTAGCCATTTATTCGCTGCCCTTCCCTGTATGAAGCCCATTTTCCTTGGTAGAGAATTCAAAAAGCAGAATAAGAGTCATGCTCTTCTACTTTCTGTGCTTATGATAATTATCCCATCCACTTCAAGACACTATCCTGGGGTTCTTTATTTATTTTTCTGATCTTCCTGATCTTCTCTAGGAATCATGTCTAAAATTTCCTCATTATTTTGTTGCTTTGTATATCCATATTCTGTAAATGTCCTTTGTATCTAAATTGGTTGGTGATTTCTCTGTTCATTCATGTCAGTTTTTATTTTTTTTAAACACCCTCCATCATTAGAATGACTTGTCATGATTTTATTGTTAAAAAGATATCATTCTACCCTTGGGCTGACATCTACTAAGGAATTTTCAGCCATAGTATATGTTCTTCTATGCCTTTGAAATCTACTTTTCCCAACTCTGCATGGCTAGCAAGTATCTAAACTCTTCTATTCTCATCCTGTAATTAGAGCTATTTCCAGAATGCCATGTTACTAATAATTATTGCTGACACAATCATAGACTCAAAGTATACCTTTCTCAGATTTTCTGGGAATCTCATGCTATTTGCAGTTTTGGATATGTGTATATAGATACATATATACAGAAATATGCAAAACATGTATACATACATATATCATTAAAAAAAAACCAGAAAATGCAGCCATAAAATAAGTGAGGCATAAGCTCAAAAGTTTTGAGGAGGGCTTAAAGGGACATTAGGGGAGTTAGGTGCCAGGAAGTTATGAAGATCTGAGTTCAAATCCAGCCTCACCGGCTATATGACCCTGGACAAGTCACTGTTTACCTCAGTTTCCTCGTCTGTACAATGAATTAGAGAAGGAAATGACAAACCACTCCAGCATCTTTACCAAGAAAACCCCAAATGTCATCACAGTCTGACATGATTAAAAACAGTTAGACAACAAGAACAACACAATAAAAGGATCTTAAAGAAAATTTAGTCTAACTCCCTTCATTGATAGTTGAGGAAACTGAAGACCAGAGAGGTTAAATGGTTTACTCAAGGTTACACAGTAGAAAGTAGCCGGGTTTTCAATTAAACCCAATATTGAAATCTCACTGTTTTTTTCAACTATACAAAATGGTTTATGTTTTAAATATCTTTTTTTTTCTTTTGGTGGGGCAGGGGACATTGCAACTGGGATGTTTAGACTAGATACACAACTTAAAGAGGAAATAGTTTAGCTTTAACTATAGTATCAGAGGCGATACTATAAACCTGTGATACTGACATTAAACCATTCAGGTACTATTGTACCATATTTAAATGATTGTAGCTACTAAACTGTCAAATTTGAGGCCCCTTCTGAGTTTGAAGTTCAGCATAAAAGGCTTCTCTGTCCTTCTTACTTTGGCTTTGCTTAGACTTGGAAGGAACCTAAGAGATTAGTTACTTGTACTGATACCCTCTTATTTTACAGATGGTGGTAATTAGGGTCAAATACATGGAGTCATTTGTCCAAGATCTTCTCCAGTTTCTACTTTACAGCTGGAACTTGAATCTAATTTTCTAGGCTTCCCGTCCTGTGTCACTATTCTATATCGTCTTGCAATGAAGGCCATGAGACAGGTATTAGAGTGCCAGCTCAGAAATTGGATGTATGATCTTGGGTAAGTCATTTTGATTTTCAGTCTGTTTATGTATCTGTAAGTTAGGATAAAAATTCCTACACTATTAACCTTAAACAGTTGCCATGGAAATTAAATAATTTGATAAAGTATATAGATATATGTATATATGCACACACAGGCATAAAAATGAAAGGTATTTTAAATTTTGAGTTATTATTAATTCTTCAAATAGATTTGGAGACTCTCGCTCAATTTCTACCATACCCTGGACCAAGACTGGGACTTGGCATTTAGAGATATCTTTTCTAAAACCTTGACTTGGCACCTGTGGACACTGGAGTTTGGTGACTTAGTTCGCACAGACAGCAAGGAGAAGGATTTGAGTCTTTTGACTCCAAATCGAGTACTTTTTCCATAGTGCCATGTTGTATGGGATACTCATTCTCTGTAGTTTTACATAATACTCTCTTATATTCACCATTGGCCTAGAGAGAACTTTTCTAATTCACTGAGACATCCTGTTCTTCCTGAATTTTTTTTTCTGACACCTATGCCCTGCTGCATTCTAAAATCATAGCATTATTAGGAAACCTTTAGAGCCAGGCTTTAAAGGCTTCAAAATATACCACAGAATAGTCATCTCTCCACAAACCACTCATCAGGTAGCTAGAATTGCAAAACCCCTTTGGGGTGTGATTATCTCCTGATTAATGAATTCGTGATCTGGGCATGTGTAGCAAATCAGGGTGGCTTTGCACACATCCTCTACAAATTCTCAGAATGCTTTGGCAGCATTTCTGCTGTGATATGAGACTTGTTCAAATCAAACTGAACTCTCTTCTGATTCCTTATATTATCAATGCTAAGCAACTTCCTGCTGGTATCCATAGAACAACCAATCAATCAACAAAGAAGTTGATATACGTGTACCTACTAGGTGCTAGGGCCATAACTTTCTAGAGGGAGAGGATGGCATGAGCAAGATAAGTGGAGGGATGATAATATGCAATGTTTAACCTTTGACAACTTGGGAAAGAAAGCTGCATTCCGTACTCTCTCTCTACTTTCAAAATAAGGGTCCACCCAGAGTGATCTTTTCATACATTCATGTACTTTTGGAAAGTAAGAAAGAACAAAATTTTAAAGGAAGAAAAGAATTTATTCATTGACTGATATCTGGAGGTAAATATAGGTACATGTGGATATGGTGAAGATATGATATCCACAAATCCAGGGCCTCTATGCCAAAGGCAGAAATGACTTAGCATGCCATGAATGCTTATAATATAAATGACAGATGGTTAGTGTTGTGAATCTGGCTGTAGAAAGCATGCTGTTCTCATTTCTGTAAAGTGAAATTAAAGAAGTCAGTGAGAGATCACACCATTAAAATGTATTCATTTCCTACTCTTGAAGCCTTCATCTCTTTCCACATTTCTTCTGGTTCCTGTGATTGATGAATCTCCCTTTAAGACTTTGTGCTGTCATTGAATGCCAATGAGACGTTAGTGCATCAACAGACATTTAAGGAGGAATTCAGTTTGATTTGCTGACACTAATACTGAGACCCATTTTGCTCCAGAATGATTCAACTTAATTCAATTCTGTAAATATTTATCAAGTTCCTATTACATGCAAGGAAGGTTCCCTGATAGGCTCTATCAAGGAATAAAAAGATCAATCAGATATAGTTCCTGACTTCAGAGAACTTAGAATTTAATTTAATAGGATCATGCCTCTGCTGATAGGGCAACATGTTATAATAGAAACCACATTCCATTTGGAGGCAGAAGATCTGGGTTTTAACCCTGACCTTGAACAAGTTATTTACCCTTTCTGTACATCAATTTCCTCATCTGTAGAAGTAATCTCATCCAATACCCTCATTTTACAGAGGAGGAAACTTTGAGTTCAGTGACTTGTCCAAGTTCACACACATAGTAAGTGACAGGACCAAGATTAATGCTTGGAAGTTCTGAGTCCAAAATTTATATTCTTCCTCTGCTCCCCACTAATTCTGCCAGCTCTTCCATTTCAGTGACCCTCATCCACATCTGGTACTCAACTTTCTGATCCTGGCTCCCTTGAACATTCTTATTATGGACAGGAAAATAATAGCATTTATATTAAGAATGAAGACTGCCTAGATAAAATGATTCTTGGTCAAAGCAATCAATAGTAGAATATTAATCAGGTGAGTTACTGGATCTCATAAAAAAATCTTCTAAAGTAGAGAGTGAAAACAAACCCAAAATTAATCTCTTTCTTTTCATTCACTTTCTGTCTTCTCCTAATGTTATCCTCTAATTTTTTTTCTCTTCTATGTGGTAGGAAAACAAAATGTTGAAATGGGAAATTTTAGATTAATCTTCAAGGTTAATTGACTTTTTAAAATTAAATATTTGAATAATACTGATCCACTCAAATTTGGTGTGTAGCAAACCACAGAAATGCATTCAATTTGATCTAGTTAACACTAGGGAGGTCATTTCCTCCCCCTGAAATCATCATCCATTCATTCAATAGTCTGCATTCTTTCAGTCACTTTATTTTTTTTTCTATGCAGTGAAAGGCAATGTTTTAATATTATATGTAGGTTTTGATCCCTGAGGGTTGGAATTTTTGGTTTTTATTTTGATTTTAGTTTTTTTTTCTTTGTATTACCAATGCATAACAAAGTGCCGAAAATACAGTTGGAGCTTAATAACTGTGTCCCACATACAATTAAAACTCATGTTTGAAACAAAATATTGCATACTGATATCCTGTTTCTTGAACTCAAATGCATTGTTTATTTAGCTTTATTTGGTAATTTGTTCCTGTTAGAAATGTATCTTTCTCTTAAGTGTGCTCAACTAGTTTTGGCACAGTAGATTTCCTAAGAATTCATCTTAGCATCTAATTTCTCTTCAGTCCTAAAACGGACAGACCTAGATCCAGAACATCTGCCAAATATGACTACTGCACCTCCAACTCACCTTGCTTCATTTGGCTTCTTATCTCATTAGCCACTGTACAGCTTTTTATGTTCCTGGGGGAGCACAGCGGGGATATTCATATGACAGAGACAATTAAGGTCAGGAGTGGAATCTGAGAATTCTGTGGGCCACGTTTGGACTGACTGAGCCATGAGGCAAATCCTTCTACTTTACCTACTAGAAACATGAACAAAAGGCTCATGGGTAGCAAGAGAGAAACAATCACAAAGAACTGTGCAGGTAGAAAGCGCTCAAATTATAATATGATATTTTATTATTGGTCTGGGTGTTCACGTTGCATCTGGAAAGCAGTGGATGTAGAATGCAGTCCTGGATTTACTGCTATTCCTGTAAAAAAAAAAATCCATGTAAATGTCCCAATGGCCACTAGATGACAGTGTGTGAACAATAACGAGAGAGAGAGAGAAAAGGGGGAGAGAGAGACACAGAGACAGAGAGACAGAAAGATAGAGACAGAGAGATAAAGACAGTGTGAAAAAGACAGAGGAAGACAGAGACAGAGACAAGAGAAAGAGGCACAGGGATAGAGAGAAACAGAGACAGAGAATGACAGAGAGATGGAGAGAGGAAAAGAGAGACAGAGACTGAGGGGGGCAGGGAAGGAGAGGGAGACAGACAGATGGATGCAAAGATAGAGACAGACATGGAAACACAAGAGACAGAGAGGCATGATTAAGAGGCAAAGAGACAAAGACAGAGATGGAGGTACAAATAAGACAGAGAGACAGGAAACACAAAGAAAGAAACAGAGATAGGGACAGGAAAAGAGAGAGAAAAAAGACAAAGAAAAGACAGAGAGAGACAAAGACTCAGGGAGACACGGACACAGAGACAGAGTCAGGAAGACAGAGACAGAAATGGAGAAACAGATGAGAGAGACAGAAACAGAGACAGAAAAAGACATATAAGGACAAAGAAGCAGAGAAACAAAAACAAGAGAGACAGAAACAGAGACAGAGACAGACAACATTCTTCACCCCTCCCCCTACTTTTGACAAATGTCATACGACAGCAATTACAGAATCCTTGGCAAAGCTAATCTTAATGAGCCTATCTCTGAATGGAGCTCTCTAGAACATGAAATCAGAATTCTACTTTGCCTTTAGTTCCAAATCCTGAGGCAGAATAGGAACCTTGAGGGTTTGTATCTGGGTTTCTATGATAACAAATATGGACAATATTAAAATCCCACTAGCTATCGACAGACTTTCCTTTGATTCCACACTTGGTAAGTGGCAGAGCTAGGACCTAAATCCAGCCCATCTGCCTTCAAGCCTAACAATAATGTCTCCACCATACCAAACTACCTTTAGGGCAATATAACTTTGGCACTAAATGAGAAGCCACGTTGTGTGTGTGTGTGTGTGTGTGTGTGTGTGTGTGTGTGTGTGTGTGAGAGAGAGAGAGAGAGAGAGAGAGAGAGAGAGAGAGAGAGAGAGAGAGAGAGAGAGAGAGAGAGAGAGAGAGAGAGAGAGAGAGAGAGAGAGAGAGAGAGAGAGAGAGAGAGAGAGAGAGAGAGAGAGAGACAGAGAGAGAGAGAGAGAGAGACAGAGAGAGAGATGCAAAAAGAGAAATGCTCTGACCCTTGGGTATTTTTCTTCTAATATGTATAATTTCTCACTTTCCCTATATTAATTGCTTTATGATGCCAGATATGAGAAGGGGTAAGACCTTGGAAGGAGAGTGTCTCTGGGGTTAGGGAA
>CM053599.1:79457180-79475894 GCA_028646575.1 Pseudocheirus occidentalis
AATCCGAACTTTGGAAGTTGCCTTTGCTTGGCATTACAGAGAGAGACAGAGACAGAGAGACAGAAACGGAGACAGAGAGATGGAGAGATAGAGACAGGGAGAGAGGGAGAGGAGAGAGAGAAAGAGAGAGAAAAAGAGAGAGAGAGAGAAAGAGAGAGGGAGAGAGAGAGAGAAAGAGAGAGAGAGAGAAAGAGAGAGAGAGAGAGGGAGAGAGAGAGAGAGAGAGAGACAGAGAGAGAGAGAGAGAGAGACAGAGAGAGAGATGCAAAAAGAGAAATGCTCTGACCCTTGGGTATTTTTCTTCTAATATGTATAATTTCTCACTTTCCCTATATTAATTGCTTTATGATGCCAGATATGAGAAGGGGTAAGACCTTGGAAGGAGAGTGTCTCTGGGGTTAGGGAATCAGCACCATGGAAATTCCTTTAAGATAATCTAGGAAGTAAGGGGACAGAAAACCGTAGAACAGTTGATTTGTTGGCTTGTTGAACTGTTCTTCAATGACTCTTATCCAGATAAGGGCTCTGATTCCAACTCCACAGCCTGCCCTGCTCCCCATTTTATGAGACTGAGATGTTATGTGATTCTTTTTTTTTAATGTGTTTATCATTGACTTTTCCATGGAAATATTATTTCCCAGGTTGAGAATTAAGGTGGCATTATGAATAGAGTGGTGGACTTTATCATCAGACTAGCTAGAATGGAGTCCTCATTCTGCCACTATGTGGCACTATGTGGGCAATTTGGGGTATGTTACTATTTGGAGTTGATTTTCTTCATCTGTAGGAAGGAGTTGAACAAATGAACCTAAATTCAGCTTTCGGTGCCTCCGAAGGCACCATGAAAGGGGAGAGTTCATTAGTTTGAGAGGCCATAATCTTGTTAGTTTAAAAGAACATAGCTAGCATTTATATAGCACTTTAATATGACAGAGTTTTAGTAAATAAAGCATAGAACTGGAGAACACAAGAGTTCCATACTTAGTCTGTGGAAGCATAGTTGGAATACTAACATGAAAGAGACAACTAGCACCAGGAGTGGAATCCAAGAATTCTGTGGGGCATTTTTGGACTGAGTCATGAGTCAAATCCTTATACTTTATACCTACTAGAAACGTGAACAAGAGGCTCACAGGTAGCAAGAGAGAAACAACCACAAAGCACTCTTCAGATAGAAAGCACTCAAATTATAATGTGATATTTGATTATAGGTCTGGGTCTTCCTCTTCTAGGAGCTGTGGAGATGGTTTATCTCTTCTGGCTCTGACTATTCACATATGACATATGGTAGCACTTCACTGAGGGATGATTATCTGTTGGTTGTTAAACACTGAATGAAATCCATGAGTGGTATGCACTTGATATTTCCAGTTCAAAAGTCAATAATAACTTTGTTATATACTTAAAAGGAATGGCAAGTTGTACATAGTGAATGTGTGGTTTCATATGCAATCATTTATTTATATTGTACTATGATATGGAAATGTTTGTTTTATTGAATAAGTTACAAAAATTAATTATACATATACATACATACATGTATACATATATATGTATATATAGAGAGAGACAGAGACAGAGAGAAAGAGACAGAGAGAGAGACACAGAGAGACAGAGACAGAGAGAGGCAGAGACAGAGACAGAGAGAGGGAGGGATAAAGGGAGAGACAGAGAGAGACAGAGAGAGAGAGAGAGAGAGAGAGAGAGAGAGAGAAGGAAAGAGAGGAGAGTCAATAGTAAGTTAGCATAGGGGTTGAGGCAACATTCTATGCTCTTTGTCTACCTCATCACAGAACCCAAACTATAGAATCTAAAGACAGTCCTTTCTCATGTGCAGGCCTTTTGCATGTGTCTAGAATGTTACCTATGACTGGTTATTCCTTTTTAATGATAAATGCTTTCGAAATAGAAACAAGAACAGCATTTCTTATCCTAATTCATAATAATTTGGGTTCTTCTCTTTGAGGGAAGTGGGTAGCTGGCAATGAAAATGCATGACCAGTGATGACCAAGAAAACTAACTTAATTAACTTTAAAAAAAAAAGTAAAAAATGAACAAACAAAAAACAGAACATGCCCTGACTATGGCTAGAAAGCTACTATGGCAACAGGGAAGATCAAGACACGAATTCAAAAGAGAACAATAATGTTAACATGCCTTAATATGAAGCCTCAAAGGGAAATATTAATTAGTTTCAAGCCCCAAAAGTCCTCTTGGAAGAGGTCAGAACAATTTTATAAATCAAGAGATGTAGAAGAAAAATTGGGAAAATGAATGAGCGTTATGCAGGAGAATTATGAAAAACAGAGTCAACAGCTTGGAAAAGGAAGCACAAAAATTGATTGAAGAAAAAAGCTCCTTTAAAAAATGGAACTGGGGGCAGCTAGGTGGTGCAGTGAATAGAGCACTGGCCCTGGAGTCAGGAGGACCTGAGTTCAAATCTGGCCTCAGACATTTAGCACACACACACACACAAAACTAGCCGTATGACCTTGGGCAAGTCACTTAACCCCAACTGCCCTCCAAAAAAAACCAAATAAATAAATAAATAAATAAATAAAATGGAACTGGACAAATGGAGGAGAAATCCAAAGAAGAAAAGAATTTCTTTAAAAGTAGAATCTGACAAATGGAAAATGAGGCACAAAAGCTCACTAAAGAAAATAATTCCTATAAAATTAGAATTGGGCAAGTAGAAGCTAATAATTCTATGAGAAAAAAAATCAGAAGAATGAAAAAGTATAATAGATTGAAAAATATTACACTACAAAAACAACTGACATGGAAAATGGATCTAGGAGAGATAATTTAAGAATTATTGAACTACCCAAAAGCCATGATCGAGAAAAGAGCCAGGAGAGTAACCTTTAAGAAATGCTCAAGAACCAGAAAGCAAAATAGTCATTGAAAGAATCCACAAATCACCTCCTGAAAGAGATCACAAAAGAAAAACCCCAAGAAATGTTGTAGCTAAATTCCAGAATTATCATGTCAAGGAGAAAATATTGCAAGCAGCCAGAAAGAAACAATACAAAAATTATGGATTACACAGGATTTAACAGTTTCTGCCTTAAGTGATCAGAAAGTTAGAATATGATATTCCAGAAGTCAAAGGAGTTTGGATTATAATCAAGAATGAAGTACCCATCAAAATTAAACATAATCTTTCCAAGGAAAATTCAATGATTTAGGGGATTTTCAAATTTCCTGATAAAAAGGCCAAAGCCGAACAGAAAATTCAATCTTCAAATAAGAATCAAAAGAAGCATAAAAAGGAAAGAAAAATACAATCATGTTATTCAATAAAATTAAGCTGTTTATGTCCCTATATGGGAAGATGATATTTAGAACTCTTGAGAACTCTATCTCTACTGGGCCAGTTAAAAGGAGTATACATAGAGGTTAACTCTGATGCAATGACAGAAAAGCCAGATCGCTTTTCTCCCCCAGATTTAGCAGGCACTAACCTTTCACTTAGTTCTTGTTTCTTATGGGTTGATAATTCTGGAAATCGCCATAGCTGCTGGTGATCCACTTTCCTGAAATTTCCAGCTGTGGCTTGTCCTGGCTGCCCCAGGGCTAAGCCACAGTTTTAGACTGGGCTGGTTTTGGCTCCCAGCATGCTGCAATGAGCCCTTCCTGTCCCACCTGCTGGTCTGCCTTCAATGGGAGATGTGTTTCTCTGTACTTTTGTGAGTTCTACAGCCCTAAAATTTGTCTAGATTCATATTTTATAGGGATTTGAGGTGACTATGGGGGGAGCTGCGTAGTTTTCTTGCTTCTACGCTGCCATCTTGGCTCTGTACCCAATTTGATTTTTTAATAAAGAAGAAAACCAAATTACCTATAACAAAAATGACAAGAGTAATGATTTGGCTACAACAGAAGTAACTATCAATTATGGAGGGACAATTACTGGATGCTTATCATACCATCCAATATGACATCTTATTTTCATGGAAGTTGAAATACAATTTAAAAAAATTGACATGTTTACTCTAGAATGAATCCAGTGGAACAATATGCTTGAAATACAAGCATAGATAGTTCTGTCCAAAAAAATAAACAACTAAGATTTTGACAACAACAACAACAACAGAATGTTATGATTGCATTCATTCAACTTAATTACAGGACCTACTACTATGTCCCCAAAACAACCTTCCTAAGCTTAGATATAGAAATACCAGAAGTCTTCATGTGTCTTCTTATATGCTACTGCTTTACACACCAATATACTTTCTCTTTTTGAGGAACAGAAATGGGAAACAATGAAAGCTGGAAGACATATGAAAGAGAATGCATCTAGGCAGAATGTCCCTATCTGCTGGCAAATTCATCTTAGACTAGTGATGTTGACATCAAAGAGCATACAACTGGTACAGAAATTCATTTAAAGTTATATTCAGATTCTTCTCCTCTGAGTCCTACCTGCTTATGGGAAAAGATCCAATTTACTCCAATCTGCCCCAGGGACCTCCCACCTTAGCCAGGCCCTAAGCTTGATGTTGCTTTGAAGTCAATGGGAATTCTACTTGGATCTAGGAATGAATATGCAATAGAGATCCATAGTGCAGATAAGAGGCTGAGTTTATCTGGGAGAGCAGAGTTTTGCCCTTTGGGGAGTTGTTTATTTATCTAGGATTAGATTATAACTTCAGTGAGCCACTACCCTACTACAGTGAGAGCTCTAAACTCCTTGGGCCTCCAGAAGTGCTCAGTGTTGTGAAAACATAACTTACTCCATTTGAGGAAACAAAATGAATATTCTTGGGTAAACACTGACTGGGCAGAGGGATCCAGGGCAAAGATTGATGAGAATTTAATAATTGTTTGTTTGTTTTTCTCTCCAAGAGAACAGACTGACATCTTCCTTAAGTAAAATAAAACTAACTCTTTTGCTAATTTGTTCTTAATAAATAGCTTTGGCTTTGAGAGCTCTTGTGTGGTTGCTAAATTGTTATGAAGCATCTTTAACTTTTAGCTCCCTGTGCCCCAGTCCAGGCCAGTGGATACATATCTGGATTGAAAGTAGGAGGCAAAAAGTTTTCTGGGGTACGGTAGCTGTGGCACAGTGATAATGCTAATAATAACAATAATCACGATGCGGTGTTTACGTAGAGCATTGAATCTTCCAAAAACGCTATCTGAGATATAACTTTGTATGAGACCTTACACAGGCTTATTATCATTTGGTCTTAGCAATAGCTATGTGAGGTAGGTAATAACAGCGTTTTATTATTAAAGCACTATTCACATAGTTCTTTATGGTTTACAAGGTTCTTTATACATGTTATCACAATAGAACCGTACAACATCCATGTGAGCTAGATGCTGTTATTATCCTCATTTTGAAACTGAGCCTGAGAGAGGATAAGTGACTTACCCAGGGTAACTTAGTAACCGTATGATGCAGGATTTGAATTAAAGTGACTCCAAGTCTGATCTTTCGTCTACTACTACTTGCTTCTGATAGAGTAACAATTACAATTCCCATTTTGGAAATGATAAAATGGAGATTCAGAGAGTTGGAGTGATTTGCTATAGATTTAAATAATCATAGTTTTAGAGCTCCAAGGGCCCTCATAGATCATCTAGTCCATTATTCTCTCTGTATAATTGAGAAAAGAAAAGCCTGGAGTGATTTTACCCAAAGTAAAATAAAGCTTAGATGGTGGAGGCAGGATTCCAAACCCAGGAAATCTTATGCTAAGTTAGAGATCTGTCTGCTGTAATTGTCCACACTAACATACATGACTCATAAATGGCAACATGAGGACTTTAACCCAGGTCTTCTGAATCCTAGAAATTGCTTTTTAGTTGGGGGTATAGAGAGGGGTAAACCTTTTTATCCAGCAGAAGATGCTGGCCTGTAAAAGGAAATGGCAAACCATTCAAATAACTTTACTAAGAAAATCCCATGGGCAATATGGTCTATGAATAAGAATGGAGAGGAAATAAAAAGAGAGGAGTATGGTCCATAGTGTCAGGAAGAGTAACATACAACTGGACAATACCAAGGTGCTGGCAGGGGTTAAATGGATATATCTAGGTTTCCTAGAGAAGCCAAGCCAGGTTGTCAACATGGAACATATGTTATTTGATATAAACTATAATTATTAATAGGAAGTATTGCCAAAAGTAGAGCATTCCAAACAAGAAAGGGAGGTTGGGAGAGGGCTCATCTTTTCTCCTGATATGAGCCATTGGGACCAAGAAGGTCAAGAAAATACTGTGTAATTTGTTCTCATGTTCCTTGAGCTGTTACCCATTGCCCACAGGCATTCTTGGAGGGAGAAATTTGACTGTTTTCCAGGACCTCTTACTTCTCAGGTCTTACCCCTTTCTCCACTTATCTTGATTCCAAGAAGTTACCTGATAGGATTTTGAATAAGTAACAAGAATATCAGGAAGATCTCATAGACTTAAAGCTAGATGGGACCTTCGTTTTATTGATAGATTCTTAGAATGTTATGCTGGTAAAACACCTTAGACATCATCTAATGATCAGTCCAAACTCCATTTGTCAGAACTGGAGAAATTTAATGATTTCTTCAAGATCACACAGAGTATGAATTCCAGAGGTGAGACTGGAATACAGGTTTCTAGTCTATGGTTCTTTCATGACGCCATACAACTCGGAGTCTGTACAACAACAACAACACCAAAGTAAAAATTTGCTACATAATTAACTTAGTTCATTTAATACTGACTGTTTTTTGAAACACTCCCCCTCAAAATCTGAAACAACACTTTATATAATCAATTGAACAGTGTATGGTATGTATATCTGAGTTTGCAAAATGTGGATTTTCTTTTTAATTTAAATACTTCCCAGGTCCCTAGGATGCCTTTATGAGATTTGTCAGCTGTCCACATTCAGTGCACAGATCAGGAGACTAAAAATATATAGAAAGATAGATGGATAGATAGATACATGGTAGGGATATCTTAGAGGTGGTGAAGACTTCCAATTCTACTGACAAATCAGGTTCCTGAATTCAATCTAGCGGTAGCTTCTGATGACATGGAGAGGCACTTGAATCTCCCTATTATACTTATATGAAGATGTGGAGTAATAGAAGATTTTTGGACATATATAATTCTATCAAAATTCAACCCCAAATCTTTGATACTGACTTTATGCTTCATGATGGGGGGGGGGGAGGGGAGATGACTTCCTACTTCTAAAGAAAAATAAAGGTAGCCTTCACGGAACTGTCTGCCATCCATAAGCAATTATAAAACACCATTTTGGTGATTTAAGCAGAAATGAACCAAGAGCATATGGCTTAAATTGTCTCTAAAATAAACATGGGTTTAAAAATTAAAGGATATGGGCTTGGCAAGAATGAATTTGAGCTTTGTCTTACTAAAAACCTTTGAAAAGTCATTAAATTGAATTTTTTTGAGGCAACTAGTGCATACATAATGGCATGGACTTGATAAAATACTATAAAATGTAGTAGATGGATAGATAATCCCATCTACAGGTATATGTTGCATAGCAAAACACTGTAATTTATGTCACAGAGAAGCACACTGACAATAAGGAAGAACAATTAGCAAATCTCAATTAGGCTTGTGTTTACACTCCTATTGTTAAGAGTAATAATTTGTTTGCATAAAGTTAGATAGTCTGTTTTCAGTAAAACTATAAGTATCCATGCCTAAAAGTAGTGTCTGAACTAAACCAAGTGAAACAGGACTTCGTAATATGCCCAAATCATTTATCATGTAGGCACCCACATGGGAGATGCCAAGGACCTACTTCTTGGAAAAGACAGTTTCCTGCTATGTGGGAGGGAAAATCCTCTTTCTATTGTCAGTCGAACCAGACTATACTGCATCTTTAAAAATGACTGGATAACTCTAATTCAGAGTGGGGTGAAGGACCTTTTTATTCAGCATGGGGGCTATAAAGGGAGTTGGATGAGGAGAAATATTACCTTCCTCTTACCCTGCCTTTTAGGACTGGTGGTCATGGGAAACAGGCTCAGGGCATTGGTCTTGTCTGTTTCATTTGTCTTTTTCAGTTCTAAGTGCACCAGTGGAGCAGAGGATGGATTTGAGCCATGGCGACCTTCAGGGCAAAATTTCAGGCTGGATGTTGTAGCCAAACCAGAAGGAGAGTCCTAAGAAGCCCCAGTGCCAGGTTTCTCAGGGCACTGAGCCCTGTCAAGGACTGTCTGCAGCCCAAGCCAGAGATTTCACCAAGATACTTGGTGGGATTACGTTATATAGACGTCAAGTTAAACTGTGAATTTAATTCTCTTCCCCTCCCCAGAGACTGAAGTGTTGTTTCTGTTTTTATTTTTTTTTGGGGGGGGGGGGTCTATGTTCCCACGTGATAAGGAGAGGTGTGTTTACATATTTGATCTTGTCATAACTTTGAGGTAAATATTTATTTGTAAAAACTAATCTGATGGTAAGTGGCTAAATGCAACTGGTATGAGAGGGATCCCTTTAAGTGAGGGTATAAAATCAACGGGGATTCAAGAGAGTAAAGGCCTCTGAATGGTTCAGGGGGCCAGAGAACCACAGAGGAGGTATAAAAAAGAAAAAAAAACACTATTTGTTCTGCAGATAGTTGGGACCAGTGTAGCACTATTACATAAGCATGTTTCAATTTCATCTATCTTCCATTTTGTAGTGAATTCTGTTAACATTTTCATGAACCTAGAATCAAAACAAAGCTTTTGTTTAGGGTAGTGTAGACCTATCCTTCACAACAGAATACTAAGAGAACCCTCAATATGAATTTTTGAATTTTTCTTTGCTTCCACAGACATTAGCCAGCATTTTGGGATTGAGGGTTGTTGTTGTTGTTGTTGGTTTTGTTTTGATAGTAACACAGATACCACTACATCCTTGCCAACTTGTTAAATCCTTATCCTTTTCTAGGGGACAGATTACTATTAAATAAAATGTGAATCTCTACATGAAACATTTTTGTAGAAAAGAGGAGAAATAAAAAGGTTGGTGGGATTCTGAAGGTGAAATTCCAATTTAGTCTTTAGGAACTGACTAGATGATCTTGGACAACTAATTGGGTTTTCTATATCTCTTTTGATTTTATCCTTTTAAAAATGTATGAAAAAAGGTAAAACATACAGAAGATAGCCAGCCACAAAAATAAGAGTAAGACAAACTTGTCCCAACCACTAATTTTTGGTGGATTTATCTTGAATGAAAATTTGTTAAACAATGATCAGGTGTAGAATTTGTTGGGTAAAGTACATGTCCGTGTATGTATGTGTGTAGGTAGGGACGGAGGTAGATGTAAATGTGTACGTATATATTTATATGTTAATATATCCAAACTTCATTGTAACATTCAGGGTGGGGGAAGTTAAGTGAAGGGGGAAAGAACAAAGTAAAAATTGTACATCAGAGAACAAAGGAAAACTTACAAGGTAACAAGGATAGACAGCTCTCAAAACAACATGTATTATTTATCATATGGATTTTCTTGAAATGAAAATTTATAGCTATATATTTTGAATCTTCTCCTATGTTCTGCTGTGCATGACATTCCCTTTTTTCTCTTTTCTTACTTTGTATTTAAGTTGCAATATTTAAGTTTATGGTGTTTCTTTTTTTCTCTTTTCTGTATTTGAGTTCTAATGTTAAAAGGTTTTTATTAGAATGAAAATTAGATTCTTCCTTTTGCATGATGGAGGGTATAGGAAGAAAGATGATTACATGGGAAAAATTGAGTCTGTATAATCCTATACCCAGCTTTCTTACTCTGCATATTTTGCAAAATCTTCTACACAGCTCTCTATGTTTTTTTAGGTGAAGTGTATATCATGTCTATTTGACAGAGAGATTTAAATTACTTGAATTAAGTCACTGTATTAGGAAATACTGAATTATTTCAGCTTGCTATCCCTATAGACAGTTAGATGCTGGTTCCAGTCTGTACTGATGCAGAATATATGGGCATAAATGGATTCCTAATTGGGAGGCACTTTTTGGATCCTATTTGTGGTCACTGTCCCACGGTGTGTAACACACAGGAGTTTCATTTGGTGTTGCAATCGAAACTATTGAATCTCAAAATGGAATATAATTAAGGCTGCTTTCATAAAGCATGTTCCAATCTTAGCCAGTAAAGGGTGTCATATTTCTCCCAGCAGGTTTAGGCAAGGAAATAAAATCTATAGCTTTGTCAGGGCAGCCTGAATCAGAAGCATGCTATCGGCTAGAAAGGCTAGTGTGTCAATTGCTTCAGTCACTACACAGTTGGCTTTATCTTGGGAGCTTTGTACCAAGGAATTGGAAACTGATGGATGGTATGGCCTAGGAGAGCTAGTGATCATTTTGTTTATACATATTTAACATATATGTTATAGACACACTATATAAATATTAAAAAAAAACTATATAAAAAAGCTGCACACAGGGCATTTAGGTGGTACAGTGGATAGAGAGATGGGCCTAAACTAATGAAGACTCATATTCCTGATTTCAGATCTGGCCTCACACACTAGCTGTATGACCCTGGCCAAGTCACTTAATTCTGTTTGCTTCAGTTTCCTCATCTGTAAAATAACCTGGAGAAGGAAATAGCAAATCACTCCATTATCTGTGCCAAGAAAATCCAAAATGAGGTCATGAAGAGTTGGACACAACTGAAAAAACTCACAAATATATTATATATTATAAGGGTATGAGACTAAATTTTGTATGAAAAAAATGGAGAGTTTTGATGTGCATATTTTGTTTTGAAAATAGACTTCTAGGGATAGTAGACATTTAATTAGCCCTTTATAAAAAGTTTACATAAAATATAGTATTTGGGGGTCACAATAAGCTTGAAAGATAGATATTTTACATAATATTATCATCATCCCATTTAACATGCAGGTAAAGAAATTGAGGGAAACCTGTAAAGGATTTGCACATACTGCTAAAGGTGCAAATCCTTTAGATAAAAAGGCAGGTATCTACAGACTCCAGCAAATCTCTGGCACAACTCTGCCAAGATGAGGAGGGAAATCTGGAGAAACAAGTCACTAAGTTGCCATACAGGTACTGATGGATGAAGGATAAAATTCTCTAAACAATATAAAGGTTATAAAAAATTCTTTCCCATTTGAATCAGATTGATAAATAGATAATTTTATTTATTTTAAAAACATGTTTATTTCTTTATTTTTAACATTTGTTTTGAGTTCCAAATTCTCTTTCTCCCTCTATCCCCTGTCCTGCCCATCAAGAAGGCAAGTAGTATGATACCCATTATAAATGTGGAGTCATGCCAAAAATAATTCCATATTTTTAGTCATGTAAGAACAATATTGACCATACGGGCAGTAATGTAAATAGAATGATCCCTCTACAGAAGCCATTTTATGAGTAAACAAAAATCAAAGAAGGTACTTGAGAACAAATAATGAAATATACCTTCCTCCTCAAGGCAGAGAGGTGGGAGTCAACTAGATAGAGCATGATGGTATATAAGTTATGAGATGAGGTAATTGTGACAAATAATTTGATTTAATGATTTTTCTTCATCCTAAGGAGGATTCAAGGATGGTTGGGGTGGGGAGGACAGAGAGGATTTTTTCCTCACAGAAATGATTGTCATTGGTAAAGTCATTGCTAAATGAATTTGCTAAAAAGTCATTTGGTAAAACATTTAAATATATAAAAAATGGGTTTCCATTGATGTCTGCTTTTCTGTGAAACTAAAGATGTGCATTTTTCTTCATTTTTTTCTGTTTTACAAGAAGAAAATATCACTGTTTCAAAGGTATAAGTGGGCAAGCAGGAGAAAAATTACTTTGTAGGCAAATTTACAGTTTTGGTTTTTATCATAAAAGGTGAAAATGTGCAAAGATACCAAAGTTACAGCAACCATATTGGCAACAAAAGGAACAGTGGAAAGAACCAAAGATATGAATGCCTCAGCAACAGACGCCTTATTTATTTATTTTTGCTCATTACCACTCACTGAGCAAAAACATGTTTAGTTACTCTTGATTCTTGAGTACAAAAGGGAGGCACATTGCCATGTCTCAATGTGTTCATGTTCAATTGGGATTATATCCTCAAGCACAATGAACTCACTTGACTCAAACAATTGTCAAATTATATTTAAAGTTAGCCAATAAGTCATCCTTATATCATCTGCTCCATATGTAGAAGAATTTGCATTTTAAAAACCTAAAAATGGTTTCCTGAGAGAAACTCACTTCATTTGAAAACAATTCAATTCAAAGAACATTTATTAAGTATTTTATGTGGCTGGGCACTGTGTAAAGCTTTGAGAATAAAAAGATCTCACTTTTCCCTCCCACACAGGCAACACACACACACACACACACACACACACACACACAACCACTCAGTTCTTGCAATCTTATGAAGTCTATTTTTTTAAAAGTGTTTTTATATCTCCATCATATCTGAATAGAGGAAAACCTTCCTTTCAAAGACAAATGAGAAACATTTAAGCACAAATAATGCCAGTAGCACATCTGACAATGTGAATATCATTCTACCCTAGTAGCAATATCCCTTTCTGATGAGATGAGACTGTTTTATTTCAGTATCAATTCTTAAAGACCATCAATAGCTTTTTTTAGTTACTTGCTTATTTATTTTAGTGTTCTTTTTATTCCCTTTTTTGTAGCCATTATATATATATAATATTATATATAATTACAAATAATATAATATATAATATTATAAACTATAATATTATATTATTATATATTATATTATATATAATTATAAAATGTATAATATTATATAATATTATGAATTATAATATATAATTGCATATATTATATATATAATTTCTTCTGATCCGTTCCATTTATTTTATTCTCCATCTATTTTTATAAACTTTTTTCCTATTTTAGAATTCTTCAGGGTGTCATTTCTAAATCCACAATATTATTCTATTATATCCTTAAATCATAGCTTATTCAGTCATTTCCTAATTGATAGGCACCCCCCCCCCAATATTTCTAGTCCTTTGGTACTATAAGAAATGTCATTATGAATACTTAAGTCAATAATATACAGTCAAGATTTGGGGAGATAGATATCAATTGTACCAAAAATTTATAGGGGAAGTAAGTCCAGTAAGAATAAAAAGCTCTGATGAATAAAATTCTGAAGATAAAAAGTGAAATTACTATAATGAGGAAGAAAGTAGTACTGGTTTGTTGAGATTTATGTAGAGACAGTGAAAAGTCATCAAGCAATAGAGATTTTTAAAAGATGAAAAGATTAAGTAATTGTGGACGAATAAATGTAAGAAGGGTGTCAGGATTATTAAATCTCAGAGTAAAATGAGGTTGGTAAGGAAAGAGGAGAGTAACCAAAAATGATTTTTTTTCATTTTAAGGGAAATTAATGAATATGCTTTGTGTCACAATGTCTAAGACTCTTGTGAAGATCTGAGTTCAAATTCTGCTTCCAACTGTTACTAACTACATGGCCTGGAGCAAATCTTTTAACCTCTCAGGATCAGTTTTCTCACATGAAAAATGGGATAAAAGCAATTATCTCAGAGTCTTTATAGGGATCAAAGGAAATGATATGGCTAGCCCTTTGTTTTCCTTAAAGTGCAATATATTATTATTATTATTACAATTAATAATTATTATAAAAGTAGAATATAAAGAAGGAACTTCTTGGGGATGATTATAAATGATGGTAAAGAGAAGACAGTGCAGATGAATTCTCATTTTGTTTCTGTGTTCTCTTCCTCTGAGAAATGCACTTTAGATGGAAAGGATAAAACAAATATTTGTCATGAGTATGTGCCCAAAATAAATCAAAATTTAGTATGAGAGAATGTTACAACATTTTCAGGCAAAAATATTGATGCTAAAGAGAAGGCAGAGACACTCAAATCTGATTTTTTTTTCTGTTTTATCTATCAATGAGAAGGCATTTTGACCAAAAATGATTCAATAAATATGAAAAAAGGAACTTAGATTCCAAATAAGTAGAAAGGTAGTAAGAAAGCACCTTGTTGAACTTGGCAAGTTAAAATCAACAAAGATATTATTGAATGTCAGAAACAAAATAGTCACTAATGATTCGAAATTAACTTGTAAGGAGGTTTTTCATGCTGTAGCCCAGAAATCTGTGATTAGCCTAGTGCATTTTCACATTTTAAATGATTGTTTAATATTACAGGTCATTTTGTTGTGAAATTTTAGATGACGCAGCTAAATATGAATCAATTATATAAGATGGAATTTCACCAAAGTAAAACAGTCTCTGCCCTCACAGAACTTAATCTTATTATTCTATTGGGAGAAATAACATGTATGTATGTGTGCATTTCTCTCTCTTTCCCCACCTCTTTCTTTCTCTCTGCATTACATAGATATATATAGATATGTATTTGTATATACACATACATATCTAATATGTATATATAAGATTTATATAACATATACAACAATTAACCATATATGTATATAGTTGATTGCTATTAATCTAGGTACCTTATTCCACATGAAGTGATAAGATGTTCAATTAATCATTTTCAATCACAGACGCTAGACTTAACTTCAAAAGTATTTGAAAGTCATTTGGTGAAGTGAAATCATGCCAAACAGGAAGTCTGTTATAACTGGGTAAGCAATTTCATCATAGAATCTGAGTCTTGTATAAAAGCATGAAGTTAGCTGGAATCAACAAGTTCTGTGGTTGAAGTAAGCATTATTTTCCTCCACATTCCTGTGAGTTCACTGATGAGAAGAGAAGGAAAGACCACAGCCTTAGCTTTCATTGAATCTTCTTCCCCTTCTACTTTGATCAGAGAAAGGCCTTGGGAGTTTCAAAGGTTCTGAAGAATTTTGGACTTCCCATTTTTTCATCAGTATTCTAGATTCATTCCTCTATGGCTACAGCAATTGGTGATAGTATCTTTGTCAGAAGCAAAAGACATGGATACAAATTAATCATCCTTAGAGTAAAGGACCTCTAGAAACTAGGATATAGGAGTTACTCCTTTGCTAGATATGCACCCTAAGCTTAAGCTTAAATTTCCTCTTCACCTCTATTGGTACTCATAGAAGAGTATGTCACAGATTTTTGGGAGGGTGTTTTCTGCAAACTTGCTCTATCACCTTGTAAATATCTCTTTCCAAAATGTATTTTAAGGATGATCGACTAAATCAAATTTTAACTTATTGGGGGAGGGGGAAAGCAAAGAGTAGAGGCTTGAGTCAATAATATTAGAGAATCACTCTGGACTTCTCAAGGGTACCTGACTCATCAGTTGGAGTGGGAGTTGAATAAGAATCCTCATTGTTTCTATGTTGTGAAGAGACTTCTTTGTATCCTTGAAAATACTATGTAAATGGGAATTGGTATATTTAATGAGGAGGAAGAGGAGGAGGTGGAGGAGGAGGAGGATAAAGAGGAGGAAGGACAATAATCACCCTAATTACTGGGCCTGAGTAACCAGTAGGAACTTAATAAATGAAGGTTGTTTTGATTTGATGTAAAGAATGCCACAGAATCATTTGATTTCAATGTAAAGCCCTGTTCTATTAATGCATTGCTCTATTAATATAGATTAATTAAATTAATATATAAATGCATTGTTCTATGAATATTCTGTTCTGTGTTTGGAAAATAAGGTAGTGGGGTAAATGACTTCTAGATTCTCTTTAATAAATGAGACCTCTATATAACAGAAAGATCAAATCCAACCACAATGAATAATGCATATTTAGGAGCTGGCTGTTCCCTAAGAAACTCACAGAGGCACAAGCCTTGAAGTTGTCCATGAGTATCTCTGAGTTGTATTTAGTCTTTAATACTAGAGTCAATATTTAAAAAGTAGAATCATCTATTACTTAAAGTTAACAATCATGTTAAAGAATGCAAACAGACCAAAGGCAAGGGCATGACAAAAGGAGAGTTCTTAAGAGGTAGGCATAAAGACAAGATAATGCTAAACAAATCATCCAAACTGTGGATAATTTAGGGAATTCTAAAACCTACATATTGCATTTGATAGCAGCAAAATTCCTCAAACATGTTTTGTTCTTGGGTGGTAGAAACTTTGATTTTCGCACAGAAGCCCCATTTTAAAAAGGTTCATAAGTATTTCAGAAGTATTAAGATGCGAATTCAGGGTTTTGGTGATGTTGATCATTTGGCTAAAATTAAGAAAACAGGGACTCCAAAGAAAACATGGTTTTTAATAAGAACCTCTTTCCAGTGCTGCTTTATCATAATACAATATTTAAGATAATGAATAATTCATTTTCTACTGTACATTGGGGCTCTCTCTTGAAAGGATAATACAATAATTACTTACATGAGCAGTTATAGTTTTGTGTAAAGGCAGTAAGTTCCTGTTGTTGGGCTTCCATTTTCTTCAGAAGAGCCTAAGAATTAAGGTCCCTAACTGCAAATTTGCTCTGTTTGTGAAGAGATATGTTAAAAGTTAATATCTTAGAGTCAAAGAATGGCTTTTTCAGATTTATCTTCTTAAAGATGCCTATATTAAATGGAAGGAAGAGCAGGCAATTGATAATAAATCCTGTATGAAAAATTGCCATAGTCCATAAAAACATTAATGCTAAAGGATAACTAAATGAAGGCTTAGAACTATAACTCTGGAGGAGCAGTATAATAATGATGGATGAAAGAGCCATAATGAAGAACTGCTCAAGTGGTGCTTATGTTCTCTTGAACAAGAAATACTGTCAGACTTGAAAATACATAATACAAATAGTGAACTGGCAGTTAGAAGCCAAGATAAGTGAGAATATGGGACAAAAATATTTAGCTACAATGTATGGGTTCAAATCAATGGGGTAGAATGAACAGAACACCAAGTTACTGTAGAATTCGGGTTGGGGTTTTAGCGATCCACATTCAGTGATCATGTCAAAAATTATGTGAAGCAGAAGAATACCACAGAATCAGAGGTAGAACAAGTTCCCCCTGTTCAGAATTTTTTAAATTATAAATTAGTGACCCTACCCAATAAGCATTTATTAAGTGCCTACTATGTTCTAGGCACTGTACTAAGTACTGGGGATACAAAAAAAGAGACCAAAATTACAGACCCTGCCCTCAAGGATTTTATGATCTAAGGAAGAGATAACACATACATCCAAAGAAGCTATGTTCAAGAAAAATAGGACATAATTTACAAAGGCAAAGTGATAGAATTAAGACAGGTTGGGGAAGACTTCCTATAGAAGATGTGGTTTTAGCTGGGATTTGAAGAAAATCAGAGAAGGCAGATGGTAGAGATGAGGAAGGAGAGAATTATAGGTATAAGGGAAAGTAAGGGAAAATGCTGTGAGATGAGAGATGATGTGTCTTGTTCCTGTAATAGCAAGGAGGCCAGCATCATTGGATCGAATAATATGTGTGTGGGAATAAGGTATAAGAGGACTGAAAAGGTATGAAGTGGGCAGAGCTAGGTCATAAAGGACTTTGACCACAAAATAGAGGATTTTGTATTTGAGCTGGTAGGGAACCGCAAGAGTTTGATGAGTAAGGGAATGAGAGTGGTTCCACCCACACTTAAAACAAACAAACAAAAAACTTTGCCAGCTGAATAGAGGATGGACTAAAATGAAGAAAGACTTGAGGCAGGCAGACCCACAAGCAGGTTATGGAAACAATCTAAGAGTGAGGTGATAAAAAAAAAAAAAACCTTCACCACAGTGGGAGCAGTATTAGGAGCAGGAAGATGCCATATTTGAGAGATGCTGCAAACTTTACAAAGACCTTCAAACAAATGATCACTATTGTGGAGAACAAAATTCCAATTTATTTTACTAAAGCAGATGTACATCTAAATTGTAACTTTGTCATTGATTTTTTTTCCTTTTTTCTCGTTTAATTGATGCCATCGGTTTTTTTTAAATTTTCTTGTTTACATCATTCATTTCTACAAGATTTTGAATTACAAATTTTCTCCCCTTCTTTCCCCTACCACCAACCCCAAAACTGTGATCTCACTGTAAAGCCCCTCCCCCAATCTGTTCTCTTTTACATCCTCCTCCCACACCCCTCTAACTTTCTGGCAGGGCAGGGAGGGTCTCCCTACCCCAGTCCCTGTATGTATAAATGTACATATATATATATATATGCATTTGTATTCCTCCCTTCACCTATCTTCATACTAAAAAAAGTTTCATAGGTTACAAGTATCAATTTTCCATAGTGGCACGTAAATAGTTCAGCTTTGATAAGTTCCTTATGATTTCTTTCTCATGTTTACCTTCTCATGCTTCTTGTGTTTGAATGTCAAATTTTCTGTTCAGTTCTGGTTTTTTCATCAAGAATGCTTGAAAATCCTCTACCTCACTGAATGACCATATTTTCCCCTGGAACATTATACTCAGTCTTGCTGGGTAGGTAATTTTGGTTTTAATCCCAGCTCTCTTGCTCTCTGGAATATCATATTCCAGGTCCTTTGCTACCTCAATGTAGATGGTGCCAGATCCTGGGCTATCCTAATTGTGTTTCCACAGTATTCAAATGGTTTTCTCTTGGCAACCTGTAATATTTTCTCCTTTAACTGGGTATTCTGGAACCTGGCAATCACATTTCTAGGAGTTTTCTTTTGGGGATCTTTTTGAAGAGGTGATTGGTGAATTCTTTCAAGTTCTATTTTGCCCTTTGATTCTAAAACATCAGGGCAATTTTCTTTGAGGATTTCTTGAAGGATGCTTTTCAAGTTCTTTTTTTTTGGTCAT
>CM053599.1:79476394-79532907 GCA_028646575.1 Pseudocheirus occidentalis
GTTTTCAGGTAAACCAATAATTTTCAAGTTGTCTCTCCTGGCTCTATTTTCGAGGTCAGTGGTTTTTTTCAAGGAGATAGTTTACATTGCTTTCTAGTTTTTTTCATTTTTTGGGAACAGTTTAATAGTATCTTGGTTTCTCATAAAGTCATTAGCTTCAACTTGCTCCACTCTAATTCTGAAGGAATTATTCTCTTCAGAATGCTTTTGAGACTCTTTTTCCATCTGGCAAATTCGACTTGTTAAGGCATTCTTCTTCTCATTGGCTTTCTGGGCCTCCTTTGCCATCTGAGTTAATTTGTTCTTTAAGGTGTTATTTTCTTCAGTCAGGTTGTTGACTCTCTTTTTAGGATTTTCTCACATCATTCTCATTTTTCTTTCCAATTTTTCCAATTTTTTGGTTTTCAAAGTCCTTTTTAAGTTGATCTATAGCTTGTAGGCAATCTTCGAGTGTTTTGGAAGCATTTGGCATGGGAGTTCTGACTGTGATGTCTTCCTCCCATTCCATGCTTCAATCCTTTTTGTCCACAAAAAAAGTGGAGTTTTATTGCTGTTCTTACTTTGCTCCCTTTTCTTCATGTTGGGCAGTCAATTAATTGCTTGGTTTTTTAGCTCTGTGGAACTCTGCTTCTAGGAGGGGAAAGCTCTGTTCCAAATTGCTGCTGCCAGAGCTATTAGGGGGGTGCTGCAGTCCCCCCACAGCTTTGGCTCACTGAAAGGACACCACAGGACCACCACTCAAGACCATGATCCAGATCCAGGCCGCTTAATGCAAGAGTCTTTGGCCCTGAACAGTCGTCTCAGTCCCCCTGCTCTCTGTAGGCCAGGAGCTCTGAAGAAGCCCAGTGGGAGCAGCTGCTGCTTTCAGCCGTTCCTGCTGCCACAGTCGGCCTCCTGCTGCTTCCTTGCCCTGGGAGCAGTTTGGATGAACTGCTTTCCTCTCACAAACTGAGCAAAATCCACTGACCTTTCTTTTTGCCATTTTTCTTCTGGCCTGATAAATGTGGAAACTGTGCCTCCAGTGCCATGGATCTGCTCTCTCATATAGACTTGGCTCTGCCCAACCACCCTGGGGCCTGGCACAGGTTTCAGGCTGGGCCAGCCGGGAATCTCCCAGCCTGCTGCCATGAGCCCCACCTGCTTGGCTGCCTTCAGCAAGATATGTGCTTTCTCTATTTTCGAGAGATTTGGAGCCCTAAAATTTGTTCACAGTCGCACTTTCTGGGTATTCACATCTTGACTCTTCCCCCAAGATGCTTTCTGATGCCATCAGTTTTTACATTTCATTTAATCAAGTGATGAACATTTATTCATCACCTGCTGTGTGTTACATAATGTTGAGAGCACTGGACAAAGACAAAATTAAAACCAGATCAGTAAGATTACTCTTTTACACAGCTCTGATTCTATCATTTAGCTTCTCAAAAATGTTTGCTAATTTGCCATTGCCTGATGAATAAAAGTCACATTTCTTTCCCTGCCATACAAAGGTACATTCTGTTTGGTACCAGCTACTTTTCTAGCCTTTTTGAAACTTCTGCCCCTGATGTGCTCTGGCTAAATGGAATTGCTACTTATACACCAAGTGAATTTTGTTCTTTACCATATCTATGACCGTAACATCAATGACACCTGTGCAGCTTCTCTCAAAACTTTGTATGTTGAAATTCTACCCATCTTTTACTTCTACTAAACCCATGACACCTTTCCTGATCCTTCAAGGAAGAATTATTTTCTCCCTTCTTTGAATCTGCATAGACTTTTGTATCATATTTTTTGCTTTATTATACTTTGATGATTCAGTGTGATATGGCAACCTCCCATTCCCCAATAGAAGCTACTGCATTAGAAGAGGCATAAGGTAAATAAGCTGGAACATGAGAGCTCCTTTTGATTCTGGTCAAACTACACCTGGGTCATTGTCCTCACTTCTAGGCACCTGTTTCAAGGAAGACATTGGAAAACTAGGGAAAAAACATCCAGAGGAAGGAGAACAGAAGAATGTCGTACCTGAGATCATACTATGTGATAATCATTTCAAAAAACCAGGGATGTTTAGCCTAATGGAAAAAAGACAATTTGAGGTGTATCATATCTATATTTGTGACATTTATAAGGTTTTCATGTAGAATAGGATTGGCTTTAGTTTAAAAGCATTTTTAGTTCCAAATTCTCTACCCCCCTCCCTCTCGTCCCTCACCTTTGAGAACGAAATATATAAGATCAAGTTTGGTTTTAAAAAACAAAATAAAACTTTCTTTGTAGCCCCAGTGCTTAGCTAAGTGTTTGCTATATAGTAACATTTAATAGACATAGGACTAGGTGACACAGCGGATAGAGCACTAGGCTGGGAGTCAAGTCCTGAGTTCAAATTTGACCTCAGATACTTCCTAGCTGTGTGACCCTGGGCAAGTTACTTAACCTATGTCTGCCACAGTTTCTTCAACTGTAAAATGAGGATAGTAATAGCACCTACTTCCTAGGGCTGTTGTGAGTATAAAATGATGTAACATTTGTAAAGCTCTTAGCCTAGTGCCTGGCATGTGGCAGATACTTAATAACATTACTTGACAACTGCTGTTTCCTTCTTAATTAATGTTTTTGGATTGGTTGGTTAATTGGCCTATCACCATAGGGAAAAATTGGTCTTCACAGGTAGAAGTTTCAGAGAGGTAAATTTAGGCTTAACAGGGGGAAATCATTCCTAACATTTAGCACTCTCCCAAAGCTAGATCACCCTCACCAGAATACCTAGAGCCATATGTGACCATTATGGGTAGGTGAGTATGCTTGGGGCTTGAGGGAGCTTAGGGCAGGAATTCCTATCTAAGGATAGATGGGCAAATTCTATGAATCTGTCATTCCATACATTTCTTACCTCTTTTCAACGAGGGGAAGAAACTTCTTTTTTTTTTTAATCTTAGTTCTTAGAACAATGCTTGGTGCTTAGCAGATGCATAAGTATGTTTGGTGGGTTATAACATTTGCTGCCATTTCTTGAGAGGGAAATGAATTTCTTCTCCTGTTAAGAACCCAAGTTAATAAGCCCTCATTAAATGCCCACTTTGTGCCAGGGACTATGCTAAGTATTGGCAATACAAAGTGCAACAAAATGAAACTATACTCACCATCACAAAATTGACTGGGAGGAAGTAACCTTGTACACAATCTAAGTGACAATAAACATTTATTAAGAGTTTATTATTGGCCAGGGACAATGCTAAGTACTGGGAAGACAAATTCTCTAAGTTCACGTGAGCACTAAAGTGTGAAGAAATATATCATACATATCACATAAATATACATACACATATATGTATTTGTGCATATATCATGTGTACCCATTTATAAACAAGCTCACATACATACTAAACATATTATATTTGTATGCCAATATCATCTTTATCTTTTTGTTGAGAAGCTTCAGTCATGTCCAGCTCTTCATGAGCCCACTGGAATTTTCTTGGCAAAGACACTGGAGTGGTTTGCTACTTCCTTCTCCAGATCATTTTACTGATGAGTAAATGCAAGCAAACAGGATTAAGAAACTTGTCCAGGGTCATACAGTTAATAATTGTGTGAGGCTGGATTTGAACTCAAGTTCTCCTGGCCAGTGCTCTATCCACTGAACCACCTTATATTTATCTACATATAGTTATGTGTAGATATATGGATCTATGTACTAATATAGACAAGTATCTTAATTTGTAGATACAGTTCTACAGATAAAGATTATGGAGATGATAGATTTATATGTGTGTGTATACATATGTACATGCTTACATAGATAGATACCAGACCTATAATTTCATTCATCAGAGTTAGAAACTCCCAGTTATAAACTGCCTCTTGCAATATAGATAAAAGTACTTTCTTCTCCATTACTTTCTTAGAAAGTTGGATGGAGCTCTGAAAAGTTGTGATTTTGCCCAGGGTCATTAGCCACCATGTGTTGAGCATGGAACTTGAACTCAGTTCATTCTGACTCCTGAGCCAGGTCTCTCTATTCTACACTGAAGACAAAATATATACAAAATGCATAGTTTGGGGGAGCACTGACAGGGAATTCAGTAAATACTTATCATAGTAAGTGAGATTGAAGCTATTTCCATCATGGGCAGAATAAAATATGGCTGATCTCTATCTTGTTTCCTCTAAATCCTCAATGTCACCAAAAGAAGGACATTCGTTTTGGCCCTTATAATTTACTACCCTTCTGAAGCCAGGGGGATTTTGTGACTCATTAATGGATACCATAAGACCAGAATTTTATTGGAACAGAACATTGGAGACTTGTGTTAGTAGAAAATATATTAGACTGAACACAACAAATGATCACTGTGAGAGGTAAGCAGAAAAACCTGAGAGAACCTGGTCTCATGGTTCACAAAGGAAGCATAATAATTAGGCTGAAAGATGGGAGGAACCAGCATAATGTTGATTTAGCAAAGGCCAGGTACCAAGTGAAACCTGAATAAGGGGAAAAAATCTTTCTCAATGTGGTCTTAGGTAAAACATTTTTTTCCTCCCTATGTCTCTCTCAAGTCAGTTGTCAAAGCAGGAAAACTCAGCAGTGTGACTTTATTAAAAACAACCCTTTTCCATTTTATAGGTGAACTTAAAGCAGGGATTGAGGGTGAGGGGCAAAAATCCGAGACTATTTTTCTAGCTGAAGAGGGAGTAGGGCAATAATGTCTTATCATAATTATAATTTGTATAATCTGTCACATGTAAGACTTGGCAAACAAATTTCATACAAACAGCTATATCCCCCATGACAAATCTTTTTGTTGTATTTACTTGTATTCTCTCTATTTTCATTTTCCTCCTCTACTAGATATTTTGCCACTAAAAGAATATAGCAAGATAATTTTTGTGGTAACTGTAATATGTATTATATCTAGTTTATATTACCATGAAGATAAAGGATGTGATCCCAATATACCTATGAACTCACAAGTCCAAACAAATGAAATGTTCTTAGGGTATGGATCTAGCAGTATTATCTTCTCCCAGAGAATCTTCAATGGCTCATTACTGCTCTAGGATAAAAGATATTTTTAGAATAGTATTTCAAGCCCTTCCTGATATAGCTCCATTACATTTCCCATCATTTCATATTAGTCTTTTTCATGTACTCTTCATTCTAGTCAAGTAGGCATAGTAGCAGTTGCCTATACCTGACTTACTATTTCCTGCCTCTGTGGCTTGGTATAGGTTGGCCCTCAATTATAAAATATACTATCTCCTTAATTCTCTCTTAGCTGCTTCCAAAGTACAACATTGCTATCATCTCCTAAACAAGGTCTTTCTTGATCTTCTTGTTTGCCAGTGCTCTTGCTCTTGAAATTAATTTGTATTTCTTTACATTTAATTACTTGTGAACATGTTGCATCCTCATTTACCCCAAAATAACATGTAAGTTCCCTTGAAAAAGTGAGTGTTTTGTTTCATCTTTTTATTTTTACTCCCTAGCATCTTCCACATAGTACATATTTAATAAGTACATATGGAATTAAATTAATATGCTTAGTCTGCCTTATAATACATAGCAGAAATAACAGACTCCTTCAAGTTTTAAACCTTGGAAGGTCTAAAAGTACCTAGAGAGAGCTAAGTCATGATCAAGTACCTTTCATTGAGTCAGCAAAACCAGATGAATCTATATAGTTTTCATATTTTTGACTGTGTAAAAATGCTAGAAATGATAGAATGAATGTTTTAAGGTGAATTGGGGGAAGATAGAATAAGAAATGGCACTTTGTACAGGGGAATTTTTGCACCAAATATTTCCAATTAAAGTTTAAGATCGTAGGCTCAGAAGTAGAGCCAAAATCCAGAGTAAAAGCAGGGGTTCACCAGTGCTCTTCACCAAACCCCTCCAAATACTTGTAAAAATAACTCTTTATAAATTCTAGAGTAGCACAATCCACAACGCGACAGATTGAAACAAATTTCCAGCCCAACACAACGTGGAAGGTAGACAGGAAATGTCTCTTGCACCAGTCTGAGAGGAAACTGCAATCCAGTCTGAGTGCTAGCACAAACTGGGTTACAGCAAGCCCAGAGCAGGTCTCAGGGGACTGAATTACCGGCAGCTGTGGCACTTTGCAGACCTATGTGAGAGAGGATCACAGTCTGGCCTGAACCCCAGGGCAGTAGCAGTGGAAGCAGCAACTGCTTCCAAAACTTGCAGCTCACAAATGATGGCCAGATTGATTAGGAAGGGATTATAAGGTTCTCCTTGCTGTGTCTGAAGCAGGATTCTCAAGCTTTGCCTATGCCTAGACCTGGGTAACAGACTTGGGTGGTGGCCCTGGGGTGAGGAGGAACACGAGAATGGCAGAGCTTGTGGCAGTGGTTGAAAGGGAATTATCCTCACAGTTCCAAGGCAGAAAAGAGTGCTTGTGGTCACTCACAGACCAGAGTACATGCCAGGAGAGGAGTAAATCTCTCTCTTTTGATCATACCACCTTGGAAGAACTTAAAATTTATAGACCTCTAGAAGTATCTCTGAAAACAGTTGTACAAAACCCCTGAAGATTGGGACAGTGTGCCTTCTACCCTGGAAACATAACAAAAAGTTAAGTAGTCAAGTAATTGGCTGGGAAATGACAAAACAGTAGAAAAAACTCAAACTATAGAATTTTGTTTTAGTGACAAATAAGATCAAAACAAACAACCAGAAGAAGATGACAAAGTCAACGTTCCTACATCCAAAGCCTCCAAGAAAAAAAAAAGAATTGGTTTCTGGGCAGGAAAGAACTCAAAAAAGATTTTGAAGATCAAATAAGAGAAAAAGAGGAAAAAATTGTGAGGAGAAATGAGAGTGATGCAAGGAAATTATGAAAAATGAGTCAACAGCTTTCTAAAGGAGACGCAGAAAATTACTGAAGAAAATAACACCTTAAAAATAGATTAACCCAAATGGCAAAAGAGGTCCAAAACATTAATGAATAGAAGAATGCCTTAAAAAGCAAAATTGGTCAAGGGGAAAAAGAGGTCCAGAAACTCACTTAAGAAAATAATTCCTTCAAAATTAGAATGGAGCAAATGGAAATGAATGACTGTATGAGAAATCAAGAAATGATAAAAGGGAACCAAAAGAATGAAAAAAAAATAGAAACCAATGTGAAATATCTCACCGGAAAAACCACTGACCTGGAAAATAGATCCAGGAGAGAGAATTTAAAAATTACTGGACTGTCTAAAAGCCATGATAAAAAAGATCCTAGATATCATCTTTCAAGAAATTATCAAAGAAAACTTCCCAAGAATCAGAGGAGAAAATAGAAATTGAGGGAGCCCAGCAATCACCTCCTGAAAGAGACCAGAAAGAAAAACTCCCAGGAATATTACACTCAAATTCCAGAGTTACCAGGTCAAGGATAAAATATTGAAAGCAGCCAGAAAGAAATAATTCAAGTATTGTGGAAACACAATCAGGATAACACAAAATATAGAAGCCTTGACATTAGGGGATCAAAGGGCTTGGAATATGATATTCTGGAGGTCAAAGAAGCTAGGATTAAAACCAAGACCCACCTACCCAGCAAAACTGAGTATAATTCTTCAGGGGAAAAAATGGATAATCAATGAAACAGAGGACTTTCAAGGACTCTTGATGAAAAGATCAGAGCTTAATAGAAAATTTGACTTTGAAATACAAGACTGAAGAGAAGAATGACAAGGTAAACAGGAAAGAGAAATCATAAGAGACTTATAAAAATTGAGCTGTTTATATTCCTACATGGAAAGATGATACTTGCAATTCATGAGACCTTTCTCAGTATTAGGGTAGTTGGAGGGAAATATAAATATATAGATAGAGGCAGAGGGTGAGTCAAATATTAAGGGATAATATTTAAAAAATAAAATTAAGGGAGAGGATTGTACAGGGTAAGGGAGAAGGAGAGAGGTAGAATGGGGTAAATTATCTCACTTAAGAGACTAGAAAAAGCTTTTACAGTAGAGGGGAAGAAAAGAAAGGTGAGAGGGAATGAGTGAACATAGTCTCATCAGATTTGGCTGAAGGAGGGAATAACATACACACTCAATTGGGTATGGAAATCTGTCTTACCCCATAGAAAAGTAGGGGGTTAGGAGATAAGAGAGGGGCGGTGATAGAAGGGAGGCCAGATTGGGGGAGGGTGTAATCAGCAGCAAACACTTTTGAGAAGGGACAGGGTGAAAAGAGAGAGTAGAATAAATAGGGGTAGGATAGGATGAAGTGAAATATATTTTATCTTTCACAACATGACAATTATCAAAATGTTTTGCATGACTACATATGTATAACCTATATCAAATTGCTTGCCTTCTCAGTCAGGGTGGGTAGGGAGGGAGGAAGGGAAAGAATTTGGAACTCAAAGCTTTAACAACAAATGCTAAAAATTGTTTTTACATGCTACTGGGAAATAAGATATATAAGCAGTGGGGTAGACAAATCTATCTTGCCCAGGAAAATAGAAGAGGAAGGGGATAAGAGAAAGGGCAGTCATATAAGGGATATCAGATTGGGGAAGGGGTAATCAGAATGCATGCCTTCTTAGGGTGAGGGGAAGGGAAAGATAGGGAGAAAATTTTGAACTCAACATTTTGTGGGAGTGAATGTTGAAGACTAAAAATAAATTAAATAAAGAATAAAGAAAATATTTAGGAAGTTTGAGATCCATACCAATGTCATGGAATTTCTGATATCCTTCAAGACACAGTTCGAGTATCTCCTTTTGTATGAGACTTCTGATCCACTGAGTTCCTATCACCTTCTTTCTTAAAGTTATGTTACCTACTTTATATGGATGTTATTTTTTCTTAAATGTGTATCTTGTATGTACCAATAGATGTTCATATTTCAATATAAACTCTATGCATGAAGACACTGCTTTATTTTTATCTTTTTTTTAATTTTAAAAGTAAGTACCTTGCTCTTAGTAAATGTTTCCTTGCTTGGTTCCTTGACTTTTCTTATCTTGCCTACTCAGGGGATTTTCCAGTCATATGTAGCATTGATGATATCTTTTGTGCCATTTCTTCCAGCTAAGTTGTATCTGTTGATATGCCACCATGTAGCTTTTTGAGTCACCTTCGATTTTGATTCTTCTGAATTTAGGTCTTCAGTAGTTTTTAGTTATATAGCTTTATTTAGAGAATAGGAGTGCTAAATGGATGGGCTTTGGGGGACAGTAAGTAATTTATGGACAGTGAAAGTGCCACACAATACCCCCAAGCCCCCGATATAATCTCAGCCTCTTATTATTTGGAATTCAAATCATGCATTAATGTGTGTATACATGGGGGCGTGTATAGGTGTGCACATGTATGTATATGCATACATGTACATATTTGTATGTACACATGTGTACACACGTATATAGTGCACATCTGTGTGCACACATGTGTACATGCATGTATATATGCACATACACACTCTGTACACATCAAAGAATTTTCATCCTGAAGTGTTTATATTACTATATTACTCTTTCACAGTATTGTGTTTTGTTTATATTCTGAGTAGAAGAAAATTACTAAGAATGACAACTGAGAGAATATTTAAAATTTAATATCAGATGCCAAGGTCAGGTCCTTCCCCTTCAATTGTTGTCATGAGTATGTTCACATCAACTTTCTCCTCCAATCGTAAGTTGCATAAGAATCATTATACTGTTTTCCCCACAAAGGAATCTTTAGACACGCCTTGCCTTCCTCATACCCCCAAAGGGATAATGAAGATCAAAGAGTTCCAGAAACACGTTAAGCAGGTATTAACCCCCGCTTTGACTGCTAAGTGACAAATAATTAATCAATATCATCATTCTGCTGACATTTGCAGAAGCGCCTTTGGGAAAGTTGCAGCATCATACACTTATGTTACAGAAAGAAAAAGAAGAAAGGAATGAGAGATCAGGGAAATAACACATGTTAAATATCATTATTCTCTTTAAGTTAGAGCTCATAATTCTTATATTCAATAAGTCACTCCAACAGTATTTTTTTGAAGTTTTCGAAGCTCTATTAAGCCCACATCAGTCATAACGAGTGAGGTGAGATCTAGAATTACTTGGGAGAAGTCTTTTTCTTAAAGGTATGTGTTACATAATCTTGCCATGGGCTCTTCTTGGGCCAATCCCAGAATTCCAGATGATATAATTGCCATTCCCATATATAGAACAGGTGCAGCTTATGCAGGAGAGATCCACTTGGCTGATTAAGGTAAAGCTGCTGTCAAGTGGCTCCCTACAAGCTGTGTTGGGAAGGGTTGGCTGAGTGTTAAAATTGTGAAAAGAGAAATGGAATAAAGATCAGTCATCAAAGCAGGCAAACTTTTTTATTTGATTTATTTATTTACTGCTTTTGTTATAAATTTTTGTAAGCTCTCTGGTTCCTGACTGCACATTTTCCATGAGAGGGAACTCCGCATCACAACAACAGCAACAACAACGACTCTGACTCTAAAACATTCCCTCTAGATTTAAAAGATTTATTATTTTGCAAGAGGCAGGTAAAGAACGGAAGAGAACATCTGCAAGTTGTCATCATCATCAACAACAACATCATCATCATTATTATTAATAAAATAACAAGAACAATGTTCAAGCAACAAACTATACTGACACCTGACCAGTATTACAAGAAAAAAAAGGTCCTCACAGTGACCTAGGCAAAAAATGTAGTAACCTTGAGAAAAAATATTTTAAAATCCATACCAATTACTCATAAACTCCAAGATATAGAGGACAAAAAATTCAAAATAGAGACACATGAAGCTATATTGCAAAATGATAATTATAACAATTATTTGATGCTAGTGAAAAATAGACAAGTTGATTAGTGGAACAGATTAAATATAAAACATAAGGAAGCAAATACACTAACATAGGTTCAATAAACGCAAAAGCATAATTACTAGGATAAAGACAACTGACAAAAAACACTGAGAATACTGAAGAGCAGCTTAATGGAAATTAGGTTGAGATGGAAATGTTTTGCGTGATTTCACATGTATAACTGATATCATATTTCTTGCCTTTTCAGTGGGATAGGATGGGTAAGAGGGGAAGAATTTGGAACTCAAAATGTAAAAAGGAAATAATGTTAAATAATAAATTGCAATGTTTAAAAAAGAAATTAGAGTTAGATCAAGATATGATAATGTATTACATAATAAGTTTCAAATAGTTACATGGCTTAGATATAAAAGGCTACATAAACAAATTAGAAGATCAATGAAGAAAGTATCTTCAGTCAATGAACATTTTTAAAGTATTCATTATGTCCCAGGCACTATAGTAAGTGTTTGGGATACAAAGAAAAGTAAAAGAAAAGACCCTGCTCTCAAGGAATTTACAGTTTAATCAAGTAGACAATCTGTCATCAGCTATGTACATTTAGGTTATACGTGGGAAACACTGGAAGTCGTCAACTAAGGGAAGGCACTAGAATTAAGGAGGATCAGAAAAGGCTTTATGCAGTAAATAAGTTTTTAGTTGAGGCTTGAAGGAAACCAAAGAACCTAGGTTTGAAGATAAGGAGGTAGCACATTCCAGGCATGAGAAATAGCCAATGAAAATGTAACCCCTAAAAATGTTAATAAAAAGAGGCAGCTAGGTGGTGTGGTGAATGGAGCCCAGCCCTGGAGTCAGACACTTAAGTAGCTGTGTGACCTTGGGCAGGTCACTTAACTCCAATTGCCTTGCCTTCCCCCCTCCAAAAAAACAAATGTTAAAAAAAAAGAAAATATCCAAAATCAGAAGAAGGAGTGTCTTGTTTGAGGACTAGCAAGTATGCTACAATAAGAGTTTGATAATCAGACAATGGACAGACTTCTTGAAATGAACAATTTTGATGATAAAAAACTGAGAATGTTTTGCATAGTTAAATCAATTCAGTCAAAAAGGGAGTGGAATAAGGTAACTTGGAAAGGAATAATTGCAACAAATCTTTCTGATAAAAGTTTGATATTCACAATATGTAAAGAATATATTCAAATATACAATGACAGTTATTCCCCAATATATGAATGGTGAAATAATGAGTGGGCATTTCTCAAAGAAAAACACCCAAGCTATTATCATCCATGTGGAAAATGTTCCAAATCATTAATGATCAGAGAAATAAAACTTAAAATAAATCTGAGTTTCCACTTCAAACTACTCAAGTTGGCAAAGATGACAGAAAAAGAAAATGATCATTTGTTAGAGGGGCTGTGGAAAGATAAACATGCTAATATATTTTTAATGGATCTATGAATTAGTCTAGCTATTCTAGAAAGAAGATTGGAACTAAGGCTGAAGTTACCTTTATTTTTTTTTGTTGAGGGCAGTTGGGGTTAAGTGACTTGCCCAAGGTCACATGGCTAGTTTTTTGTGTTAAGTGTCTGAGGCCGGATTTGAACTCAGGTACTCCTGACTCCAGGGCCGGTGCTCTATTCACTGTGCCACCTAGCCGCCCCCTGAAGTTACCTTTTAATGCAGAGATATAACTACTAGGGCTACACGTACTCAAAGAGATAAAAGAATACAGAAAAGGATCCATATTTACCAAAATATTTGTAGGAACTCTTAGTACAATGCCTGGCATATAGTAGGCTCTTAATAAAGGCTTATTGATTGATTGTTTCTTTTGTTGTAGTAAAGACCTAGATATAAAGGGATTATTCATGAGTTGAGGAATGGCTGAACAATCTTGGTAGATGAGGATACTGGAATATGATTGTACCAAATGATATTGTTTTAGAAAAGATTTGCATAAACTGGTACAGGATAAAAAGAACAGAATTTAGAGAACAATACAGACCTTGACAATAACACTGTGAAGAAAAACAACTTTGGAAGACTTAAGAATTCTGAATAATGCAATGGCCAGTCACGACTCCGCAGGACTGATGCTCTGTTATTGGAGTTGTACCTAAGATGCTTTCAGTGAACCTACTGAGCATGAATTTACATCCTAATGCTTTTATTCTTATCCTTCCACCACTACCACCACCAAATAATAGCTATCTACCTTGCAATGGTCCAAAGAACATGAAATTTTTCAACTTTGTATAAAGTTTCATCAGCTGCTGCTCAGTGACTGAAAGGAATATATATTATATATAACATATATGTGTGTGTGTATATGTGTGTACATGTGTATGTGTGTCTATGTGTGTACACACACATATTCCAATATTGAGATCTCCCAAAACGAGGTCTGGGACCATTGTTATTTGTAAGGCTCTTGGTTTCAGAGTCCTGGGCTAACTTCATGCGGGTTTGAAGGGAGACGGTAGTCAAAGCAGTGATACTCTTTTGATATGGCCGGCACATGCTGCCTCCCCTCTCTTTCTCAGAGTGCCTTGCTGTTTCAGCTAGGCTGGCTTGTCTCCCATGCTAATTGGCAGATGGTTGACAGTTAGTGAGGATGGGTGACCCCTTCTCCACTTCTCATGAGATCTGTGTAGGTTGGGCAGGAACAGTGGTCTGGGAGGTATCACCAGTCCCAGGGCTCTTGTGCCTATCCAAATGGTCAGAATAGTTAACAATTGTTGCTTATAATGATGAGGAATGTGGACCCCTTCTCCACAATGACTTCTCCCCTCAGTGTCGGTTGTGGGTGCTGGGTTGGAAGTGGTCTGATGATTTGAAGTTGAAGGATGATGGCTGGCTCTTCTCAGTGTTCTTGGGTTCAGAATCATGAGTTGTACCCATCCGGATCTGAAGAGTAATAGTAGAAGTGGTGGTGGTGGTGGTAATTTAACTTGCTTGGAATATGCTGTGTCCTGTTTCTCCCTCAGGATGACTTGCCTTAAGAAGGCTGGTTTAATGGTCCTGTGAGTGCATAATAAATGCTTGTTGATTTGATATGATGAATAATAAAGTCCCAAGCAACCAGTCTGGTCCAATATAGACTAAAATCAACACAAAGAGATTAACAGAAATTTATCTATTGGTAACCCTGTATTTGAAGCAACCTTGATCGATATGTAGAAACTCTTTTATTTTCATCCTGTGCTTCCAAGGGACTAAGTGGGAGGGTAGAGTGTTCCCCTAGGTGATATGAAAAATGTTTATAATTTTTGTTCTTGCTCTATCTTTTCAGTCAACATCGTTTTGGAAAAACTAATTGATGTTAATTGGTTAAATGATATTGGAGCATTAATCAAAAGTTTTTGGTTGATGAAAGAGAGAATACGCCACCATAGGTATTCAACTGGAGAGTGTTGGAGGAAGATACTCCCAATCCCTCAGTGGTATTGTCAGGAGCCTGAAGGAGAGGTTTGGTTTATGGGAAGGGGAAAATAGTCATCCCCAGTCTGGAAACCTGGCATGCTTGTGGTTGTATGAATTGGGAGAATAAATTCAAAGTCTTACTATGTACAGATGAGGAAACCAAGTTCCAGGAAGCTAAGTGGTCTAAGTTTATACAGAAATGTGCTGTGATATTATAAGTAAGTACAAATCTGAATTTTAAAAATAGTATAAAACTAATAATCTAATAGTAGCATTCAGAAGTGTTAAAAGTTAAATATTGTATTCCTATAATTTTTCTTTGCCTATATTGGACACACTAGTTATGTTTAATGCCTAGGTACATTGATAAAATGGAATACATTCATTTAATATCTATACTGTGTGTGTTTTCTAGAGATGGCAATGTTACCAACAATGTAATAATGAAATATTAATTACTGACATTTAACAATTCCCAACGTTTTGCATGTTTCATTGAATTTGAACCTCAAAGCACCCTCCAAGGGCAATACTACTGTGATCATTAAATAGCCCCATTTTACAAATGAAATAACTGAGGATCAAAGAAGGGAAATGATTTGCTGGCGGTCACACAATCTGTGGCTGAGGTGGGATCTCAACCCAGTTCTTTTCTAACTATTAACACATGATCCTCTCCTCTATACTATATGAAGGAAACAGAAGGAGGATATACTTTCAGGCATCTGAGATGAGCAGATTCCAATATTTGGACAATAAATTTTGGCTTAACTTTCCCAGCAGCTAAAGCAGAAAAGGAAACACATTGAGTTACATAGTTTTCATTTTCTGACAACAGAAAAGTATAAATTTTGCTGACAGCTTTTTGTTTCTTCCTGGAACTAAATTCAAACAGAAATTTAGCAAGACAGCCTATGTGAAGGAAATTAAGTGATGTGTTAAACAATAACTTCAACATTTTAGATTTTTTAAAAGTATTGTTCAGTAATATAATTATCCTATCTATATTATTTTTTCTAAAGTCAGTTGAATTATAACTAAGCAGATAATTCTGTGAGGCTATGAAATATTTTGGCCTGCATTTTCTCCAATAATTTTTTAATTGTCTCTCCTGGATCTGTTTTCCAGGTCAGTGGTTTTTTCAATGAGATATTTCACATTACCTTCTATTTTTTCATTTGTTTAGATCTGTTTAATAGTATCTTGATTTCTCATAAAGGCATTTGCTTCCATTTGCTCCACTCTAATTCTGAAGGAATTATTCTCTTTAGTAAGCTTTTGAGATTGTTTTTCCATCTGGAAAATTCAACTTTTTAAAGCATTCTTCTCTCTTCATTGGCTTTTTGGGCCTCTTTTGCCATTTGAGTTCATCTGTTTTTTAAGGTGTTATTTTCTTCAGTCAGGTTGTTGACTCTCTTTTCATGATTTTCTTGCATCATTCTCATTTCTCTTCCAAATTTTTCCTCCACTTTTCTGATTTGGTTTTCAAAATCCTTCTTAAGCTCCTCTATGGTTTGTAACCAATTTATATATTTCTTGGAAGCTTTTGGTGTAGGAGTTCTGACTGTATTGTCTTCCTTCCATTCCATGCTTTGATCCTTTTTGTCCCCAAAAAAGGAACCTAAGTTGGATTGCTGTGCTTCCTTTGCTTCCTTTGTCTGATCATGCTGCCAGTTAATTATTTGACTTTTGGGCTCAGTAGAACTCTGCTTTCAGAGGGGAGTGCTTTGTTCCAAATCCCTGGGGTTTTTGCAGCTGCCAGAGCTATTAGGAGGCTGCCATCTCTGCAGCCTCCACCAGCTTTGGCTCACTGGTCACACATATATACACCATATATCTTCAGGACCACCACCCAAGACTGCAATCCTAATCCAGGCAAGTTAAGGCAAGAGCACTTAGGCTCTGAATGATCGGTTGGCCTCTCTGCAATCTACAGGCCCAGGAGCTCTGAAGCAGCCACATGGAAGCAGCTGCAGCGCTACCACTTCTCCTGCTTTCTTGCTCTGGGAGTAGACAGCCAGACCCACTTCTTTCCCCCAAATTTAGCTGAGTTCCACAGACCTTTCCTTCTGTCCTTGGCTCTTATGGGTTGATAATTCTGGAAACTGCTACAGCTGCTGGTGATCCAGTCTCCTGAGTGCTCCAGCCACAGCTAGCCCTGGCCACCCTGGGGCTATGCCACTGTTTCAGACTGGGTGGGTTTGAGTTCCCAGCACACTGTGATAAACACTTCCTGTCCTCCTGCTGCATTGCCTTTAGCGGGAGCCTTGTTTCTCTGTCATTTTATGATTTCTGGAGCTCTAAAATTTGTTTAGTGTCATATTTTATAGGCAGTTGAGGTGAGTATGAGGGGAGCTCGCAGAATTCTCCTGCTTCTATGCCTCCATCTTTTCTCTGCTCCCTGGCCTACATTTTCTAATGTTAAAATTGAATGGGGGTTTGAATTTAGATAAGGGAAATGCTCAAATGTCCACTCAACTGTGTCTCTCAATAACATATCTCAAACAAAGTTTAGATAACATCTATTTTATCATTAGCATGATTCTGTAGAAAGATTACTATATCCAAAGTCAGAAGACTTGTGTTTAGCCTTACTATTTACATGACCTTGGGTAAGTCACTTTTGCCTCAATTTCCTCATGGGTAATATGTGGAATTGACTTCTAGGGATCCATCCAGTTGTGAATCAATATTCTTTTGATCCTATCTTTAGCACACATGTGCTATGCTACTAGTCAAAATGAGAGGCATGGACTTTAGATTTCACAGTGGAAAGAGACAGAGTTAACATTTAATTTTGCAAGGTCGATATTTTGAACTGTCCTTAATGTATCTGACCCCCCTGTGACCATGTGCATTCATTCATTTTCCATTCTGCCTTTGCTGCTACTACTGTTTGTCCACCCTCCAAAATGTCCCATTAGAGCTGTGGCTGGGAGTAGCTAGGTCACTTAGGTTAACATTCCCTGGGACCATGAGTCCTTATATTTATCCCTTGCCTTGTTCTTCTTCACTAGCACATATATCTACCTTCACTTCTCACCCCCCCCTCTTATTCTCATCATTATTAAAAAAAATAATCACTCTGTTTGTCTCTGGACATGTTACTGGACTAGTGTTCCATGTTCCATATATCTATTTTTGTGACTTCTAATGCAACCATAATTTTCTTCTTTTGCCTAGATTTACCAAAGTATATCCCTAGATATGCTGTCTCTCTTATTAGAATGTAAGTTTTTAAAGGCAGACATCTCACTTTTTGAATTTCTATCCCTAATACTTTATGTGGTGCTTAGAACATAGAAAGCACTAAATAAGTGTTTTTCATCAGATTTTTACATTTCATATTTTCCATATTGTTCATTATAAACAAGAATCTGAAGTATAATAAATATATATAACATATAATTATAGTATAATTAATATGTAATCCAATATGATTTGAAGATTAATATAGATAGTAAACACTGTCAGCAAAATATGTTAAATTTAATATAATTAGACAGATGATAGGTAGATAGATAGATAGATAGATACATACATACATACTATACATACATATTGTGGTTTATTAGCTTGTAACTCCTCTGTGATTAAAAAGATATTCATTGAGACTTATTGTGACTGAAAAACAAATCTTTATGAGGCTATTCTGGCTATGTCTATGAGGCTAGTCTCTTCAAGTTTAGTTCTCAGACAAAAGAAATACAGTATAGCATGGTATCTTTATTTGAAGCCTTTCCAGATGGGAGCATCGAACCAGAACTTTGACCAAAATGACAGCCTTTAAGAACTCAGAGACACTCTATGCCAATGACTAGAGTATTGGGCCTGAGTTATAATCCTATCCCAATGGCAGTGGATTTACCCTCACTCAGCTTTGGTTATTTTATATGTAAAATGAAGATAATGATAGCATTAATCTCACAGGATTGTTGTAAGAATCAAATGAAATAACATGCAAAGTGCTTAGTAAACTTTTAAAACATCATACGTTAGGTATTGTTCTTATAAAAAAAAATTTAAGCATGACAGACTTTTGCCATGACACCACAAAGCACATATATTTTTATTCAGATTGAAAAAAAAAACAACTTGTTTCAGCATAAGCAGTAGCAACAGGAGTACCTAAAGTTTGAGTTAAGGTCTCCTTTGAGAAGTAGCTTTGGACGTTATCAAGTTCTTAGAGTTTCAGGGAGACTCCTTCCAAACACAGCTTGATGTGGTCCTTTGTTCTGTCTTATTTAATGAAAAACTGTGTCTTTGGGGGACTACCAGGTTTCCAGCAAGAGCAGAATCAACTTTAAATCAGAAGAATGCTACATCCTGTTGGATAGGGCCACAAAGATTGACCATTTCATTGTCGGGAGATAAGTAACCCACACTCATGGAATTTGGTTTTTATTCATTCATACTAAGCTGCTGCTCTGGAAAATAGCTGACCAACCAAACCATCAGCTTCTTAAGATTAGTCCCTAGTCAAAATCAGGTGGAGTGCAATTTGACCTCTGTTTCTCCAAGAGCAGGCCAGATTCTCCTTTGTTGCTCTTGGAGAGCTGGTGAACTTGTCGTTTTCCTTTCTTTTTTTGGAACTCTCTCCTTCAACATGTTGTTGTTTTTAATTTGGCATATGCACATTGCTCATATACCTGTTGAATGATTAATTGCAAAAATTTTAAATTTGGACTTACAGTGCATGGGGAGCAGTAATTCTGTCAAGATTATTCTCATCTTATCCCATTAGCATCATATGGAGAACAGAGCCAAATACTTAGAAAAACAAAGTGATGTAAATCCCAAGTTCTTTCTGGAAACTGAAGTAATAACTCTGGTTACCCTCTTCAATCTGAGGAAACAATCATTTCAAATTTAGAAACCTGCATATTATTGAAGTCAAAAACATGATATGCAGGGTAACTTGAAGGTTGTCCAGGGTATAAGCACGTACATAACATGCCATATGCTGATATGAACAATGAAATATATATTTAACCTTGCTGTGTCCCTGAATTCAGGGGGAGTAAGCTGTCATCATGATGCCTGAGAGGTGAGTGTATGGAGACTGAAAGAAGGGGGAGCAGAAGAGTGTTGAATATCCTTCTCCCTTCTTCAAATCCTCCCCACAGAGGGTGTGTGGAGCTATGTGGAAATCCGAGCTCTGGGTATAATCAAACCAAATAGTTGGAAAAGGGGGGAAGGTAATTGGGGGCTGGTCAAAGTTAGGTCAAATAGGGTTCACTTGAGGTCAAGCTATCCTATTTTTCTCATCTGGCCTCTGCACTGCCAAGTGGCACCCTCGAAGGAATGGTTTCCATGGGAGAGGAGCTTTGCCAAGCTGCTATCATCTGGCCAACAACTTCTCCCCTACAGTCGACATGACTGATTTTAGGGGGGTAAATGCCATAAGGTAGAACTACATGTAGCTAGCCTATCTTCAAAATTATTGGAGGTAGGGATAGGACGAGGGTATTTATGAAGTTGTACCCATTCAAGCAAGGAGTATAAGAAGAACTATCATCCTTTTCCAACACTGAATTAGCTTCATTCAGACTTAGATCTGGTAAACACATTGAACTACATCATCATTTTTTTTCTCTTGTCCAAGTCACAGAGTGACAATGTATTCTAGAAGAAAGCAGTGATATATCAAAGCAGTCGAAATCTTTTAATTGGGTATAGTTCTTAGATTTTTTTAAAAAAATTGGATAATTAAAAATTTGATAATGAAGAATTTTAATAGATTTTAACAGATGTCAAATGTTATCCATTTTCTTCATAATTTATGGTTGCATATGTAACTAACTTCCATAACACCACAATAAAAACTGTTGTAAGAACAGTTAGGATTAGACCAAGCCAGAAAGTGTAGGTAGTATTATAAAGATTGATCTTCTCATGAGATTACAGAGGAAATTTCTCCACTACAGAGGTACAGACAGCCATTCAGAATGCTAGCCAGCCTTCCTCAAGAGAACTTCAGCAAATTCTAACTTTGTTTAATTTTGAAATAGTTTTTTCTTGGTATTTAAATATTTCTTCCTTTAGTCTGAACTGAAACCAGGAAGCTCAGTGGTAAAAAAAAAATAATCAAATTAACCAACATTTTAGAAACAAGAAGAAAAATCTGACTTTATTTTGATTTGAATCACTCAGAAATGATAGGGTCAGTTCCTTTGCTATAGAACCTTAGCCTGAAGATCTGGTTTCATCTTCACAATGCTAAGCAGTATGGATGAAAAGATAGCACTGAATAGAGAGGCAACTAACTCACTTCTTAGCTTTGCCAATAACTACACTCAAACTTCTTACTTGGTTTATCCATTTAAACAAGCATGATTTCAATTTTCCAAATACTAACATTATTGAAATGCTTCATGTACCTAATGAACTTGATTTTGATTTCAAAATAAAAAATTATCAGCTTTCAGAGAATTTTTGTCTATTTAGAAATGTGACGTTTTGTCAGAACCCTTAGAACTGACCCTCAGAACTGCTTTTTAACTGATGTCTGGGTATTTGGGGCAATACTGTTCAAATCAGTTCATTTCTCATTCATAGAAATTAATAATCCAGTATGATTTTAAGACTTCCTTCCCATTTTTGTGAAGAAAAAATCAAAGATTCACTCATCAAGTTATTAATGAAGACAAACCATAACAAGGTTGTTACTTAAAAGAAAACATTTTCTTCAGAGAATATTAGCATCAACCACTTTCCTAAGAACAATTTATGTGCTCTCTCCAAATGCAGCATCACTACAGATGGCTTCACAAGACCTCTTCTTGGAAATCTAATCTATTTTAGGTACTTCTTTCCCATTTTAAATCATAGAATTCTTGGATTCCAGGAACGACCTATGAGTTCATTTGCTCCTAAATTGTCATTTTATAGATGAGCAGTTTGAGGCCTAGAGAGGTCTACTCACTTGTCAGTAGTCATGTAGAAAGTTATAGATGTTAGAACTCAGTGTTCTTTCTTAGGCATTATGGACTGTATATAAAAATACACATTTTAATTTTTTTATAACCTTCATTCAGATCATAGGATCAGAGATTTAGAGATAAGAGTTTTATTAGAGGTCATCTACTTCAAACCTTGACTTTATAAGTGAGGAAATTGAAGACGAGACATACTAAATGACTAATCCAAGGCCACATGGCTAGCAAGGGGCAGAATCATAATTGGAACCCAAATGCTCTGACTCCAGACCCATTGCTCACTGCACCATCGTACCACAGTTCCTCCTCCTCTAGCTTTTTCCACCAATCATCCCAATTAATGTAATTTTGTTATATTTTTATTGCCTATGTAACATGAACCATATTGTTTAGGCCCATATGGACAATTTAACCCATTTGGCCAGCTCACAGCTTTTAAGGAAGTCTCACAGCTTGTGCCAAGTAGTTTCACTCAGTGAAAAAATCTGGCCTTTTTTAATCATAAGAGACACCAGCTGGCCATTTAACTATGATTCGAACCAGGCAAAAATGATTCAGTGAAACTGAATACCACTATCAGGAGAAGATAAGCCAATATTACCTTTAGATGAATGGTGTTCCAGTCACTCTGTCTTCACTTACTAAGGCTAGCTTATCACAAGGGGAAATAATGATTTTAACTAGCCTTTCTCTGTAAATTCCTCTTCCTTTTTTCCTGTTTCTACTTAGCAGTTTCTGTTTTTTCCATCAGCATTTTATGTGTCATTTCCACAATCCAGTCCTCTTTCTCTGCTGAATCAACACTTTCAAAAGGAGAATGATAAAAGCATTTCTCCTTTATTCAGAGGAAAAAAATGTATTTCCAGTTAATTCGTTATTTATTGTTGTTCAGTTGTTTCACTCATGTCTGGCTCTTAATGACCCCATTTTGGGAATTTTCTTGGCAGAGAAACTGAAGTGGTTTGCCATTTTTTCCTCCAGCTCATTTTGCAGAGAAGAAAACTGAGGTAAACAGAGTATAGTGACTTGTCCAAGGTCACACAACTAGCCTGAGGCCAAATTTGAACTCGGGAAGATAAGACTTCCTGACCCCGGGTCCAACACTCTATCCACTGCACTACTCAGCTGCCCCAGAGTGAAGTCATAAAGCATCAGTTATGTGCTATCCATCGAGGACACAATGGCAAAAAACAATAGCCTTTGCCCTCAAGATGCTTACATCCTTGTTAGAGGACATAGTAAGTTAGCCACTAGACTTGGAGGCAGAAAGACCTGCCCCAGACACTTACCAATTGTGTGACCTTGGGCAAATCACCTACCTACTCCTATCTTGAGTTTCCCCTTTTGAAAAATGGGCATCATAATAGGGAAGGGTGAAAGGATTATGCATTTATATGGTACCTTCTGTGCCAAGCACTGTGCTGTGCTAAGGTTATCCACAGCACCTGTCTTGCAGCATTTTGTTAGGATCAGACACATATATGTGTATATATGCACATACACATATACACATACATGGGTATTGTGTAACATGAATGTTTGTATATGTTTATATCGCACACCACATGTATGTGTGTATATGTGATAGATATAACTATACACTTAGCAAATCTTAAAGGGATATTCAAATATTAGCTATTTTCCCCTAGTAGGGAACAACATGTATATGGAGAAGTTGTAAATGAAATAATCGTGTAGGATCAGACTGCAGGTAAGGAATTATAGCTCTGTTATTGGAAGGGAACAGAAAGGCCATCTAATCCCACCCTCCTATTTTACAGATAAGGAAACAGGCCATAGAATGTTAAGTGGCTTGACCACAGTTTTGCTTATGACATAGGTTACACGTGTCAAAGAGATAATTTGTGCTTAGAGTCTCAGATTCCACAGCCTATACCCTGTCCACTGTATCACTCTTCTGTGACTGATTTTTACCATGAATACCTGGAGGACAACAGAAAACGTCTCCTGTGGGATGTGGTGATAAAAAAAAAAGCAAATATAAAGCACATCCAAAAGGGGATCAGTAAGATCCCATTTTGTTTTTACCTCTGATAGACTAATATGAAGTTAGGATGAGTTGCTCATCTGGGGAGGGTTATGAGAATATCCATACTGGGACCTTCTTCAAGGGCCCACAGAGATTTTCCAATTTCCTGTTATCTCTCTCTCACTTCTGAAACGTCTTTGGGACTATCCTAACTTAGATACTGATTACCAAGAATGGAATGAATGGAATGGAATGAATGAATGAATGAATGAACGAATGAATGAGCATTTTCAAAGTGCTTACTTACTACATGCAGAACATTACGCTTTGTGCCGGTGATACAAATGTACAAGTATTTTGATTCAGTTCCTGCTCTCAAGGAGTTCGCTTTCTCATAGAAGAAACAACTCTTCTAGGGGGTTTCAGATATAACAATGAAAAGAGTGTGATTTTTAGGTGGGGTGCAGGAGCAAGTCAGAAGGTAATTTATCTTCTCTGGTGTCCTTTCCATTTGAATTCTTGATCCTACTCCATTCATTTACATTAGTAATTATTAACCCTAATTATGTGCAAAGTGAGAAGTAACAGTGTGAAAAGGGAAAGAAGGCTTGACTTAGAGTCGTGAAGATCTGAGTTTATGTCCCAATTCTGATACATACTGGTTATGTGATCGTGATCAAAGTGTTTATCCTCACTGTCCCAGGGATCTTTTGAAAGATTATATATAAGCTATAGATAAGTTGCCTTTCTGCATCAATTAATTGGTGTTGGGATATCTATGCTGGGGTTTCTCAGATTCATAAAATCATACATCTAGACTCCACCTCCCCCACTGGGGTTTCATGCTCTCAGCCTACTCCCATGCAAATGTGCAAAGTACTCTGGTAGTTACTGAAGATATAAAAACATAAACAAAATAGACCTGACCTATAGGAGTTCATATTAATATTAGTAAGTTAATTTATATTTGTATTATTAAGTTAATACAATATGTGTAATATAAAGTAATGAGGGGCACTAAGAATTGGGTGAGGCATGAGAGAATCAGGAAAAGCATTTTTTAAATTCAATTTTGTTTTCAGACAAACATCTACCTTACAACTTTTAAAGTCTTGGGAACTTGAATCAGCCCATGGAAAAGCCTTTTTTAAAGATGTGGCTCTTAAAGGAAACTATTAATTCCAAGAAGCAGAAGTGGGGGGAGAAGAGAATTCCAGCTATTACAGACAGTCTGTGCAAAGGCCCAGAAGACTTGAGATGGGCAATCATGTACCGTGAACATCTAGTAGACTAGCCCAGCTGGAACATACTATGCATGAAGAGGAATAATGGAAAATCACTCTACAAATATCAGCAGGAGCCACCATGGAAAGGTTTTGAAATGCCAAACAGAAGAGTCTGTGCTTTATCCTATAGGTAATAACTCTGGCAGAACACAGATTTTGGTAGGTCCTAATGAGCTAGAAAGTTTAAATTTAGTCTAACAATGGTATTTATGTCTATCAAAGTCCAAAAAAAGTTTATCATGAGTCTGTTGGCTGAAAGTGGTGAATTTTTTCAGCAGAGCAGGAGCTGAGCAAGGAAATGTTCAATTGGACCTCCAAAAGAATATGATTAGGAGTTTCATGATGCTAATATGATTTCTGAATCATGTTTTTCAAAGGAGAGTTCATGGACTGACAGAGAAGAATGTTTACTAAAACCACAGGGTTTAAAATGTACTAGTTCTTGAATAGATCTTGAGAACAAAATCATATGTCTTGTATGTCTTTCATCTCCTGACATACTGCAGCTCCTAAGAGGTTTGGTGGTGGCAATGAAGAAGGAGTAGGAGGAAGGGAAAGGGGAATAAGAAAGGAGAAACAGAAGGTGAGGAGGAGAGGGAGGAGCAGAAGAAATAGAAGGAAGGAGAAGAGAGGAAAATGGAAAGGAGTGGTAGAAGAAGAAGAGGCACAAGGTGATGAGGGAGAGAAAAAGGGAGAAAGGAAGGGGAGGTACAAGAAGAGAAGGCAGAGAGAGAAGAGGAGGAAGGGAAGAGGGAGAAGGGAAGAAATAGAGGAGGACAAGGAGGAGGAGGAGAAGGAGGAGGCAGCAGAATCATTGATTGGAGGCAATGTGACATAATGGAAAATCCACCAGATTTGCACCTGGAAGGCCTGGGTTTGAATCCTGAACCTAACTCTATACTACTTTTGTGACTACGGGCAAATCTTTAATTTATAAACTCTGAATTTTCCCATCTGAAACCTGAGACAGTGAATTCCATTCCAGGTCTGATATTGACTGATATCAATCTCCCCCCAAATTCAATTTCATTTGAATGTGTCCTTTTCTCCTACCTCCCTGTCTCCTACCCCCAAGGCAAAATTCACCTACTCTATGTACTCAATGCAGCATGATTATTTTCTCTCTTCTAGTCTGGGCTCTTATGCTTAATGCCTACTTAGGCTGAAAATAATTGGTAAGCACAAATCCCATGAAGCAGGGATGTGTGTGTGTGTATGTGTGAATAGAATTGATGCTGCTGATTATTGTTGACAACTATAATAATCAACCTCCTTCTACCATTACCAACAATAACAACAAGTTTGCTGGTTTTCTAATTAAAAAAAAAGAAACCAAAAAAGCTCAAGGTGATGTATTATATTGTTCTAAATATAGTCTAGATTCCTTCCCCCTATACAAATCTGGTTTCTATAAAATTTGAATATACCTCTAATTGAACTCTTATAAGCAGAGATGCAATTTCAGTATTACTGTTCTCCCCAGCAATATTGCAAGTAGTACAGCCGTGCATCCATATGCACTGGTGGAGTCTAGCTGATACTCTTTCGGCTGTTACAGCTCAGTAAGGAATATAGCTAGTGTTGCACGTATAAATATGTCAATGTATGTCGATGTGTGTCTAATATATAATATATAATAATATAATATATAACAATATATACTATACACATACACATATATAATATGCACACAAACATAAATGCACATATGTGTGAACACATATACATGTAATACACATGTATACACAAATATATCAAGGTAGGAGTCAAATGGACAGAATGTTGCATGATCTGTCAACAGTAGACATTGTATCAATGGCTTTTGCTTGATTCTTGAAAAAAATTGGAACAAAATGCTTGGTTCCAAGATCGGCAAGCACTGAGTGATAATGATGGTGGGGGTATATCCCGAAATGATTGTGATGTCAAAAATAAAATGTATATATAAACCTTATTTTTGAAAAGTCAGCCATTATTCTCTCTTTACATATATGTATACATGTATACATAGACACATGCATGTATGATATATGTATATACAGAATATGTTTGTGTATATAGTTATATTTATATTTATTCTAAATCTACAATATCTTTTCAAATAAATCTTACTTAAGAAAACCTTTGCTTAGGTCTATGTGTCATTTTAATTTATCTTAGGAACCAAGGAGGATGAGAATAAAAGTGCTGTTTTGGACTTCTAATATCTAACTATACAATACCGGATAAAAATGAAAAGCTAAACTAATCTCCACATTCACAGTGCACAAAATATTATTATATCTTTGATCTTGAACTGGCTATTGAGTTGTACTAGTTTAATCTCAGAGATGTCAGTTCAGGTAGGCAACAAAGCTAAATTGAAAGCACTATGTCATTACTGATCAATTTCCAGGAAATGATTTACCTTTGAACATTTCATCAGTACACACTAGACATGCCAGGGAATATACACAATCCATGCCTTATGAAGTGACTCATAATTGGGACAAACCAGTCCATTCTGGAACCAATGGGCCCTTATATTTGATAAGTTGCAAAGAAGACTAGGTAGATCCCCAAGATTAGAGAACAGAGGAGGGAACAGAAGTCACAAAGAAAGCCAGATAATTACCAAACTCAGTAGCAGTTGGCTCATCTAAAAATGATAAGAAAGCACAAGGAAAAGTATGGAAGGAGTGATGCCTTGAGAGCATTAGTTATGATAGAGGTGGAAAGATACATTTGGCCTATGAGAGGCTACTACTTGGATATGGGTTACAGCTAAATTAAACACTCATGATTTTTCCACATTTTGATGAATGGGACTTTGGGGTTTGTTATTGCTCCATGCATCTAGGCAATTCTGGGATGCTGAAGAGGGCCAGGGTTTTCATAGAAAGAGGAAGAATCCTCCTCAGGGGAATCTGGTTTCCTTGCTTTTGATGTCACAATCAATGAAGTGTCAATCACTGAAGTGGCAGAGGAGATGGCAGTTTCCAATCTGGCACATTCCTAAAAGGAAAAGTTAGTTGTTTTAGGAGGAAGAAAGAGTCACTATAGGGGCAGAGACAGCCTATTTAAAAAATCAAAAGACCAGTCTCCTCTTCCCCAACTCAACACAAAAATTCAGAGATGTTTCTAGACTCTTTTTCCAAATGAGAGGCATAACAACAGAAAACAAAAAGCATGTGCAGGAAAAATCCCCTATAGACCATAACTCTTGCAACTGCATTCTGTCCCCTGTCTTCTTTTTCTTCCTTAACTTCTTTTTCCTTTTTTGTACCTGCTTAACTACTAATGATTGAATCACAGGGGCCAATATAAAGATAAAAAAATCAACATTATCTGTTACTCCCCACTCTTTAAATAGTCTGAACTACTACACCCATGCCTTAAAATGAAAATGCTAGAATAAAATATAAGCAAAATGTTTATAGCAAATTATCATGAGAATAATAAACTTTGATCAAGTAGGATATATACCAGGAATGCAGGGCTGGTTCAATATTAGGAAAACTATCAAATATCAGCAAAATTGATCATATCATCCACAAAACTAACAGAAAACAAATGATTATCTCAATAGATGCAGAAAAAGCTTCTGACAAAATGCAACACCCATTCCTATTAAAAACATTAGAGAGCATAGGAATAAATGGAGCCTTCCTTAAAATGACAAGTAGCATCACCCTAAAACCATCAGCAAGATTATATATAATTGGGATGAGCTAAATGCATTTCTAGCTGAGTCCAGGGGTGTTGCTCTATTCACTGTGCCACCTAGCTACCCCAAAATCCATTTCCAATAAGATCAGGGGTGAAACAAGGATGTCCACTATCACCACTGTTATTCAATATGGTACTAGAAATATTAATTTCAGCAATACAAGGAGAAAGAAACTGAAAGAACTGGAATAGGAAAAGAAGAAATTAAGTTATCACTTTTGCAGATGATATGATTATATATTTAGAGAATCTTAGATAATCAAGTTAAAAACTACCTGAATTAAAAACTTTAGCAAAATTATGGGATATTAAAAAACACATAAATCATTAGCCTTTCTATATATTACTAACAAAGCCTAAGAGTAAGAGATAGAAAGAGAAATTTCATTTGAAGTCATTGTAGACATTATAAAATATTTGGATGTCTAACTGCCAAAACTAACTCAGGAACTATATGAACACAATTAAAAAACACTTTTCACACAAATAAAGTCAGATCTAAATAACTGGAAGAATATCAGTTGCTTGTGGATAGGCTGAGGTAATATAATAAAAATGACAATTCTACCTAAATTAATTACTTATTCAGTGCCAAATCAATCAAACTACCACAACATTATTTTATAGGGCTAGAAAAAATAATGTCAACATTCATCTGGAAGAACAAAAGGTCCAGAACTTCAAGGGAATTAATTAAAAGAATTGCAAGGGAAGGTGGACCATACCAGATGTTAAATTGTGTTATAAAGCAGAAATCATCAAAGCTGCTGGTAATGGCTAAGAAATAGAGGGGTAGATCAAGGAAATAGGTTAGGTACATAAGACACAGTAGTCAATGATTATAGCAATCTACTGTTTGATAAACCCAAAGACCCAACTTTTGGAATAAGAACTCACTATTTGACAAAAACCCAAACTGGAAAACCGGGAAGTATTATGGCAGAAACTGTGCATAGAGCAACATTTGATACCATATAACAAAATAAAGTCCAAAAGAGTACACAATCTAAGTATAAAGGCTGATACTATTAACAAATTAGGGGAGCAAGGATGAGTTTGTCTGTCAGATTTATGGAGAATGAAGGAATTTATGACCAAACAAGAGACAGAGAACATTATGAAATGCAAAATGAATAATTTTGATTACATTAAATTGAAAAGTTTTGCACAAAGGCAATGCAACCAATATTAGGAGGGAAGAAGAAAACTGGAAAGAATTTTTACTAGTATCTCTGATAAAGGCCTCATTTCTAAAATTTATAGAGAACTGAGTCAAATTCATAAGAATACAAGTCATTCCCCAGTTGATAAATGGTCAAAGGATATGAACAGGGGAAGAAATTAGAGCTATCAATAGTCAAATGAAAAACTTCTCTAGATCAATAATGATTAAAGAGACACAAATCAGAACAACTCTGAGGTACCACAACATACCTATCAGATTGACTAACGGGACAAAACAGGTAAATGATAAATGTTGGAGAAAATGTGGGAAAGTTGGAACACCAGTTCATTGTTGGTGCAGCTGTGAGCTGATCCAACCATTTCTGGAGAGGAATTTAGAGCTATGCCCAAAGGGCTATCAAAATGTGCATACACTTTGACCCAACAATACTACTTCTAGGGCTATATCCCAAAGAGATCATAAAAATGGGAAAAGGACCACAAGTACAAAAATATTTATAGCAGCTCTTTTTGTGGTGGCCAAGAACTGGAAATTGAGGGGATGCCCATCAATTGAGGAACAGGTGAACAAGTTGTGGTATACAAATGTAATAAGACTATTGTGCTCTAAGGCAGACTTCAGAAAAACATCAAAAGACTTATACAAACTGATGCTGAGTGAAGTGAGCAGAACCAGGAGAACATTGTACACAGTAACAGCCATAGTGTGTAATGTCTGACTTTAATAGACTTAATCCTTCTCAGTAATTCCGAATTCATGATGGAAGATACCATCCACATCCAGAGACAGAACTATGGATTCTGAATGCACAGTGGAGTAGACTATTTTCTTTTTTGTTTGTTTGTTTTCTTTTGTTTTTTTTGTCTTTCTCATGGTTCTTCCTGTTCCTTCTAATTCTTCTATACTACATGACAAATATGGAAATGTGTTTAATAGAAATGTATATGTAGAGCCTATATCAGATTGCATGCTCTCTTGGAGGGAAGGGAAGGGGGAAAAAATTAAAACTTATGGAAGTGAATGTTGAAAACAAAAAATAAATTAATTAACTTTTAAAAAGTGAAAGTACTAGGACACTTCCTGATGCTTGGGCTACACTTGTTAAGGAAAACTCCCACCCATTATAATACTGCCTTCCCTGTTTTATTAAAGCAATGCTATCTTCCCTATCTAACCTATATTACTAATATTAAGATAATACAATAGCAGAAATGAGACTTTTAACAGATTGGTTCATATATATCAATTTGTGGTCAGTATGGAAAAACAGCTATAAGAGCTGGAAAAAGAAAAAAAATACTACTGATGTTACTGCTACCAATGGTGTTAATGACCATGCATTAATGATGATTACTGTAATGACAAAGGGTATTTTCATGCCTACTACCTTAATTTTCCCAGGTACTTATTTTGTGCCCAGGGAAGTCACCAGGATGCCCTGAATCAATCAGTTTTTCCATAAACAATGAAAACCCACAAAACCATTGTTTTTACATGTCACAAAGAGGGTGCTTTCGTATGATATTTTTTGCATTTTTAAAATTTTCTTGTACTTATGGGTCTTCCTCCCACTTCCATGATCTCTTTGGAATACAACCCTAGAAGTGGTACTGCTAAGTCAAAGAGTATGCAATTATATTTTTAAAAATTGTTTCTTTGTAGATCAGTTCCCCAGAAATATTTCTGACCAAAACATTTAAGCCTGTTGTTGTTAATGTTGTTGCTGAGTATCAATTATTATTTCATACTTATATAAATCAAAAGGTCACCTTGGTAGAGCTATACATTGATGGTTCTGATGGTGTTCCCACCATCCACTAGGAATAATCATAAGGCATTCAAAGCTTGTAATCTTGTATGATGCATTTGGTTCTTTTTGTGAGTCCTCCATGGGGTACCCACAAAATGATCTGGAGGCTTTCTTTTCTTCTTTTTAATGCATCCTGATTATTGGAAGAGTACCCAGCTTGTCTTTCTATTAATCTTCACTCCCTACACAATGCCAGCCCAACTTTTCCTCCAATACCTGTCCGCAGTGATGTAACAACAACAACAACAACAAAATTTTCAGGGAGTAAGAAGAATTTCTATCCTAACACTTTTAGTCAATTATAAAATATAATTATCTTGTTGTCATGCAACAATCTGCTGAACTTTATTTATGAAAGGAGAATAATAAGGTAGTGATTTGTCAAATACGTATCATTTCCAACTAAAGACCATTGAATATAAGGTGAAAATGAGAATAATAAATATAGTAGTATTGAATATAACAATGATGATGATGATGATGATGATAACTATCACTCTGTCATGTGTGAAGCTCTGTTAGTTATCTGTTTCACACCGTTTTAAAGTATCAGGCATTTATGCTGAGCACAGGTGTCAATAAGCTGGTCACTGAATTTTTGATAAAGGTGACTGTCATGGGATTGGATGGATATATGGTGGGAAGGGAAATGGTGCAGTGGGAAAAAAATACTAAATTTGGCTTCAAACTCTTTACAAGTCTTAACTCTTGCCACTGATTAGCTATGTGAAAATTGGAAAATCACTCCATCTCTTCAAACCTCAGATTCATCATCTCTAAAGTGAAGATAACATTTTCCTAATACTGATCATAATCTTGACATCAAAGGGTTTGGTGAGGTAGGAGTTCTCATTTTATTTTTGCCTTGGTTTTGTATCATAACCTATTTTAAGATTTTTAGTCATAGTAATCTCTACTAAATCTTATATAGGGAGGTGACCAGGAAATATTTAATCCAATTTATTTGACCATATCTAGGGAGATGGACTTCTGTTACATGTCAATATTCTTCCTAAAGTCACTTGGAACCTGAAACAGAAAATGATCTAATACCAGACAATTCTAAAGCTGCACAAACAGGCTGTGTATTTTCCCATTAAGAGAATGTGATGTTAAACTGTGAGATCACATGTAATATCCTGTGCTATCCCCTGACATTATTTTAATGAAAAACAATGGTTGAAATGTGGAGCGCTAGTGAGGAAGCACCTTTGCTGTACAACTTGACCATGTGATAATGTTGTCATTAGGATAACCTCTGTAAGTCAATACAAAGGTCAATGAAGCAACAAAAAAGTTAGAGCCAGTACAGATGGCACAATATTAAGCCAATATGTCTTCCACAAACTTCTCTTCTGGCAGAATAAATAAAGAAGGTGAGAATGATTCTCTGAAAGAAATGTTATACGTGACAATTTTGACAAATTAACTTTTGATTCTGGGAGAGTAATTTAGCTCACCTATTGACTCAATTACTGTTTTCCCCTCCTATTCAATTAAACAAACATTTATTATGTACCTGCTATTTGTAAAGCAGTGTTGGGACCTTAGGTATAGAAAGATAAAAAATTAAATGATCCCTGTTAATGAGGGACTTGAAATATGACAGGAGGGTGTGACATGTATCCAAAAAACTATAATATAAATTATATAATAAGGGAAAGGGCAAGATCTACAGTGTTATGAGAAAATCTAGGAGGGAGAAGTCAGTTTCAGTTTGGCAAATCAGGTAAAGATTTAATGTTATGCCTACCTCCATAATATGTTTCAAATCAGTTTTTCCTCTTTCCACTTACAGAGATGCCACTATGCTTTAAGCTCTCTAACTTGTCATCTGGACTATTACAATAGCCTCCTAATTGCTTTCTCTGCATCCAGTCTCCCCATTCCTGTCCATCCTTCACACAGCTGCCAGTGACATTCCTAAAGCATAGGACTGACTACGATCTTCCCTTGTGAAAGAAATCCCCAAAGGTCCCTTTTTACTCTACAACAAAATACAAAATTTCTCTGTTGGACTTTTGAAGCCCTACCCAGGGTAGTTTCAGTCTACTTTTTCAGATTCGTTTGCATATTACTCTCCTTGGCAAATGTCACTTATTGGCAAAATTAACTTGCTTTCCCTACACAGGACATTTCATTTCCTATCTCCAGTCTTTTGTACAAACTGACTGCCACGTCTATAATGCATGCTCTCCTCTATCCTGAGTCCTGGAGTTCCTTGTTTCTTTTCAGATTTAGCTTAGGTGGTGCATACCATAGGAAACGAAATCTGATCCCCACAGTGTCTAGTATCCTCCCTAGAAATTTCTTGATATCTGCTTTGCATGCTTTATTTTTACTAAGCTATGTAAATTTTATCTTTTTGTTGTTGCTGTTGTTAGAATTTAACCTCCTTCAGATCATGAAATATTTAATTTATTTTATTTTTTGTGACCCTAGCCAGTGCATGACACATATTAGCTTTTTAATAATTGGTGCTGAATCATTGTTGGTCTGCTCCATTGAATGTAATCTCCTTAATGTCAGGGACTATTTTCACTTTTTGTTTTGTAGTCCCAAATCTTATTGCACACAGTATCTGGAACATAGTAGGTGCTTGTGGATTGTTTACTGAATATAAATTGTAGGCTATGAGTAAACTGATATTCTCTGAGGGCTAGGAAAGACGGCAGGGTTTAGAAGGGAAACAAGTTGGGTAATGAACTTACTCTTCTCGTGTAGTTGCCAGGCTTAGATTTTCAATAAAATAAATGCAACCTTTCTTAGCTAACATATCTTAATGCAGAGGCAAAACTAGGCAAATTTCAAATTTAAGTGACTAAACTACCTAGGTAGATCAATCACTTAAAATCATTAATAATCTATAATAATTACTCAACCTCATTTGACATTTGATAACCTGACACTCTAATGGGAGGGAGAGATTTATTTGAACATAATCTAACTTCCACATATATGAACGTAAACCAATAAATCTAAATACCTAATAAAATGAATGGCTCTGTGGCTATTAGATTAAGGAAACTCAATTTAAATGATTAATTGAGTAGTAAACTCTCATTATCCTTTGTACAGTTGAGGAACTAGCAAAATGACAGTGATCTATTTTCAAAGAAAGTTCTCTGCATTGTCAAAGATAAATACACTAATTTGAAAATGAAGAGAATACATCTGTCACTTAAATCCATAATACTTTAACTTTTTCTGAAATAAGTTCATCATTATTCTACTAGCATTAGTATTAGTCCACTTCCTCCCACTTTATTTTTGAAGATTCTATTCAAGCCAGCTTTCTAGGATATTTGTCTTTGACCTCTCCCACCCACTGAGGGAGCTCCTCATGCTGTTTGCTCCTTGGATGGTTTATGGTATTTGCCTGACAAAAATTCTTAGTCATGGCTCTGACCCTCACTCTTGCCTCTTTCCTTTTTAAATTATCCATATCCCTGAGGATGTCTCTTATATTGCTTTTAAAATGCAAGCAATCATCAAGTATTCTTGACATGGTATCTTTCTACTGCCATTCAGTCTTCTTATAATTTTGAATCTTCATGGTTCATGATGTTTTATAACACATTAAATTAGCCTCACTCAGAATATATTGGTATTCAAAAATGTCTTTTACATAAGGGTATAATTTGAGAAAACTGAAAGCACTGTAAAACTTCCCCAATGTTAGCCAGTCCAATATCATAGTTTAATGGAATGTCCAATTCATTGTCTATATGTCCAAGTGTAACAGCAAGCACCCTAGCATACCCAGGGTGGCTGCCAGCACAAGTTCTTAGATCTGCTTTTCTAAAGGAAAGAAACTCAAAATGGGTTAACAATCTTGCTTTAATCAAACAAACGTATATAATTTACGGGGAAAAAGTCAGTACCCTGAACTTCAGAGAATGAAAACAGAATACAAACAAGTTACAAGCAGAAAAAGAAACAGATCAGCAGACTTCCAGCCATCTGACCATAGCATCCATATCTAGTCAGTTACCAGAGAGGGAAGTACCAACATCTGGATTTTCAAAGCCAGGGGGCTCAACGGCTTCCCAGAGTCTCCTCTGGCCAAATCACACAATTCTTTCCAAAGTGAACCCCAAAGCAAAATCTCACATCAGGTATATGTAGCCTTGTCTTAGATCATAGAATATCACAGCCCTCTTGACCCACTGCCCAATCACAAAGTAATAAGGTGTAGGTGTTCCTGAAGAACAAGCCTCTCATCACAGGCTCCATGTGACCACGTTCATCCTATTAGGGGGCAGAATATACTTTCAAATCAGGGAAGGTTCTCAGAGCCACTTAAGCCTATGAAAGGGGTTCCCTTGGGCCAGATCAATTTACCCCTGACTTTCATCAAAAATTTTAAAAATAAGTGATATCTGTGTTGCAAGTAGAAGCAAAAGACACTTTCGAAACTCCTTTTATGAGACAAATATGTTGTTAATATATAAATTAAAAATTGATGAAACAGAAATATGACAATTAAATATATATTAATATATTAAAACCTTCAAAATTAAAATTCAGTAAAAGATGCAAAAATAATTTACTATAACCAAGCTGAACGAACATCAGGAATGAAAGGTTAGTTTATATATTAGGAAAACAATAATAATTTACTATAAAAACAACCAATATTGTATAAACCACATAATTATGACAATAGATTTCCAAAAATACAGAATAAATTTTGTTAGCAACAGTATAAATCATAAGCATGGAAGGGCTCTTCCTTAATATAGTCCAAAGAATATATCTAAAAACCAAGACCTAGCATTATGTACAATGAAGATACACTAGAATCTTTGTTATTAAAAAGAAGTTAACACGAAGATGCCTCCTCTCCACACTATTATTTGACATAGTTCTAGAAATTCTAATTACACCAATGACATGAGAGAATGTTAGAAATTATCTATCTATCCATCTAACTAGCTAACTCTCTGGGTGCAAGATCATGATTACCTAGCATAGGGAACTCCGAGGTGAGGAAGCTCCATTTACTAATGCAAGTCTATGCCTTCTCTTCAATTTATCATCTTAGAGAGTTTCCTGTAGTACTGAAAGGCAGAGCTGTTGAGGAATACATAACCAGTATTTGTAAAAGGAAGATTGTAAAGGAAGAATCCCTTTCGTTCTTTTCCCGTCTTGACTCTAAGTCTAACTTAGAGTCACTCTCTACCCCCGCCCCCTCTCTCTCTCTCTTTCTCGTACCCAAACTGACTAAACAAGAAAAACAAACCCATTTTCTTTTCTTTTAAAGAAGAGAGGATGCCCATGTAGAGACGAAAACATAAATTAAACATATTCTTTAAAGTTCACATGATACTCTTGACAATTTAGGTAGTATAGCAACAGCTGAATTCAATGTCAATGAATTATTTTTAAAGTGTATACTGGTGCAGGGTAAAAATTTTATAAAGAGTGTAAGTTGCCGGGAGGTTAGGTGGCATAGTGTATAGAGCACTGACCCTGGAGACAGGAGGACCTGAGTTCAAATGTAGCCTCAGACACTTAATACTTACTAGCCATGTGACCTTGGCCAAGTCACTTAACCCTAATTGCCTTGTGTGCCCCCCTCCAAAAAGCAAAAAAAAAACAACAGTATAACAACTTTTAATGACTGAATCATGTTCTTGTTATTTATATGTATCTAAAAATCTCTATAAATTCTGGAACGTGGATTCTCTCTTCACCAATGCAGATTACTACCCCTTCATGTTCTAGTAAATGGAATTTATCATCTGATAAAAAAATCATAACAGAGGACTTAAATTTTTGCTACAGATCCATCCCCCCTTGACTTAGCTATGCTGGTCCTAGACCTACACAGTCCATTACCAAGCTCAGGTAGGACCAGTGGGAGCTTGTGTTCTACTGGTATTCCTTTAGGGAGCCCAAAGTCAGCTCCACACAGTAACGAAATTTAGAGGAGGGTGTTCATAGAAGAAAGAATGATAAATAGAAGTATTATAGAAATATTATATATATATATACATGTATATATATTACTCATACATATATGCATGTATATGTAGGTGTATGTGTGTACATATATATGTATGTATATGTGTGTGTGTGCATACACACATATATTTGTGTCTAATGATAGCCATCTCTTGGGAGGGGAAGAAAAAATTACATGGTAACTTTGTTACATATTTAAGAGGAATAGCAAGCTGTACATAATAAACTTGTAGTTTCAGGTACAATCATTTTTTCTATTCTACGCTGTTATGGAAATGCTTGTTTTATTTCTTAAGTTCACAATAAAATAAATTTTATAAAAGAAAGCATATTATCATTATATTGTGCTGTTTCTACAATTATAAAATATTATAAATGGCCGAGTAGCAAAAGTAAGTTAGATTTGAAAAAGACAAATAAAAACTAAAAACAGAAGAGAACCTTTCCCCCACACTAACGAAGAATAACATGAGAGGAAATGGAAGAGACTATTTCCCAAATATTCCCAAGACACATAAAGAAAAGGGCACCTCAAAAAAGAGCATAAGTTATTGAAGCCAAAGTAACAAAAATATCTAGAGCATGTCATCAGAGACAGCAAGTCAAACAGCTCAATAATTAAAACCACTGAAGGATAAGGAAAATGGGTACATGCAGTAGGGGAAGAGAGGAGCAAAATGTATATATGACTATTAAAGGCACATGGAATGCATAAGGTGTTTGAACTATATGGTCCTTTGACCAGTTCTCCAAGTTTGCTGCATACATCACATTAAAGGAAATTGTCTAATTTAAAAATGCATAAAGAATAAATTAACTTTCCACAGTTTTATTCATTTATGTTTTTAAACTTTTTGTGTGTGCTTTTTTGGAGGGCAATTGAGATCAAGTGATTTGCCCAAGGTCACACAGCTAGGTTTTATGTTAAGTGGCTGAGGCCATATTTGAACTCAGGTCCTCCTGACTCTATGGCTGCTGCTCTATTCACTGCGCCATCTAGCCACCCCTTTTCCACAGTTCTAAAGGAACCAATTAGAAAACTGTGGTGAATGCTTAATTAACATTTTCTCATCTTAATAATAAAAGAAATTACTTAGATGTACTTAATGATTTTTATTAATCCATCAGTCTAACCTCTACACAGTTTAAAGCCCCCATCCTGAAGAAAGGTGAATGTTGTTTATTCTCCCACATGCTCCACACACATCTCACCTCCTGTCTCCTGATCTTAGTTATTTCCTGATTTGTCTCCATATTCTTCCCTCATGGCCAGATAAGATGTGTAATATCTAGATCTTCTTAGGAGGTGAGGCAACCCAAGGAACACGATCTCACTGTGGGATGTATAATTCATGAGGGGAACAGAATATTAAACGTATGGGAGACAGCCCTATTTTTACAGGTGTTTCTATTCCTCCAAAAGAAAATATTTTGAAATGCACAGAAAAGCAGACACTGATGCCTTCAAAATAAGGGCACATTTCCCATTTTTATGCGCAAGAAAGCTGATGTCAGCATCCCCAAAACACTGGCACCATCTTTCTAACCATTTCACGTGTGTGGTCTACTCTTCTTTCTATCCCCATTGTTATTAAATATTTTAGTTCAGACCCTCACACCCTTTTCCCCAGATTATTGCAATAACCTCTTAACTAGTCATCCTGCCTGAACTTTCTACACATAGCTCCTACCCCTGGCCATCATGCATGCCACTTTCCCGAAAAACTTCCTAATAGTACCAGATAATCATGTGTGCAAAAAAATAGTAATAATAATGTTTTTTCATTAAATTAGATAATGTTATTAAATAACATTTATATAGTACTTACTATGTATAAAACATTGTGCTTATTTGATCCTCACAATAACTCTGGGAGGTAGATATTATTCTTATTTCCCTTCACCAGATGAGGAAATTAAGGCAGAGGGTAAGTGACTTGCCCAAGGTCACACAGCTATTACATGTCTCAAGTTGGATTTGAACTCAGATCTTCCAGATTCTAGGTCTGGTACCTTATACACTGTGCTGCCCATAGACCTAATCCATCCAACAACAAGTATTTTTAAACATCTATGTGCCAGATATTGTGCTAAGCATTGTTGTTAAAAAGTATAAAAATGTTATTTTTGTGATCAAAAATCTTCAAAGTTTCTCCATTATCTTCCCAATGATTCCCAAGCTCCTGACATTCAAAACCCTATACAGTTTGGCTCCAATCATATTGCTCCTTTGGGCTCCATCCCCTACCACATCTACACTTTTGTTGAGGTCATCAGGGCCCTCTACATCTTCCATGTTCCCAAGTAAAAGATGTCCCTCGATTTTCCTCTTTCCCACCTTCCCTTTATCTAATCAGTTGCCAATTTTTTTATTCTAATTTTATATTTGTCCTATTTTTTACATTTGTCCTATTCTCTCTACTCAATTCTGGACTTACAGAATTGGGGGACAGGCAACAAGTATCTATTAAGTACTTATTATATGTTAGGCATTATATTAAACACTTTTACAAATACCATTTCATTTGACGCTCACAACAACCGCGGGAAGTACGTATTATTATGACCCCTATCTTTGCAGCTAAGGAAACTGAGATAGTTGGATGGCAAGTGACTTGCCTGGGGTCACAGAGCTGGTAAGTGATTGAGGTCAAATTTGAACTCAGATCTTCCTGACTCCAAACCCAATGGCATATCCATGATGCTAACTTACTGACTTAGAGTATGGAGAGACAGGTATAAGTCTTCACTCTGCGCCAAGCAACAAACCACTTAAAATAATTTCCCCACTTCATCTGTAAAGAGGAGACTATAATATTTGCTCCTATCTATTTCATAAAATGACTGTGAATGTGAGTTCCTATTAGTGGCTTATTTATCCCATAATTGTAATTACTTAAATGGGGCAAGGAATGGGCTTTCATAGATGAAATATCATCTATATTTGTATCGTTACAACCACTGAGAGCAAGTTCTGCAGAGGAAACTGAAAGTGGAAGCAGGAGCCTAGGAGATTTCTACTTCTTCATCCCTGCCTCCAGCTTCTGCTTTGGGGACTTTCCCCTGGCGATCTCTCTCTTCTCTTTCCTTGTGCAATGGTTAATCTAATCATTTGATGTTTCCACTTTATCAATAGCAACTGTCAATACCCACCTGAGAGTATGATAATATGATTCAAGTGAAGAGAAAGTCATTGAACAAATGTGACTGGAACTATTCTGCCTTTGAGTGACATGAATTAGGTAAATATGTCCCCAGAAACAGTTCTAGAAAAGTAAAGTCAACTCCTTATAAATATTTTCTGAAATGATCTGGTTTGCTCTAGTATTTATAACATAGTTCTCAAAACACATTAAATAGTTTAGCAATTTGTCAGTAATTTGGAAGTCCAGATTCTTTTCTTCCTGGAGAGAGACAGACTGAGACAAAGAGACAGCGAGGGAGAGGTAGGAGAGGGGAGAGACTAGGAAAGGCAACTTTCAACCCCATGGATTTCATATTGAATTAGGAGAAATTCAAGTTTAAACTCCTCCAGGTTGCTTATTGTTTTTCCATTGTTGTTTTGACCCTGAGTCTCTTTGGCCTATGTTGAAAATGCAACAGCCATTCATAAACCCGATCCTCCTCCTAATTGTGACAAACACCTGGAACAGCTCAGTATCTTATCTGGATTGATTTGCTCTTCCTTGGGCAGGTTGGTGGCCTTCCTGACCAGAGTGGCTCCTCCTGTTAGTTCCTGACTTAATGTGGCCACTTGATTGGTTTAGCCTTAGTGAAATTCAGGACACCTGAGTTCAGATGATTACTTCACCAACCTTGCCCTCCTGGTGTTCCACATTGACTGGCCACATCGTAATTTCCCAGGATTCATAAGATCCTAGGACTTAAAGCTGAATGGGACTCTAGGGCTTACCCAACTCCTTGATTTTAGAAATGAGAAACCTGAGGCCCAGGATAAGTTAAATGACTTGCAAAAAGTAAATCAGAGTTGCGTTTGAACCCTAGTTCTCTGACTTCAGAGATAGTGTTCTTTCCACTGCCACCTTCACAGCCATAAGGCTTATATAAGAGTCTGCAGAAGAGGTAGGAGAGCTCATCTCTAGCTCTATACATGTCTTTACTGAACGGCAAATATTGTCCTCCTGTGTTATACTGTGATAATTTGATAAGTTTCATGAACTATGGTATCATTGGAGTGGTATTTCCTAAATTCCTTCAGATTACCCATCCTCTACACATTTTTATGCTATGAGATTCTTATCCTTCTCTTTTAATAAATCCTCCATACAGGAAGTTTTCTTCTGACTTAAAAAAAATATCTGATAGAATGCTTGGCTTTCTCTCTTAATCTCAATAAGAACAAGAGATGGCAAAAACTGATACAAATCAGCCCCTCCTTTCTGCTCATACATGAATTTGATGCTATTTTATAACATTTCTCACATGCAAGTTTTCATTGGTATTATGCTGCATTCTCCATTTACACTTTATGGAATCATTAAATTTTGAATTCAAAGGGGCCTTAGAGGTCATTCATTCTCATCCATACATAACTTAAGACTCTTCTCTACAACATACCTAATAAGCAATTATCCAGGTTCCATTAGAAAAACTCTAATGAAGTGGTAACAGTACCTTCTAAGGAAGCCCATTTCACTTCTGGAGAAAACTCAGTTGTCTTTACATTGAACCTGAAATTTATTTCTCAGCTACTTCTGCCCATTGTTCCCCATTGTGCCCTTTGGGGACAAGTAAAATTGGCTGAATCCTTCATCCACATGCCAGAACCTCAAAATATAATCAGTGATATCATGAACTGCCTACCTTCCCTTTAGAAGCACATCATAGAATTTTGTCAAGAATTAAAGTCAAACTCACTAAACAATAGTATGCAGACTGGTCTTTTTTTTCTTTTTTGGACAACAAAATGGGACAATATTTGCCTTTCACCCAGATCTGCAGTACTTTTTTTGTTGTCTATGGTCTTCCAAAGATCATTTCTGGCAGTTTTGTTTTATTTTTCAGTATTCTGGGATGTATTTTGTCTGAGCCTGGTGACTTGAATTCAACAAGAAAACCTACATATTTTCTAAATTTCTCTCTCATATATTTTGATTTTTAACCCTCAGTTTGGCTTTTCTTTTTTTATTGTTCTATCCTTTCCAGTCAAAAGATTATTTTCTCTGGAAATGAAAATGGAAGCAAAATTAGAATTGAGTATCTCCATCACCCACTTCCATACCACTCTGTGCACTGATCTTACCCCTTCCTTCATCCTCTGTATCTCAAAATAGTTGTTTTTAACTACCTTTTTGTTGTTTATTAGTATTTTTCCACTAATTTCAATGCTCCTGATGATACATCTAGGATGATGTCATGTTTTTATACCCATCCTCTCTTATCAGTAGGGAAGAATCATATTCTCTATGAATGAAAGAAAAAAAATAAAGCATTTATAAAGACTCTGTTTGGCAAGGTGATTAGTGCCTCTTTGACATTTGAGTTCCAAAGCAACTTCAGTTAGCCTGACTGAGAGTCCAATTCATTACTCTAACAAGAGGGAAAACTCCCAGTGGCAACAATGGAAATGTTGAGTGTGCAAGGAAAACAAAACAGGCTCTCATTTTATCTGAAGTTAGTAGCTCGATGAGGGTTAAATGTCACTTAACCTGACCTTTTCATTCCATTTGCTGGACATAGTTTTGGCTGGGAGGATGTGGACCAAAAACAAACAGTCAAGCAAACATGAAATTCAGTGCACCAGCCTGCAGCAAATCCCCAAAGAAATATCTCCTTTCAATGCATCAGTTGAGAAAGTATTTGTTCATGTTTCCACCCTGGCAGGAATGTGCAAGACAATTTGATTGGAAGGTAATGAAGCTGTGATGTGGTGATGGCCTTGTACTGAATCCAGCTAGCTGTAAAGCAAAGAAACAGGCTCATTTGGCAAGGGCAGAGGGAAAAGGGAGAACGGGCCAAGCTGGCCGATCCAGCACCTCTCCTAACACTCCCAGAGCAGATGGTGTTTTATCACTTCAGTACTGTGCACGCATGGGGTTTTCCACCTGGCAGATTTTTTCCCAGTGAAATTGGCCTGAGTGTCCCTGGTCTCACTGCATGAAAAATTTGTGGCAGGAAGAACGGAAAACACATGTGCACGACGTCAACCTGCTGTTTTGCCACAATGTCACTATGATACACCATTCTGGCATCACCTTAGAAAGCTGTATAATTTAGTCAGGGACAGTCTCTGTATTGCCTCAATCCACATTCATAAGTTATTTTTTTTCAAACCATAAATATAGACTACTTATCTCCTTGAATTGTTGAAATAAATATATCTTCAATTAAAATATTCTCTGCTTAAAAAGAGAAAAAAAGTATCAGCCACAACTTTGGCATGCATATAACATGTAACCTTAAGCGGTTACAGGATTTTCACATCAGATGTCTTGAGTAATCTTCCTTAACCACATAGCAAAATTGGTGACATGAATCTTTCTCCCATTTTACAGAACAGAAAACTAAGGCTTAGGGGAAGTTAATTCAGAAAAGCCTCATCTTACCCAATACCAGAAAGCTAGTAAGTTGCCACCAAAATGGAACTTCTGACTCTATGTCCAATGTTGTTTCTATTCTGATTTGCTGCAGGGGAAAGTCTGTACATCTATTTGAAGGCAGGAAATATGCTTTAATAAAAGCTCATTTATTAGGAAGCACATTCTTAGCTCCACTTGGGTAGGAGTTGCTTAATATTTCCCATCAGCTTTCAAATGTTCAGCCTGACCCTACCAGCCTGAGCTAAGCCAAAGCAACTGAATCCGGCAAAAGAATAGGAAGTTTTTTATGTGCACTACACCATGTGGCTTGTTTTTCTTTCTTTCCCCCCTCCCCTTTCCTTTTCTTTGGTTGTGTAATGACTATTTGGTGGGGAAAGGGATTACTCTTAAAAATCAGCTTTCCTTTCCCTTGGCTTCTTTCCTCCTTTTCTCATTTGCACAGTCTCATATTGTCCTTTGTTTTATGGTACCACAATGGACATAACACTGCGATTACCTCCTGTACTTTATTGTATAATTGCATATGAAAGGTCCCTCCTTTCTATTTTCCAACAATTAGGTAAATCTAAACATAGTCATCCAGGACCTAGATGAGTCACAACACATCCTGATAACTTCAATACCAGGTACTGAGGCAATGCTTTTGTATTTTTTTGAATACCTTCATATCTACATTCTCTTCTGACTAACAAAAAAAAAAGACAGATCTGATTTAAAGTCAGTTTCTTTATGAGAGAGTCTTGCTGAGTATTATAAAGTAATAATATTTAATCTTTGCTTACTAGAATAGCTTTTCTTTAATATGCCACTGGATGGATTTGTGTTCCTTAAGCTTATCCTATAATATTCTCAAACCACTTCTGGACTTTGTTAGTGGGTGCTTTTGTTTTTCTCATTTGCTGCTCTCCCCATGAAAAGTTTGTGTGACAGGCAAGACTTTCTCACAGGGGGATAAGATTTTGTGAGTTTTGCCATTAAAACTTCTGGGAAAGACTACTATTACAAGACTCTGATAAGGAGATTTATCATATGACCTTGAGTGAATTAATTAACCTTCCTATGCCCTGAGTTCTTCACCTATAAATGGAAACAATATTATTAACATAGAGTGGGTAGGGGTAAGTAAAGGAATAATTGTAAATGATGTTGAAGATATAATAAGGTCCATCAACATAAATACAAAAAAAATCAGCTTTATTAAAACTAATTCATTATAATCACAAAGAATTTCAGATTATATTCAAATCTTCTTGGAAATTATCTGATAACTACAGGATATATCTAGTCAATTCTTAATAAGTGACTTATTAATTTACCAGTTGTAATGCAATGTGGGCTGTATCATAAGAGTCCACATGAGAGATAGGCAAGAAAATTTCAGTATAGTCTTTTATGAAGTAAGGCACAAGGATTTTAAAAGTAATATGGAATTAGAAAGCACCAAAGAAAGATAATAATATTGCTAAGACTAGTAAGTGCCATTTATACTGCCATTAAGTGCATTGTCTTCTTCAGGCATTTCTTGTGCCTTGATGATATTTTTATGACATTTCTCACTTGCACGTTCTTGGTATTATGCCATATCCTGATGGCTTTCCCCATGTATGTCATTCTGTTTTCACTTCACAGAATCATCAAAACCCAGGATGAGAAGGGCCTCAGAGACCATCCATTCTAAACTATAAATTATAGCCTATGAGATATTTAACTACAATTTCCATCATCTCAACTTTAAAAATATGGAAACTTTATTAAAATCAAGTGCCACTTTTTTTTTTCTTTTTAGAATTTAAAATATAGCAATTTCTCTTCGGCTTTACCTAGTAGAAATGGAGAATTTCATAGCTCAGTAATTTCTTCAAAAATGAAGAAACCAAAAGGTCCAATGGTTGAGTAACTCTCCCGTATTTGGGCCATTTGTCAATTTGTCCATACCATCAGGAGACTGAATTTGTACCCATGTCTTTCTATGGCTCTCACTTTTTTTGAAGGGGGGAAAGTCAGGGCAATTAGGGTTAAGTGACTTGCCCAAGGTCACACAGCTAGTATGTCAAGTGTCTGAGGCAGGATTTGAACTTAGGTCCTCCTGACTCCAGGGCCGGTGCTCTATTCACTGTACCATCTAGCTGCCTCTACCCATGTCTTTCTGACTGTAGGTCTCATACTCTAGGCCACACTGTCTCTCATCTCTATGATACTACATGGATCATTGTAGGAAAACAAAGCAAAAACAGACTAAACCCAGCCAGCAAATGGTCAGAGACAAGATCATCAGCTTTTCAGTTGTATAGTATAAGTTACCCCATAAAAGCCTCCTCAAGCTCTAAAATATTCTCTAAGACAATTAGGTAAAAGACACCACAAGTGTGGTCTGTTTTTAAGTTCCAAAAAGAGAAAGCAAAATAGCAGTCCTTTGTTACCCAGACTTACTGTTTTATCCTCTTCCTTAAAGTGAAAGCTACATGACACCAACAGTGAATGACCCACAACTCGAGGCCCATCGTTTTAATTTATCATTCTAGTGCCTAGACTGCTCGTTTGAAAAGCACAATCAGTAAGTCTGCATTGATTCCAGACTGAGAGATGCTGGTGTGGCAATGGAAAGAAAGGGACCGGGGCAGGGATACAGATCAGATCAAGTTCTTTCCTACCTGGTTCTAAACGATACCAAATTGAAAAGTCAGGACAACCAAGCTGAAATGGAAGTGTAAACTGGACAATGATATAGTTTGTTGCTTTCTTCCTGAAATTTGAGGCACTAGTTAACTTTTATTGTCTTTTTTAACAGCAGTCATAAGGGTCTAAAAATACCCTTACTTCAGTGAAATTGTGAGTTTAGTTTGTAAGTGAGCCCTTAGTTGGCACTTAAACAAGATCAAATGTCAGTTGCCAAATATAGCGTTTAAAGGACACATTTAAAAAGGCTGCATAAAGAGTCTGCTCCTTTTGCTCTGAAGATCCTTAAAACATTGTTGGGAAACTATTAAAGGGCCTTGCTTTCCCAAACTAAGTCAGTTCAATTCAATTAGCATTTACTGAGTGCCTACTAGTCAGTGCCAATGGAGCCAGGGATATAAAGTCACAACAAAGCCAATCTCTCCCATCAAGGAGTTTCCATTCTCCTGGAAATCAGGAACATTTAACAAAGTTGGATTAGAGAGAGATTGAAAGAATACTGTAACCATCATCACACTCAGACACTACGTAGGTGTCTTTTGCTTAGTTGTTACTGGTTTTTGTCTTGTTTTATTTTTTTGTTAGATACAGAGGTTCAATCTAGAGGAAATATTTCCAGACATGACTATTTTATTTAGGGGGAAAAGGAAGTGGGACAAATAAAATGTATAGACTTTCACATATATCATATACCTTTCTATTACACAGCATTTGCTTCTGATTTAGTCAAGACTACTTTGTTAAGCGGGTTTCAGGAATCTAGATCTGTGAGACATGAGGCCTATACATGAAATATGGATATTCAGGTCAAAAAATAATCCTTCACCATTACCAGATGGAGGAGGGAAGGAAGGCTGCAGATTGACAGTAGTTCATCTGGAGAGGGAGAGAGAGAGACAGAGAGACAGACAGAGAGACAGATAGACAGAGACAGAGAGAGACAGAAAGAGGTGAGACAGACATACAGAGAGACAGAGAGAGAGAGAAATCTGGGAGTTTTAATGGACTACAACTCAATATGAATCAATAGTGTAATATATTCAGTGAAAAAAGTTAATGAGGACTTAGGCTGCATTAACAATGGAGGTCTAGCGTACAGGACTAGGGAGCGATCTGGGAGTTGGGAACCTGTGGCCACAAGGCCACATGTGGCCCTCTAGGACTTCAAGTGTGTCCCTTTGATTGAATCCAATCTTCACAGAACAAATTCCCTTAATAAAAGTTTTCCCAGAATGGAAGGCGGTATCTCAAGAGGTATCAGATTCTCCTCTATGCTTTAGACTTTAGCACACTGCCTAGTACATAGTAGATGGCACAGTAATGTAGTACCAGGCCTGAAGTCAGGAAGACCTGTGTTCAAATATGGCCTTGAATACTTAATAGCTGTGTGACCCTGGGCAAGTCACTTAGCTCTGTTTGCCTCAGTCTTCTCATCAGTAAAATGAGCTGGAGAAGGAAATGGCAAACTACTCCAGTACCATTGCCAAGAAAACCCCAAATGGGACCACAAAGAGTCAAACACAACTTAAAAACAAACAGCAAAATGTTTACTAATTATTGATTTTAAGCAAAGGCGTGATGACTGCTTGTCAGTTATATCATAGAATCTTAGTTCAGAAATGAATTGAACAAAGTGGCCTCCAAACTCCATTCCAGTTTTGAGATTCTGGGTGCCCAGCATTTTCATGCTACTATACATGCCTCACTGGACGGATATGAAGAAGAGGGGGGAGCGGGTGTGTAGGCAGTTAGAGGAATCAGTGCTTCATGCTTTGATCTGTTGCACAGGATCTCACTGTCTTACCAAGGCTGGGGGAATTCAGTCACTGACAATCCAGCCAAGCTGGCTAATTCCATTTTGGAATGTTTTGGCTGGAATAACAGAGACTGACTTCTTTTGCTGCCTGAAATTGCCTGATTATGGCTCAGCTGTCCGCTTTGCTCTGGCTGGGTCTGCTTGGCTCAAATGCAAGTTATTATTATTCCCATTACTGATAGGAGTGATGGTGAAGAGATAAGCAATAGCATGTTATAAATGAACTGAACTTTCTTTTGGAGCGCAGCCTAATAACTTTCAGAAAATAAATCTTGTATGAGCTTCAGATTCTTGTGAATGACTCTTCTTCACTCCACCCCTAGACTGAGGAAGTCCCTCTAATACCCGGACTTACAAATGGTCTAAGAGTGACTTACTAGCGTTATCAGCCTCCTGGCAATATTTTACTTAGAGTATGAGTTAAAATACTGAGTTCCTCCAAAGGGGAGAGAGCCCGAGATAGCACATTTATATAGTGCCTACTGAGTCCCAGGCACTGTGCTAAGCACTTTACAAGCATTATCTCATTTGACCCCTCACCTGGAACCTGGGAGGTAGCTACTTAGTACCCCCATTTTGCAGTTGAGGAATCTGAGATAAACAGAAGTTAAGTGACTTGCCCAAGGTCACAGAGCTAGTATGTGTCTGAGGCAGGAACAGGAGAATGGCCTGCAGACTTAGATTTAGGGTCTAAGGAACAAGGTTCAGATTCTTACTCTACTGGTATAGATTAAATAATCATGAACAAAAAATTTCTTTGTCCCTGAGTTTACTAATCTGTAAAATGAAGAGTGATACTATATTACCGTTGAGGTCCTTTCTAACCACAAATCAATGATATATTAAAATTGGATCTTGTTCTGGTCCCTCTAAGCACCAACCCCCCTTCTAGTCTGCATAGTAAGTAAGTTTATAAGTAGCCAGGATAAAGAAGTAAGAGTAGAGAGTAAGATTACAAAAGGGAAACTGGAAGTCAAAAAGATCAAAGGAATATAATTTACAAACTGTATCATTTTTAACCAAAATCACATCCTAGTAATATGTGTTCAAAGAAAGCTAGGTGACACAATGGATAGACAGAGTGCCAGGCTTGTAGTCAGGAAGATGAGTCTTCCTGAGTTTAAATCTGGATTCAGATGCTTACTAGCTATATGATCTAAGCAAGTCACTCAACCCTGTTTGCCTCAGTTTCCTCATCTGTAAAATGAGCTAGAGAAAGAAATGACAAACGACCCCAGTGTCTTTACTAAGAAAACTCCAAATGGGGTCAACAGAGACATGATTGAAAGGACTGAACAACAACTATGTATGAACTAAGGGGAAGATATCTAGACTCAAATGTCAAGATTTTTGATCCTGTGATAAGTAAATCTCAAACAAGTTCCAGAGAAGTGTAGAACACCAACAGGTGCTGATAATTTTGAGACAGTGTGATCATGTTAACTTTAAAGTTATGCTGGTAACTGAGATGATATGGAAATACTAATGAACTAACCCTAAGATGGCACAGATAAGGGTCAGTCTGTTCTCCCCCAAAACCGTATTAAAATGAGTCTTCAAATTCCTGTCCCTTAAGTCTTCTCCCTCTCCATCAGATCCATGCTGTATAGTGTTCCCAAATCTAATCCATGGTTACCTGTGATCCTCTCTGCCTCTCCCACTCCCCATTCTCTTATCCACACTGTCTGCCTTCCCCTGTCCCTATGCCATCTGCCTCTATACCCCTTTCCCCATGACTCTTCTGTGCTGTTTGCCATTACACTCTTTGGACCTAATTAAAGCATGATTACCACCCCATTTCCTGCTAACAGTCATGGTCTTTCCCCAGAGAGCACCCAAATAACCAGGCATATGTATGCCCTAATTTCATAAATTAATTATCAGTTGAGATGATAAGAGTAACTCTAATTTCAAGAGCATTATAAGATTTATAAATTGGTTTCCCTAGAGCTACCCTCTAGGTAAGTGATATATTATTATTACCATTCTATTGAGAGGTGTTTCATGGGTACTTTGCAACACTAACAGTAATGGAATCAATATATTTTCAATAGTAAGGCTGAAATATAGGGTCAATTCACCCAGAAGAAACTCAAGTAGAGGATGATTACTTAGATAAATCAGATAAGGGGAGAAGGAGGAGTGGGCCTGTTTGCCTCAACAACACATGTTTTGTTGTTTTGGTTTGGTTTAGTTTGGTTTTTTTCTCCCATCTGAGCTGCCCAGATAAGTGTGATCTGGCCTTGAAATGCCTTTCTTTCTCTCTGTCACTTATGAAAATGACAACACATGTGATGTGTTGCTAAGTTTGAGATTAGAGTAGTTTCCTCTTACTCACTGTTTTCTCACAGAACTAAAATCAAAAGAAAATATTAATCATAAAAGAATGAAAATAATTAAAAAAAAAGTAATGGAGCACCATACTGGGAAAGTGGTTTTCTTTCAAACATTTACATTGGCATCACACAATAGTGGTACCTACCAAACAATGTGACTGCCACAATGGATGGAGTCAGTTTCATTGGGAAAGAAAAACACAGAAAAAGAATCTTCCTCTGCCCTACAACAGAATCATAAAATTGTCATAAAGCTAGAAATCAGTTACCAGCCATTCTACAAGCATTTATCAAGCGTCTACTATGTGGTAGGCACTATACAGAATACTGGGGACACAAAAAAATAGACAAAACAAATAAATTTTAAAAGAACCAATCTCTGCTCTCAAAGAGTTTACAATCTAATGGAAGGGACTGTGGAGATTTTCTAATCCAAGTTCCTTTTGTAATGTATGAGAAAGCTGAGTCCCGGAAGCAGGAAATTACTTGCCCAAAGCCATGCAGCTAGTTAATGTTTTTTTTTTCTTTTAAAAATATTTATTTATTTTGTTTTCAACATTCATTTCCACAAGATTTTGAGTTGCAAATTTTTCTCCCCAGCTATCCCCTACCCCCACCCTAAATTAGCAAGTCTACTAAATACTCCTTCCCCCAATCTGATCTCTCCTATATCCTCTCCCATAACCCCCCTCCTCACTTTCTTATAGGTAAGATGGATTTCTATACCCTGGTGCCTATATAGCTTATTTCCCAGTTCCATGTAACATTCATTAACATCTGTTTTTTGAAACTTTGTGGGTCTGTAGCTTTAAAATTTGTCTAGAGTCATTTTTTTTACAGATACTGGAGATGGTTGAAGCTGGAGCCCACACCAAGTTTGTGCTTTTACTCTGCCATCTTGGCTCCACCCCCCTAATAAATGTTAATATAATCCTATTTCTGACCAAGAATCATCATTCTCAACGAATTTTATTATCAGATGTGTTTTTCTAGTCAGTGGAAACAATTGGAGGTAGAGATGAAGAGTTAAAAGAAAACTTGTATTTGTATGATTTTAATCTCTTAACATATATATATATATATATACACACACACATTCATATAGCAACAAATATAAATATATACGTTGAAAGACAAAGTAGTATAGTGCAAAGAGTGCTGGACTCCTGGAAGTCAGGCAGATCTGAAGGTGAATCAGCATCTAACACTTATTGGCTCTGTGACTACGGGTAAGTCCTGTCTTTAAAGTGAAGATAATAATAGTATCTATGTCCTAAGGATTCTGATGGAACAATGTTTGAAAAAATACTTTTCAAATATTAAATAAACCAGCACATAATGTTAGCCAGTACGTTGCTGCTCCTGAAGATGAGGAGAATACATCCTTCAGTGTTTCCCCCCACCCCCCTTCCCCAAGTCCCTCTTACGTATAACCAGGTTCATGTTATTTATGAAGGTAGCTGTCTTTTCAAAACTATAGTACAAAATCACAACTAATGCATCACTTCATACCAAAAGAAGAGATATGACACAAATTCAAAGCAAAAGGTATTTAATGAAGTAGAATTAAAAGGTAACAGAATTGAATCAATTATTTTATTTTTATAAATGTATGTATATTTATGCTCTTGATTTTATTGATTGGTATCTGACTCATCATGGCTTCATTTGGGGTTTTCTTGGCAGAGATTCAGGAGGAGTTAGCTATTTCCTTCTCTGGCTCATTTCACAGATGAGGAAACTGAGGTAAACAAGGTTAAGTGACTTTCCCAGGATAACACAACTAATAAGTGTGTGAGGTTGAATTTGGACTAACTCCAGGGTTGGCATTCTATCCACTGTGCCATGTAGCTGCCCCAATACTTTTGACACCCATCCCAAATGTCTTTCACTCTCATCTTGTTACTCTTAGTAACAAAATAGCCTCTGGGTCTCCCCAGTCTTGTAGGGGAGAGACCAATCAGCATGCTCACAGAAAAGTGCTAGAGATAACCACAATAACAGTAGTCTTGAAAGTGCTGGCTCTTTGACATGGAAACGAGACATCAATGTTAAGATCTTTGTTGACTTTTCTGGGTGCAGCATTTGCAGTCTAGGGTATCTTGACCTCTCATTCCCTGCAATCATTTCCACTAGTCCTTCTAGACGTCATTGTCTAGATATATATGCATTCCTTACCTCTTACTTCTCTCCCACCAGACCTACCATGAGACTCCAGCGGAAGTGTAATAGCAATTTCATAACCTGAGACAAATTTAGTTTGGAGGAAATGGACACTTAAAGCATTACTATTCCTGCATGAACTTGAGGTAGAGTTAAGACAGAAAAAAAGGGAGGTGAGCAAGTTAAGGACCTGGGAAGCCAGGGTTTTTGAAGGGATCACACATTGATCTGGATGAGAAGACTATAGTCCAGGTATTTAACTGATTGAGGAGTAGGAAAAATGAGCAAGAAGTCCACAAATGTAAATAATAAGAAACTTAATAGGATATGAAGATATTAGGTGATGATGGACCCTAGTAAAAACCCCTCAAGTGACATATGAGTAAACGCAAGAGTCAAAGGAGGTGACTCGGCCTGCCTAATACCACACAACAAACTAGCAAGTAACAGGAACAGTACTTAGAGGAAGTAAAGTATTCCAACACTAAATCTAATGACCAAAGCAGAGGATAGGTCCAGGGCATACAGTAGAAATAGAGGGCAAGAGATAGTTCCTGCAAGGATTAATGCTGAGTATACTATGAGGAGAGGATTATATTTTGTCTCCTTCACCAGTCTTTTACCACCCAGCACTGATCTCTCCATCAGCACTGAGTGGAGATCTTGCCTCAGTAAGAGGGGCATCCGGGGCTAGGCAGCTGATAACAATAAGGTGATAGAGGGGGGGGTGGTGAGTGAGTGTGTACTTGTGTGGAGGTGGTAATGACCACATCAAGTAGAGTCATTAAAGTTCATTTGAACGTCAATGAGTTAAGAGAATCTTCAGGAGGACTGACTTCCCAGCCTTTCCTTCTCTGGGAAGAAGAAAGATAGGCAGAAAAACTATACAGACAATTCCTTTCTGAATCTTGCATTGAACAAACAAAGCAAATTAATGAGACTAGATAGACCACCTACTTCTATATCTTCAAAATGATAGGCCCTTAGAAAGAGATTGTTGCATTTTGTGATTTAAAAGGTCGTTGCTCTTCTTACTACTGTCTGCTATGATCTGTTAGTGACACAGATTATTTATTTATTAAATACTTGCAATTTTTGGAAAGTTTTGGGTTAGAGGGGAGAACAGTGGTGGAAGCTGATGAGTTAATTTTGGTTGTCTGGGCATTCATTTTGAAATTCTCATGAAATCTTCACAATTTTCTTTCACTGCTTTGATATTTTTTACTCAATGCCATGTATACTGCTTGGAGATTAATTCCTACTTTTCCTTCCTAGACCTATCAAGTCTCTACTAGTCTATCAAGGCATTCATTACTTGTACAACTGACATAGATATCTCTCTTCTCTGAACTTTTTATGAGCAAGTTATATCTTCCATTGGAATGTAAGCTCCTTTAGGACAGGGGCTGTTTTTTGCCTACCTTTGTATACCTGGCATATAGTACAGTATCTACCACATAAAGACCTACCAGTCTATTATACTCCAAATTTATCATAAAACTCTCAGACTGGTGAGGATGGATTTGTTCTGCATATTGCTTTAAGCACTTTACCTCCATGTCTATTTATTGTCTTCTTCATTTCTTACGAACAACTTGTTTAACTTCCAGTCTATACTGAGGAATAAGTATAGGTCTTGGCTTCTCTGACTATATTGACTTCCACTAGGCACCAAGTTTTATTTTCTTTTATTGTCTTTTCCTCGACTCATATACTTTTGCATTTTGTCATGGCATGGAGCTCTAGAAAGTTATGTCAGGGGAGCACAAGATCTGATCAGTCTTACGACTTCATTTAGCTTTATACTTCTGTCTGAGGTCCAGCTAACTACACAGAAACTCTTTAATGGAAGGATACAATCAGAAGCATGACCACCAAGTGATGGGGGACTTTGACCACAATTCAGACTATCTGCTGAAGTATGGAGAAGGGGTTGTAGTGTGAGAGAAGGAATATCTAAATCATTTTAAAACTAATTAACTGTTAGATCTTTTGAGTATTTTACCTCATATTGTTATTTAAAAAAAACCTTTCAATTGACTATAATTCCCAGAATTACATTCCTTGTCTCCTTTGATGAACCAAAATAATTGTTACTATGGTTGTTTTCAGTTATATGATGTCTGGATTCAGATGAGGATCTATGGTTTCAAACATATTCAACGTTCTATTTTCAAGTTATTGTCCATAGAATTCTGTTACTTACTTGTTGGTTATTGATATCTAATTTATAAAATCTCATATTGCTTAGCTGGTTGGTTGAAAATATTGTAAAGAAAGAAATGTTCATAAACTTTCAATTCATCATGTCTTCAAACTACCATGCTCTTGAACTCCAGGCTCTGTCTCCAATTGGGAACTCAAGACCCCACTATAAGACACTTGTTTTAACATTTCTAATCCCAGTCCAAGACCCACTCACTACACAATAGCATATTCATCTTCATACCATCTGTATTTGCCCATCCTCTACTCCTTTCCCCTATTCTCCAACTCCAGCTTTGAAAATAGAAATCAAGTTGCACCACACAACCATTCCTAGAAAGAATGTGTCAATCAAATGCTTATGATTCCCGTCCTTATTTCTATGATTTCAAATACTACTTCCTGGCCATCACTCCCTTGTATTGTGTTGCCTTTCCTTACTAGAATCTAAGTTTCTCAAGTGTGGGGACTGCCTCGTTTGGCAATATTTTAAACCCCAGAAGTTACCCTTATGTACACTTGGTATACAATAAATATTAAAACAGTGTGGGGGGGGGGGGCAGAGCCAAGATGGCGGTGTAGAAGCAGCAAAGAACTGCAGCTCCCACACAAACACGCTAAAAACTCACAAAATGGGACTCTAAAACAGATTTTCAAGCTCCAAAACTCTCAAAAAGACAGAAAACACATATGTTGCTACAGGCAGCTCAACAGGTGGGGCTCACAGCAGTCTGGGAGCTGTGGCTGAAACCTCGACCAGGTCAGCCCCTGGGGCAGTCAGGCAGAGCCCAGTCTATAGGAGAGCAGATAGCCTGCACTGGAGGCACAGTTACCACATTTATCAGGCCAGAAGAAAAAAAGGCTAAGAGAAAGGTCAGTGGATTTTGCTAAATTTGGGGAAGAGCTGGTCCGGCCAAACTGCTCCCAGGGGAAGGAAGCAGCGGGAGGAGGCTGTGGCAGCAGGAACAGCTGAAAGCAGCAGCAGCCTCCACTGGTCTGCTTCAGAGCCCTCAGCCTGCAGATAGCAGGAGGGCTGAGGCGATCGATCACGGCCAAGGGCTCTTGCGTTGAGCGGCCTGGATCTGGATCGTGGCCTTGAATGGTGGTCCTGGGGTGTGCTTTCAGTGAGCCAAAACTGGGGGGGGGGCTGCAGCACCCCAATGATAGCTCTGGCAGCTGTGAAGGCCTCAGCGATTTGGGACAGAGCTTTCCCCCTCCAGGAAGCAGAGTTCCACAGAGCTAAAAAAAAAAATTAATAGACTGGCCAACATGAGAAAAAGGAAGCAAGGTAGGAATAGCAGTAAAACCCTAGAATCGTTTTTTATGGACAAAAAAGATCAAAGTATGGAGTGGGAGGAAGACTACTCAGTCAGAACTCCCTCACCAAATGCTTCCAAGACACTGGAAGAATGCTTACTAGCTATGGATCGACTTAGAAAGGACTTTAAAAACCAAATAAGAGAAGTGGAGGAAATATTGGAAAGAGAAATGAGAATGATGCGAGAAAGTCATGAAAAGAGAGTCAACAACCTGACTGAAGAAAACAATACCTTAAAGAGCAAATTGACTCAGATGTCGAAGGAGGCCCAGGAACCCAATGAGGAGAAGAATGCCTTAAAAAGTCGAATTTGCCAGATGGAGAAAGAGTCTTAA